>JAEHOE010000028.1:600000-1041851 GCA_016858145.1 Edaphochlamys debaryana | reverse complement strand
CTTCCCTCCCCGCTGGGACTCCCGGTCCTGCCCTCCCCCATCCTTCCCCTCCCCGCTGGGACTCCGGTCCTGCCCTCCCCCATCCTCCCCCCCGCTGGACTCCCGGTCCTGCCCTCCCCCATCCTTCCCTCTCCGCTGGGACTCCCGGTCCTGCCCTCCCCCATCCTTCCCTCCCCGCTGGGACTCCCGGTCCTGCCCTCCCCCATCCCTCCCTCCCCGCTGGGACTCCCGGTCCTGCCCCCCCCATCCTCCCTCCCCGCTGGGACTCCCGGTCTGCCCTCCCCCATCCTGCCCTCCCCGCTGGCACTCCCGTCCTGCCCTCCCCCACCCTCCTCCCCGCTGGGACTCCCGGTCCTGCCCTCCCCCATCCTTCCCTCCCCGCTGGGACTCCCGGTCCTGCCCTCCCCCATCCTTCCCTCCCCGCTGGGACTCCCGGTCCTGCCCTCCCCCATCCTCCCCCCGCTGGCACTCCCGGTCCTGCCCTCCCCCATCCTTCCCTCCCCGCTGGGACTCCCGTCGTGCCCTCCCCCATCCTTCCCTCTCCGCTGGGACTCCCGGTCCTGCCCTCCCCCATCCTTCCCTCTCCGCTGGGACTCCCGGTCCTGCCTCCCCCCATCCTTCCCTCCCCCGCTGGGACTCCCGGTCCTGCCCTCCCCCATCCTTCCCCCCGCTGCACTGGCCTCCGGTCCTGCCCTCCCCCATCCTTCCCTCCCCGCTGGGACTCCCGGTCGTGCCCTCCCCCATCCTGCCCTCCCCGCTGGGACTCCCGGTCCTGCCCTCCCCCATCCTTCCCTCCCCGCTGGCACTCCCGGTCGTGCCCTCCCCCATCCTTCCCTCTCCGCTGGGACTCCCGGTCCTGCCCTCCCCCATCCTCCCTCCCCGCTGGCACTCCCTGTCCTGCCCTCCCCCCATCCTTCCCTCCCCGCTGGGACTCTCCCGGTCCTGCCCTCCCCCATCCTTCCCTCCCCCGCTGGCACTCCCGGTCCTGCCCTCCCCATCCTCCTCCCTCCCCGCTGGGACTCCCGGTCGTGCCCTCCCCCATCCTTCCCTCCCCCCGCTGGGACTCCCGGTCCTGCCCTCCCCCATCCTTCCCTCCCCGCTGGGACTCCCGGTCCTGCCCTCCCCCCATCCTTGCCCTCCCCGCTGGGACTCCCGGTCCTGCCCTCCCCCATCCTCCCTCCCCGCTGGGACTCCCGGTCCTGCCCTCCCCCATCCTTCCCTCCCCGCTGGGACTCCCGGTCCTGCCCTCCCCCATCCTTCTCCCCGCTGGGACTCCCGGTCCTGCCCTTCCCCATCCTTCCCTCTCCGCTGGACTCCCGGTCCTGCCCTCCCCCATCCTTCCCTCCCGCTGGGACTCCCGGTCCTGCCCTCCCCCATCCTTCCCTCCCCGCTGGGACTCCCGGTCCTGCCCTCCCCCATCCTTCCCTCCCCCTCCCCGCTGGGACTCCCGGTCCTGCCCTCCCCATCCTTCCCTCCCCGCTGGGACTCCCGGTCCTGCCCTCCCCCATCCTTCCCTCCCCGCTGGGACTCCCGGTCCTGCCCTCCCCCATCCTTCCCTCCCTCCCTCTCCCTCCCCGCTGGCACTCCCGGTCCTGCCCTCCCCCATCCTTCCCTCCCCGCTGGCACTCCCGTCCTGCCCTTCCCCATCCTTCCCTCCCCGCTGGCATTCCCGGTCCTGCCCTCCCCCATCCTTCCCTCCCCGCTGGCACTCCCGGTCCTGCCCTCCCCCATCCTGCCCTCCCCGCTGGGACTCCCGGTCCTGCCCTCCCCCATCCTTCCCTCTCCGCTGGGACTCCCGGTCCTGCCCTCCCCCATCCTTCCCTCCCCGCTGGGACTCCCGGTCCTGCCCTCCCCCATCCTGCCTCTCCCGCTGGGACTCCCGGTCCTGCCCTCCCCCATCCTTCCCTCCCCGCTGGGACTCCCGGTCCTGCCCTCCCCCATCCTTCCCTCCCCCTCTGGGACTCCCCGGTCCTGCCCTCCCCCCATCCTTCCCTCCCCGCTGGCACTCCCGCCTGCCCTCCCCCATCCTTCCCTCCCCGCTGGGACTCCCGGTCCTGCCCTCCCCCATCCTTCCCTCCTGCTGCCCTCCCCTGGCTCCCGTCCTGCCCTCCCCCATCCTTCCCTCCCCGCTGGGACTCCCGGTCCTGCCCTCCCCCATCCTTCCCTCCCCGCTGGGACTCCCGGTCCTGCCCTCCCCATCCTTCCCTCCCCGCTGCGGACTCCCGGCCTGCCCTCCCCCCATCCGCCCTCCCCGCTGGGACTCCCGGTCGTGCCCTCCCCATTCTTCCCTCCCCGCTGGGACTTACCGTCCCGTCCTGCCCTCCCCCATCCTTGCCTCCCCGCTGGGACTCCCGCGTCCCTGCCCTCCCCCATCCTTCCCTCCCCGCTGGCACTCCCGGTCCGTGCCCCTCCCCCATCCTCCCTCCCCGCTGGGACTACTCCCGGTCCTGCCCTCCCCCATCCTTCCCTCTCCGCTGGGACTCCCGGTCCTGCCCTCCCCCATCCTTCCCTCCCCGCTGGCACTCCGGTCCTGCCCTCCCCCCTCCTGCCCTCCCCGCTGGAACTCCCGGTCCTGCCCTCCCCATCCTTCCTTCCCTCCTCCTCCCCGCTGGGACTTCCCATCTTCCAGCCCGGTCCTGCGCCTCCCCATCCTTCCCTCTCCCGCTGGGTCCCGGTCCTGCCCTCCCCCATCCTTCCCTCTCCGCTGGGACTCCCGGTCCTGCCCTCCCCCATCCTTCCCTCTCCGCTGGGACTCCCGGTCCTGCCCTCCCCCATCCTTCCCTCCCCGCTGGACTCCCGGTCCTGCCCTCCCCCTCCTGCCCTCTCCGCTGGGACTCCCGGTCGTGCCCTCCCCCATCCTTCCCCTCCCGCTGGACTCCCGGTCCTGCCCTCCCCCATCCTCCCTCCCCGCTGGCACTCCCGTCGTGCCCTCCCCCATCCCCATCCTCCCTCCCCGCTGGGACTCCCGGTCCTGCCCCCCCCATCCTCCCTCCCCGCTGGGACTCCCGGTCCTGCCCTCCCCCATTCCACAACCTTCCCTCCCCGTCTGGGACTGCCGGTCCTGCCCTCCCCCATCCTTCCCTCCCCGCTGGGACTCCGGTCTGCCCTCCCCCATCCTGCCCTCCCCGCTGGGACTCCCGGTCCTGCCCTCCCCCATCCTTCCCTCTCCGCTGGGACTCCCGGTCCTGCCCTCCCCCATCCTTCCCCCCCCGCTGGGGCTCCCGGTCCTGCCCTCCCCCATCCTTCCCTCCCCCGCTGGGACTCCCGGTCCTGCCCTCCCCCATCCTGCCCTCCCCGCTGGGACTCCCGGTCCTGCCCTCCCCCCATCCTCCTCCCCGCTGGGACTCCCGGTCCTGCCCTCCCCCATCCTTCCCTCTCCGCTGGGAATTCCCGGTCCTGCCCTCCCCATCCTGCCCTCCCCGCCTGGCACTCCCGGTCCTGCCCTCCCCCACCCTCCCTCCCCGCTGGGACTCCCGGTCCTGCCCTCCCCCATCCTCCCTCCCCGCTGGGACTCCCGGTCCTGCCTCCCCCATCCTTCCCTCCCCGCTGGGACTCCCGGTCCTGCCCTCCCCCCATCCTCCCTCCCCGCTGGCACTACCCGTCCTGCCGCCTCCCCCATCCTTCCCTCCCCGCTGGGACTCCCGGTCGTGCCCTCCCCCCATCCTTCCCTCCCCGCTGGGGACTTCCCGGTCCTGCCCTCCCCCATCCTTCCCCTCCTCCGCTGGGACTCCCGGTCCTGGCCCTCCCCCATCCTTCCCTCTCCGCTGGACTCTCCGGTCCTGCCCTCCCCCATCCTTCCCTCCCGCTGGCCCACTCCCGGTCCTGCCCTCCCCATCCTGCCCTCCCGCTGGGACTCCGGTCGTGCCCTCCCCCATCTGACCCTCCCCGCTGGGACTCCCGGTCCTGCCCTCCCCAATCCTTCCCTCCCCGCTGGCACTCCAGTCGTGCCCTCCCCCATCCTTCCCTCTCCGCTGGGACTCCCGGTCCTGCCCTCCCCCATCCTTCCCTCCCCGCTGGCACTCCCGGTCCTGCCCTCCCCCATCCTTCCCTCCCCGCTGGACTCCCGGTCCTGCCCTCCCCCATCCTTCCCTCCCCGCTGGGACTCCCGGTCCTGCCCTCCCCCATCCTCCCTCCCCGCTGGCACTCCCGGTCGTGCCCTCCCCATCCTCCCTCCCCGCTGGGACTCCCGGTCCTGCCCTCCCCCATCCTTCCCTCTCCGCTGGGACTCCCGGTCCTGCCCTCCCCCATCCTTCCCTCCCCGCTGGCACTCCCGGTCCTGCCCTCCCCCATCCTCCCTCCCCGCTGGGACTCCCGGTCCTGCCCTCCCCCATCCTCCCTCCCCGCTGGGACTCCCGGTCCTGCCCTTCCCCATCCTTCCCTCCCCGCTGGGACTCCCGGTCCTGCCCTTCCCCATCCTTCCCTCCCCGCTGGGACTCCCGGTCCTGCCCTCCCCCATCCTTCCCTCCCCGCTGGGGCTCCCGGTCCTGCCCTCCCCCATCCTTCCCTCCCCGCTGGGACTCCCGGTCCTGCCCTCCCCCATCCTTCCCTCCCCGCTGGGACTCCCGGTCCTGCCCTCCCCCATCCTTCCCTCCCCGCTGGGACTCCCGGTCGCGCCCTCCCCCATCCTGCCCTCCCCGCTGGCACTCCCGGTCCTGCCCTCCCCCGCACACCTGCGTGTAGCTAGACTTGGTGATGATGCAGCTGCGGGGGCGGGGGTGGCGAAGGTTGAGGGCACGGCGCGAGGGCGGCATCCCGGTGCAAGGGCAGGGGAGGGTGGGCCCGGCATGGAGGTGGGTGGTGGCAGGGCCCACGTCAGGCCCGACGCAGGCCCAACCCAGCAAAGCGTGCTGACCGGGGCAGGGACCCCCTCCCAAACGCACTCACGTCATGCCCGCCGCCTTGGCCGCGCGCAGTCCAATGCGGGAGTCCTCCACCACCACACACCTATTGATGAAAAGGAAGGTAAAAGGAACACAGGTCAAGGGGCAGAGGGCGTTCCTCTCCCTCGGGGAGGAGCGCGGCTGCTTCGGACCCCCCCAGACGTGCATGCCGCAGCTTCCTCGTTCTTGAACTCCACCGCATCCTTCGTTCAAGGGGTCAAAAGCGCTGTAGCAGGCTGGAAGATCCAACCCTGCATTCCGCACTTCCTACACACTTCGCGCATCCCCCCCATCCCCCCCATCCCCCCCATCCCCCCCATCCCTCCCTCACTTCTTGGGGTCCACCCCCAGCTCGCGGGCTGCCAGCAGGTAGATGGCGGGGTCGGGCTTCTTCTTGGGGACCACATCGCCTGGGGGGGACGGGAGGGGGAGGGCTGCTCGTGTAAGAGGGGAAACGTCGGCGCAGGCGTACGGCAGCTGGGGCTAAGGGGCGGGTTGAGAGAGGGCCTAATAAGCCAGAGGGAGGAGGGAAGTCCGGGTAGGAGGCAGAGGGGCGGGCCTTATCCTGGGCGCCTGAAAGAGAGGGGGAAGGCGGGGTGGAGAGAAAGGGAACGGCGGCAGCGAGCAGGGAGGGCTGCAATGAGGGCGCGAGGGAATGAGGAATGCACGACGGCAACCGTACAGCCTCCACACACGAACGGTGGTGGACCGCCCCGTCACGTGCACCACCAGCCCCTCCGGCCCTCACCCGCGAACACGCGCATCACTCGCGCCACCTGGGGCCCCAGCATGACCTGATCGGGGTGTACGGCAAGGACGAGCAGATCAAGCCCAGCACAGCACGGGATCACGCTGCATCACACGCGGGCCACGCCCCCGCCGCGTGCGCGACAGCAACAGCTGCATCTTCCCTGGGCCCGCCGGGGCCCGGGCGGGCCCAGTCCTCTCTGGGCCTCTCTGGTCCTTTAGACCCACCTTGACGATGTTCTCAACCGCCTTCTCGTTGGATGTGGAGCACACGGCCACGGGCACTCCGGCGGCAATGGCCTCCTCTGGGGAGCCGGGGGGGGGGGGGCATGGGAGCGGGGGCGGGGGACCAACGGCCGGTCAGCGCTCCAGAGACCTCCAGAAGAGGAAAGGAGGGATGCATGCTGACCACCCGACTGGCGTCCGGCACCCGGCACCCGACTGGCATCACCCGGGCCGGGACATGTGGCATGGGTTGGCACCCGGCGGCAATCAGGCCATGGCCCATCATGCATGCACTGGCTCTCCACCCCGGGTTGCCGCCCCGTCCATTTCGCTTGGGGTCTTGGCCCACGTGCCCGCCACGCTAGCATGCGAGCTCCACGCTAGCATGCCACGCACCACATGCCAACCGTCCGACCAATTCCATGGCCATGCCTCCCCGTCCCCAGCCCACCGTGGGGCACCCCCTAGTTCCAAGTCCCCCCTGGCCCCCTGCCCTGCCCCCGCCTGCGCACGCCGCTCCCAGCGCCCCCCAGCTGGCCTGCTGGCAACCCAATGCCGCGACCAGCGTGTGCCACCCCCTCCCTCCCTCTGCCCCCACGCCCGCTCCCCCCTGTCCCCGCCCACCGATCAGGCGCTTGACGCCGGGGCGCAGCGGCATGGCCCCAGAGTCGATCAGCTCTGGGGGCAAGAGAGGCGAGGCGTGAGAGTGGGGGAAAAGCAGAAGGCGCGCCTCTTCGGGGTCATGCCACTTAATCACCACGCCACCCGCCCTCCCAAACGTCCACCCGTCAACTATCTTACTTGGGCGGGTGCCCGACTCAACAGCCCCCCCAAGCGCCCATCAGTCATCCAACCAACCGCCACCGCAACAACCGCCACCCCAACGACCTACCCATGAACAGGTCCGTCTTGAGCAGGTGCAGCTCTTGGACGAGCTTCTTGCGGGCCTCGGGGTCCTGAGGGGGAGGAGGGAAGGGCGCGGATAGTCCTCAAACGTATTGTGGAGCGCGGGAAGGGCGGGGGGATAGTTTCATGACGTTTTGTAGAGCGCGGGAATGGAGGGGGAAGAGGAGGAGGACGACGAATGAGGAGTGGTCTGTGTGCCGTAGAGATCACCGAAGCGAAGCTTGCTCGGGGGTGCGGTACTCGGAAGCCGGTGCACGCCCAAGTGTCCAACAGCCCAAAGTCCACTGCAGAGGCATGGCCCCTGGGCGCTCCCCTCGGGGCACACGAGTGCCCCCCCCCCCCTCCCCCCCCCTCCCCCCCCCCTCCCCCCACCCTCCCCCCACCCCACCCCACCTTGGTGCTCTTCCACGGGTCCTGGTCTGGGTGGTCCTGGGGGTGAGGGGGAGGGCCGGCGGAGGCATCAGGGGAAGGGGAAGGACGGGACAGGAGGGCGACCGGGCGGGGGGGCCCGGCGGCAGCGTGCATGGCAGGCAGGGCATGATTCGGTCGCCTCTCCTGGCACGTCTCCTGGCGTTTAGGCATTCCCCCCCGGCTCCGTCAGCAGTACGACACCCCTGCTGTATCTGTACGACTCACGCCAAAGTACTTAGTCATGCGCTCCTTGCCGCCGCCGATCTCCAGCAGGTGGCCGTACAGCTCCACGCCCCACTCATGCTGGCCCAGCCCTGCAACGGGTGGCGGGTGGCAGAGACTACCACTGTTTGGTTTGGGGGGCTATGGGGAAAGACGGCTCCGGGCCAACACTATGGCATGCCAGGACCCAGCACGTCGCCCGCTCGGCCAATCAGTCGCGCTTAAAACACGCAGCTCCCCCACAATCCACTAGGGGCCGCCGGGTGAAGGTACTGCTACCCCCGCGCCTCCCCAGTCATTACTTGCCCTCGCCCACCCCCCTCTAGCCCCCAACCCATCCCCAGCCCCACCCTTGCGCTGGAAGGCCTCGTTGAAGCTCACGCGGTGCCCATCGCGCTCTGTGTCCACAAGCACACCGTCTGCGGGCGGACGCAAAGATGCTTGGCTGGGAGACAAGGACATGGAGTGCGCGACACCATGCCCGCATACATCCCGGAGGTTGAGGCGCTAGCCGGCAAAGCGCAAACTGGGGCCACACGCAGCAGCGCAGGAGGGTCTCCGCAATGTGCTGCAGGCGGAACCCACCGCAATCAAAGAGCAACGCCGCGGGCAGCGCCTGGGCAGAGGCCTGTCAGGAGGGGGTCGGGGAATGCGGTGGGGTTGAGGCAGAGCCACGCGCGGGAAACGACGCGTCGCAAGCAGGCCCAGTCATGGCGCAGCTGCTAGCAGTGCATTGCATGAAGCTTGGGCTTCGAACGAAGCGCGAATTTGGCCATGCAAGCCGGCCACTTCGCGAGCGAACACCAAGCTGCTGGCAGCCCTCCTATCCCTGCCATTTTCTCTTGCCAGCTGTTAAAAGAAACCGCTGCGACGCTGTAACCTTTGCTTACCTGAGCAGCGACCGAGCGAGGCCGCGCAGCGAGGACGCGAGCGCCGGGCTTCGCAGCTGGCGCAAACGGTCGCTGAGGCTGGCGCAGAGTGGTCCTCATTGTGAAGCTTGCTACGTGTAGTGGATGAGGTTAAGAGAGCGCCGCGCGGCAATTTGGTACCCGTCGCGTTCAAGGCACGGGTCACCGGCTGGGACGCCCAGCTTTTACACTCCTGAATTGGGTCGATGAGGGGAACATGCTCAGGCAGTAGCCGTTATGGACGCCGTGCATGTGTTCGTGCGGGTTTCCCCGCCCTTCCCAGCAGACCCGTTTTCCCCCGGGTGCCCCGCCAGTGGGTACAACTTCTTGCTACAACTTTGAACATTGAAAGGTCGCAAATCCATCAACACGGGCGCGCCTGCCGACTGCCAGGCTCAGGAGGACCTCCTGGCCAGCCTCGCCAAGTCGCCATCCACATCCTCAACACTTGGTGCGGCTTGGCCACCCTCCCTTGCTTCAACGACTTACAACCCGCAAGGGTCCCTCGTTCATAGGTAGCTACGCTTCACAGGCATTTCGCGTCGGCCAACAATGCGACGCCAACACACCGTCATTACGCCCCGTTGTCTATACCACCCCCTTGCTTTCCCGCGCACTTGCTCGGCGCTCGCCATGTACTGCAAGTCACGTGCGTGGGCTCGTGCCCCTCCACCTCCACCAGGAAAGCTGTAAATCACTCACTCACTCACTCACTCACTCAGAACTCCGCAGAACGGCAGAAGCCGACCGCCGGACCTCCAACGTCATCTAACCTCCCACTTGACCCGCCCACCCCACATTCCCCCCCTCGCCTGCGCCGAGCTCCTCGCTTCGTTGTACTTCTTGCCACCCCTCACCACCCACGCCCCGCAAGTGCATTTGGCTTGCAACTTGCAACTGGAGGGACCATCGATTGATCAGCAAAATCTCACCTCCGCCGCTCACTGGCGGACTGCCCCGCAACACAGAACGAGCCAAGGAAGGCTGGCCCCTGAGGCCCCTGAGCAAACAGTCCCCAGGGTAAATAAGTAGGATGACGCACCCCCAAGAATAGAGAGAAAAGGACCAAAAGCTCTTGCGTATTGAGCTTGCAAGCAGCCGTGAGGTTGTGCATTGACCAGGATCGCATTGCACCAACCATAGGTTTGCCCATAACCCACGCTACCTGACTCAAGAAGCACAGCAGTGGGAGCAAGTGGGACCCTTAGAAAGCAAGGCAGTGGAGCAAGTGGGACCCTTGGAAAGCACAGCAGTGGAGCAAGTGGGACCCTTAGAAGGATCCTGCCAGAAAGCAGGTCTGAGCCAAGGGGGCGTTGAGATTAATATTCCCACCAGCCCGAACCCCCCGGCAGTCTTGCCGCCCAGCACCGCACCACACAACCGTTCAATTCCAAGGCTTTGACCTCCCAGTCCCAAGACCCCTCCAGTTCCAGGGGTCCCCTGTCCAGTTCTGCGTCTCAGTCGTGGGGAACGTGAAGGACAGGTGTTCGAGCAAGTTGCGTTTCGCCGTAAAGTTGCCATCAGTCATTCAGTCGTTCAGTCGTTTATTGCTAGGCTGCTGGGAGTTTGTGTAGGTGAAATCAGCTGAGCCAACCATGCGTAAGACCCGGTGCTAGTTTTGGCATCCCCCGCCCTCAACCAAGCAGCAGGCCACGAAGGCTCTGGCCCAAGGCAGCCGCAGTAGCCTGGCCCAGCTCCCCCGTATTCATACCCAAAGCCGGGATACCCTTGTGCAGCACGCACCCGTGGCTGCCTCCGCACACAGCGTGGTCCATTTAGCACGCGCTACGCGCAGCACAGCACGCGCTAAACACAGCACGACGACGCGTCTGGGCCCATCCGCAGGAAGCTCAGCAGCTTGGACGGACGCCGGCGCCTGGCCGGCGGCGACAGGAGCTCCGGGGTCCCGCAGGCCCCATCCTCTGCCGCGCGCAGCAGCTCCCACGCCTCACTATCGTGCCACGGCACGGCGCCCGCCGAGATGCCCTGACCAGCCATCTCGGAACCCTCCGCAGCCACACCCGCCCCGCCGTCCGGTCCCTCCCAACTGGCCGCACCGACCGCACCGCACCCCGCTGGCATCAGGTTGGCCGTTCCTGCGGGCTGCATGTCTGACGGCGGCGCAAGCAGGAGGAAGCCCACCAAGCTGGAGCGACGGTTCGCCCGCCGCCTCCACACAGGCTCGTCGCCGGGGCCACCGGCAGCCGCCCCGTCCTGGCCGGCGCCGTCGCCCTGATCCTCGAGCTCTGGCCCCTCCCATGCCCATGCGGGCTGATAGCCGCTGGACAGGGCCGCTTCCTCGTCTCCACACGTGTTCTCTGCCTCCGCCGGCGGCGGTCCAGCTGCAAGTGCCCTGGCGAGCGCCTCGCCTGCCGCCGAGGGCTCTGGCCAGCGCGCGAGGGCCGAGGCCGCCTTGGGCGGCTGCGGGCTGGCGGCCCGGGGTGTCGGCGCGTCGCTTGAGAGAGCGCGCAGCATCAGGCTGGGCGGGAGGTCTTCCTCCGCCCATGCTGCCGCCCACTCCGGCAAAATAAGCAGGTGTCCAAAGTCGCCAGGCCCCGTCCCTGCCACCTGTGAATGCCCCGGCAGCAGCTCCAGCGGCAGCGACTGCCACTCTCCGCGCACGGTGTTGGGTCCGGGCCCGGGCCCGGGCGCAGGCTCAGGTGCCGGGCACGGACCAGGCTCGGCCGCCCTGGAGCTCGCACTGCTGGGAACACAGCAGGCCGAGGCCTCGGCGGCTCCATCGTCCCCCGCCTCGGCCGCTGAAGCCAGGGCTGTGGTGGAGGGCGCCGGGCCGCCGTGGGGTCGCTGCGGGCCGCAGCTCCCACCAAAGCTGTGCGCCATGGCCCGAACGTCGATGGCTGCGTAGTCGCAGGGCGCGGGCGGCCCCGCGTACGCCTGCAGCGCCGGCTCCCGTAGCGCCGTCGTGCAGGCACAGCCTGGTCGTCCTGTAGCTTCCTGCAGCGCCATGTGGCCGGGCGCGCGCAGGGTGGAGACGTCCAAGGCCCGCGGCGCAGAGGGGCGGGCGGCGCTGCGGACCGGTCGGTCGCAGCAGGGCGAGCCGCAGCAGCCCGAAGGCGGGGACGGCACCGCGCCAGCAGCCAAGGGCGGCGGCGGCGGAGCGGAGGGACGGATGGAGAGCACGCTGATCGTTGTGGGTAGGGCGCTGGCGGCGGCGGCGGCGAAAGTGGCGGCGGCGGCGGTGGCGGCGGCGGCCGTGGCGGCGGCGCGCGATGCTCGCATAGCTTCGTTGCGGCATTCGTTGAGGTAGAGGCGGCTGAGCGATGACGCCCGCGAGACCAGCGAAGGAATCTGCAGGGGCGGAAGCAGCACACATGGAAGAATGAGGAATGGATGGTGCGAGAGAGAATCCCACGCAGGAATTTTGTCTCAACTCCCCAGCTTGACTCCCAGCAGAGCGGGAGCGGGCGGGCGGTCCCGTTAGGGCTTATCCGGGAGCGGGAGCGAAGTAGAGCGGAGAATGCCGGACCTCTGATCGTCACTGACGATAGTGCTGCTCCTTGAGACTTGAGCTCACCTCGGCAAAGTACGGCCGCCGCAGCAGGTCGTCCGCCGTCAGCCGGGCCGCGGGATCCAGGTTTAGGCAGCTGCCAAGAAGCTGCAGCAGCTGGGGCTCGCAGGCCGGCGCACCGAGCAACCGCTCGTGCAGGGGCCGGCCCATGCGGGGGGCCGAGGCCGCAGCTTCCACCGCTGCGATTGATCCTGGGTCGACAGCTCGAGCATTGGAAGCGAGGTGGCTTGAGGGCAGGGCCGAAGCCATGTGGCTGGACAGGGGCCCGAGGCAGCGGATGGGCCGCCACAGCTGGTCTAGGGAGGACGTGCCGGGGAAGAGCGGGCTGCCGCGTGCGAGCTCCGCCAGCGTGCAGCCGAGAGAGAAGACGTCCGCGGCTGGGCCGTACGGTAGCGAGAGGAGCACCTCCGGCGGGCGGTACCAGCGAGTGACGACGTAGCTCGACAGGGCACCGCCGACCTCGGGGTTGCATTGCCCGGGGCAGGAAGGCAGGACCCGTGCCAGGCCAAAGTCGCAGAGCTTTGCGCAGCCGTCTTCCCCGAGCAGGATGTTGGCGGGCTTGATGTCACGGTGCAGGATCTGTGGTACGGTGTACGGCCGAGTCAGGTGTGCCGTGTGCTTGGCTGGAGGGGCGGGTGTGTGCCTGGCTGCCTGCTCTCAACGCCTGTTAGCCCCGCTGAGCACCTGAGCGCCGTGTCCTCTCCCCTGCCCACCCCTCTGTGCGTCCCCCCAGCCCCCCCTACCCCTCACCGCCCCGCTCACCCCCTTGCCGTGCAGGTAGCGCAGGGCGAGGCACAATTGCCACGCAATGAGCTTGAGCTGGGGCGCGGGCAGGCCCCGGGGTTGACAGTCCAGCTCTGATGCTGCCGAGCGCTCCACGTATCTGTGCATGGGCGGGGAGTTGGTGATGACAGGGATGTCCCATATGAGGGTTTAAACCCTACGCGGACGCACTTGTGAGCAAGCGACAGAACCGCTGGCGGTGGTGGCCGGGCCACGGCTACGGCCACCTGCTATGACATGTCGTGTCACGTAAAACTCGGGACAGCGGGCAGTACAGCGGCGCGGATCGTGACTGACACTCGTGGCCTCAAAACCCCGCGCCCCTTTGCTCACTCCATCACGATGTGCTGGCGTCCGCCGTGCCCTCGCAAGGCGTGCAGCAACTTGACGATGGTGGGATGGTCGCACATGCGCAGGGCCCGAGCCTCCCGCTCCGCCATGCGCTGCGAGGCACGCTGCAGATAAGGGCACACGCGTTGTGTCGCTGGCAAAGCGGGTTCTAGGAAGCCAAGGTTGGCACGTTCCCCCAAGATGTGGAGAAAGTGTGTCGACCGACGGCGTACAAAACATTCCCACGTCCGCTTCAGGCAGGCTTACCGAGCCCAAGTGCGATTCCTTGCAAGTCTTGATTGCCACAAAGTCCCCTGTCGCAGTTTGCGCGCATCGGACGATGCCATGGCTTCCCTCGCGGTCCCTAGGGCCCTGCAAACACCAGCTGTGAATCAGGTAGAGCACAGACAGTACGCGTGCGTTAACTCAGCGGCCCAAGTCCGCCACGTGCGGCCCGAGCTCAGGTTGCTCAGACTTGCCTGCCGAGCGCTTCCGCATTCAGGCCACGACTCCATGTGAGGTAGGGCTTGCCCTAGCTAAGCGCGTGAGGCATAGAGCTTAACGAAGACCGCGCCCGTTGCCGGGTGTATTTTGTGCGGAACCTTCAAGACGCGTTCAGTGATCGACGTATGGAGATACAGACACCTATAACGAGCTTGCTGCATGCCGGTAAGAGTATGCCGCGGTGCAGAGGTGCCGAGCGACCGGGGCCGCGGGGCCTGTGTCGTCCATACGCTTTTGTTGATGGGCCTGGGCCTGGGCCAGTCTGGACGTCTTTGTGAACTACCATTTCTCACAAGGCCACTGTAAGGAGAACCGCCCGCTGTGAGATCTCCTAGGCGCTAGGGTTGTATTTTTATGTCGTCACGGCGAGCGGGCACGTCGGCAGCAACGCACCCGCTGCGGCTGCAGCGCCAGCATACGCTGTTTAAGACAGCACTTCGAATACACTGGTTACGTGCGCCTAGGAGCTTGAAGGTCGCCAGGTAACCTGGCTGGGCGGCATGGTACGCGTTCGCACATGGCATGCGGCAAAGAGCGGACCCTTTCGGATACCACTGCGACTGCGTCGTAGAGGTCAGCGAGAGGTCTGCCAGGTCGTCAGCCGCAGTCAGACGGGTACCCGTTCTACCTCCCCGCGGCCGTGTTCCCGTCGGCCAGCCTGCTGGCCCTCGGCTGACGCCTGAGGGCCGGCCAACGCCCACTTGTCCCCGGCGGACACCTTTGCCCGCCCCCTACATGCAACGGGGATCGTGAGCGATTTGACAGTAGTACCGCTCGGCGGCACGCAGAAGCATGAGACCAGCAGTCCTCCAGGGGCAAATCAGGCGATGAAGCGGGCGGCCGAACGAACTGGGCCCCATCAATCACCGCTCAGCCGTCAGCTCGCGCATCTGCACAGGAGGTTGCCCGCTTGTGTCCGTCTGCTGCCGGATGCTCAGGCGATAATCAGGCTCAGCGGCTGGCCGGCGGGCTGTGCCGGCCCGCTCGGCCCCAGTGAGCTGGGACTACTTGTAGCGCGCGGCACACTGGTCGGCAGGGCAGCGGCCGGCGTCCGGCGTGGCTTTGGCCTGGGCGTGGCTGACGGACGTTGTGTTCCGGGGCCATACGCACGGGGGCGATGCCTGAGGAGGTGCAGTCGGTGATGCGGCAATTTATACTGTAAGGCCAGGCAGCACGCCAAGAACTATCCAATGCTGCCGTACACCGGGCGGCAAGTTGCCGGTACACTGTAATGCTAGGCAGCACACAAACCCAAGCTCGACACGCACGCATGGCACGACGGGGACCTGGGCCCGCTGGGCAGCCTACCACATCACCGGCGGGGAGGCCTGCTGACTCAGATAGCTCCACGTCCACGATCCGTTGTCAACCATCACGTGCTAGCACCTCCGCCGCTGACAGAGCACAGTACCGTCGCTGTCACAGTATGGTTGCCGGTTGGGAGTTGAGGTAGGGTGCTGGAGGTTTGTGGTTGGTCTGCTGCTTGGTGCTGGAGGGTACGTCTGGGGTTGTGACTAGGGTTGTGTCACCAGGGTTCGCCTCGTGGGACACGTGGCATGGGCACCTGAGGTACGGCAATGAGCCCTTCCGATCGGGGGGACTTAGGCGAACGCCCAGCTTCCGACTAGCAAGTCGGAAGCACTGCCACCACTACTTGCTGCGGATCTACTCTGCTGTGACTGTAACTACTAGAGTGTTGCTGCTCTGCTGCCTCTAGCGCCTGCGGCGCAGTCTCTGTGCCATCCGACGACTTCCCGAGGAGCTTTCGCTCGACCCAGCTGCTGAGCCTCGGCGCTGGTCCTAGAAGTGAGCCCAGGCACCGCCTGCGTCTTTGCTCGCCGATTTGCTTCCGACTTCTCTTTCGTCCGCTGGCGCCGCGCGCTACGGACTCCCAGACTCGATTGCTCCGGGCTCCGCCCGCGCTGCGATCTGGCTTCCAAGGAGTCTTCTAGGAAGTCCAAGCAACAGACTGTGTCTGGTGCTGATAGGCGTGGGCCCGCGGCCGCGCCTCTGCCGATTCCTCAGCTCACGCCTGTGTCCACGACCGCGAGTCGAGCTGCAGCGCGCGAGCTCCGTAGACAAGAAGAGCAGGAGGCTAATCTCCCGATCGATCGTTTGGCTGCCCTGCTGAACGCCCGAAACGCAGGTACTCCCATACGCTCGGCACCTGCAAGCCCAACTCGCGGACGAGGCCGCGCTGACCCGCGAGCGGCTACAACTGCTCTTCGCGGCAACCCGCTATTTGAGCAAGACCCCACCGGCTCCGCCGGTGCTGGGCCGTCGAACTCCAGAGGCTCCGGTGAGCCTCAACATCGTCGCGCGCCTTCGGCTGACCTCGCGACTGAGCCAACCCGCAACGACGTTGCAGGCCCTTCTGGCTCCAACTCCGGTGGCAGCGCTGCTGGAGCGTCTTCGGGACCGGGCCCCGCCCGCGTTCCCTCTCCGCCAGCCCCGCAGCCCTCGGCTGCGGGGGCTCCACCTGCACTCGCTGAGGAGCTCGGGCATCGCCTGCCGGCACCGCCCGACGCGCCTGGTGAGCAGCAAGATCTCGGCCCGGCCCCGCCCCGGCCGATCAAGCACAGCCTCCCCAGCCTGCGGCTGCGGGGGCTCTAGACTTAGCACCTGCTGAGGAGGGCGACGGGGAGCAAACTCCTCCCGCCCCGGCGCTGCCTGCGCCGGCACCTGCTGCCCAGCTATCTCCCCGGGCTCCGCCCAGGTGGAGCGAAGACGAAGACATGGGCGACCGCAACTGTCCCAGCTTCGATGCTAAGCCAACTTCCCTTCCCGCCTTCCTGCAGTTCGCTCGCCTGTTCGTCAAACAGTGGGCCATGAGCGACCGAGGCGACAACAAGGCCCTGATAGCCGAGCTCATCCTCGCGGGCATGGCCGGCGGGCTCACCAAGGATGGGGGCAACAACCTCAACCTGGTCGTGCAAGGCTGGTGTGCGACCGAGGGCGCCGAGGCCCTGACTGAGCACAAGGACAAGTGGACCCTGCTCCACGCCGGCGTCGCCAATCCCCCCGAGTACAAGGGCCAGGCCAAGCTCCCTGACCTCAAGCTCGACGCCTGCGAGTACCTGCTGGAGGCCCTGGCCAAGAAGTTCGGCCGCGAGGACCCCACGTCCAAGAAGAGCTACGACACCTTCGGCGTCGAGCCCCTTGAGGACCCCATGACGGCGGGCGCCCGCTTCCTCTCCATCGTCAGGCCCATCAGCGAGGCCAGCATCTCGAGGCGCGTCCGCACCGAGCGCTGGCTCCGGGCCGTCATGGAGTCGCACTGGGTCAAGGCCAGCTTCATGAATGACACCATCAAGGTCAGCTACCTGGGCAAGGAGGACAGCGACCCCACCGCCTGGGACCTCGCCAAGGCCATCGTCCGCTGCCACGAGATCTACAGTGCCTTCCGGGTCGAGCAGGAGGCCGCCGACAGCAAGGTCAAGGACCCCAAGAAGGTCAAGGCGTTCGCCACGTCTGCTGGCCCCGTCTCCGAGAGCACCAGCGCCACCGGCGTGGGCTCGGCCGACATCGCCCGCCTCTCGTCGCAGATTGAGCGCATGGCCAACAGCGTCTCGGCTCTGGCCACGCACTCCGGTCGCCAGGACCACGGCAAGGGCTACGGCGGCCAGGCGGGCGGGCGCCAGCAGCAGCAGCAGTCGAGCGGCGGCAACAAGCCCCGCTGGCCCAAGGCGGAGCCCGGCCCCGCCACCGGCTCCACGGGCGACTGCTCCTTCTGCAACGCCAAGCACCACTCGGTGGACTTCTGCACGACCAACGCCAAGGCCGGCAACCTGACCGCGCTGCCCGGCCACCCCAAGTCCATCAACATGGACAACGCCTGGGCGGAGCTGGTCCGCAAGAAGCCGGAGTACGCGGCGCTGCTCTCGGCGCCGCACCAGCAGCAGCCGCAGGGCGACCGCCCCCGCAGGCAGGACTACGCCAAGCCCAAGGACAACAACCGGGGCAAGGGCAACCCGCAGCACGCGGCCTACGCTGCAGAGGCCTCGCCGTACCCGCAGTCCCAGGCTCCGCCTGCGGCGCTGCACTACGGCCAGGGTCCCGCGCCCTACGGCTACAGCTACGGCTACTCCACGCCGCCGCCCTCGTCGTACGGCCACAGCTACGGCTACGGCCAGGGCCCTCAGGCTCCGCCTGCAGGTGCCTTCGCGTCCTCGGCCTCCTTCCGGGCCCCGGCGGCCCCGCCGCCCGGTGTGCCGCCGCCACCGTCCTGGCCCATGGGCTACGGGGCTCCGCCTTTCTCGCACCCACCGCCATCCTCGTACGCGCCGAGCTCGGCGTCCGCTCTGCACACGGACGTCCTCTCGGTGGCCCAGCACCCGTACAACAGTACGTTCGTCACGTACGTAGAGTACGGCACCCCCGGCGCAGCCCTGGCCACGTCGGCTTCGGTCTCCCAGCTGGGGGGGGGTATGAGCGCGTGCAACAGCGTCGGCAGCTTCGCCAGCAAGGAGACCGGTCCCGCCGTGTCCCCGACTGGGCCGCCAACGCCAATCCAGGGCCAGACCGTGTGGCCGCCGCAGGCCTCCTCGGCCGCGGCCTTCAACACCACCAAGGAGCCCATGCCTGCCAGCTTCCGGCAGCTGCCCCCCGGGCCGCTGCCCAGCTCCATGCGCCTGCCACCCGTGGAGCAGGTCTCCTTCTCGCACATGAAGGACGGCAGCTCTAACGTCCGCTTCGGCCCCATGGCGCCGGGCAAGACGGCGGCAAGACGCTCGAGATCCTGGGCAAGATGATGGCCGAGCTGCTGGATCTGCTCAAGACCCCCGAGGTGGCGCCCGAGGCCTCCGCCCTCGCCTGCTCATCCACGGCCGCCACCGCCGGCTCCAAGGTGGAAGAGATCAAGCGGTACTTGAAGAGCGAGCTCGCCGGCTCCCTCCACTACGTCGACAACAGCGACCCCAAGCGCGGCGCTGGCCTGCTCAAGGCCGACGGCACCCTGATCTTCCCTCCCGGCATCGGTCCCGACACGATGTGCAACACGGTGGGCCTCATGGTTCAGAGCTTGTACGAGAGCCTCGGCGTCAAGCTGGAGCCCTGTAACGCCGGCGTCAAGTCCCTGCGCCAGAGCAGCCGACCCCTTGGCATCGCCCGCGTGTGGAACGTCATCACGCCTGGCACCGCGTCCGAGCTGCGCGTCTGCGGGGACTTCCTGGTCGTCCCCGACGACTGGGCGGCCGGTCTCTTCACCATGCTGTGGGGCGGGCCGCGCTTCCACCAGTGCGGCATGCTGTACGACTACTACCCGCGCCCGCACCTCCGCTTCCACTCCGGGCTGCACCAGGGCGACGAGACCATCAACGGCCATGTGGCGCTGGTTCCGGCCCCGCCGGAGCTGGAGAAGGTGGCAGCCTCGCTCCGTGCCTGCTACGCCACGGCCCTGCTGCCCTTCGAGCCCTCGCCACCTCCGGTGGCTGAGGCCAAGGCCCGGCCCAAGACCGTCTCTGTGCACATCCCCACCATGCGGTGCGATCCCAGCGACTACGCTCACCCGCTGGCGTCTTCGCTGGGGCTGAGCGACCGCCGCATCCGCATATGGGACTGGAGCCCCACGGACGGCGCCAGCGTGGCCTTCGCCACCAGCCTCGACACCGCGGAGGAGGTGGTTGAGGAGGAGATGCTCGTGTACGAGGACGAGGAGCTGGCGGAGGCTGACGTGCGTGGGGAGCTGTCTGGGCCCCAACTCGAGGAGGTGGAGCCGCACCACACCCAAGTGCCTACGTCCGCCGCCTCGGCTCCGCCGAAGGGGGGCCCCGAGATCCAGGCCCTGGCTACGCACGACCACCCACGGCGCCCCACCTCATCCCGAGATGAAGGGCGTCAGTCCAGCCGCGGCCGCTCCCGTTCCCGCGACAGAGGTGCTGAGAGCCGAGGCCGTGACCACGAGCGTGAGCGTTCAGGCGACCGTCAACCCCGCCGCAGCGGCAGTGGTGGAGCTGGCGGCCACCGACCTTTGGGCTCTCCGCAGAGGTCTCGCAGTCAATCCCCTGGGACGCCTGGACGGCTCTCAGGCTCACGCCGCCCCTGCACCCTCTGCAGCTGTCTGCGCGAGGCGACGAAGCTGCAGGCTTACCGAGATCTGGCCGTCTTCCCTGGTCACGAGAACTACCGAGGTGCCGGCCCCCGGCTCGGCAACCCGCTGCGCTACCCACCTTGGTCGCGGCACAGCCAGGACTACTGCCTGCTGCACGCCTTGCTGGGCGGACCCACGCTGCTGCGGTGGACCCCGGAGCTGCAGGACTCGCTCGGCAGCCTGGACATCAAGGGCTTCTTCCAGCCCATTAACGAGGTCGATCTGCAACCATGGCCTGAAGACCTGCCTGCGCTCCCCCTGGCCAAGGCGTACGACCGAGGTGACAAGCAGCTTCGCCGTGAGTGCCAGTGGACGGAGGAGGTGCTGGCGCGCATGGGCCCCGACCTAGATCGCCCCAACGTCTCCGTCTACCGCCAGAGTGAGCGCCACATCCACTCCAGTACCCACTTCATCGGTGCTTACATCGACTGGTGCCGTAAGCTCCGGGACTGGCTCGCCTTCAAGGGGCAGACCATCGGCTGGCGGGAGCAGCGACCGCTCCCGGCACCTCAGCCTGCCCCGCCACTGCCTCGCAAGGAGCGCAGCCGGCCCTCTGAGGTGCCCCCTGCCGCAGCCGCCGGGCCCTCGACCTCGGCGACGCCCCAGCGCGACGCCGCGGCGGCGGGTCCCAGCGGCAGCGCCCAGGTGCGCAACCGAGAAGCGCTGGAGGCTGGCGCCCAGGCCCCGCCTGCAGTGCCTTCACCCAAGCGCCAAGCGACCGCGACTCCCGCGACTCGGGCTCCGCCCGCAGCTCTGGAGGCGGCGGCTTCTGCGGACCAAGGCCCGCGCCCCGCGGGGGCGAAGCCTGTACCCACAGCCCCGGTGCTGGCTGCGGCTCTGGCGTCGCGGTACCCTTACCTGCCGCCACCGCTGCCGGCCCCAGCAGTTCGCGATGCCCTCGTGCCTCCGCTACCGGCCGAGCAACCTGGTTCGGACCCCCAAGCCCTGCCGGCCAGCCAGCAGGCCTACATGTGGCGCCGGGCTTCGGCCATCATGGTAGGAGACGTGATCTTCGGCGAAGGCTGCGCGGACACGTATCAGCGCTATACGGAACGCGAAGCCGCGGTCGCCCTGCCGAGGCCGCCGCCTCCCATCTGCGTCCTGGCATCCGCCTGCTACCACGGGTCCTCACTCACTGACGACGTCACGCCCATGGACCGTAACGACCTGTGCACCGGTCTGCTGTTTGGCGACAACGAGCGATCCCGGTGGGAGTCACAAGGCCTCCCCAAGATCGAGATCACGTGCGCGGGGTTCGACATCACGTCGGCGTCGTACAGCGTCGACATGGGCCTCACCGGGGCATGCTGCCTCATGCGGCAAGACCTCTTCAACGGCGTTCCCGTCGCCGTGCTGCAAGACACAGCGGTCACTACCGCCGGTCTCTACCACGAGGACGAGGTGATCAAGGTCTTCGGAGCGCGCGGTGTCAAGAAGTCGTTCTACTCCACCAAGCGCACGGCACGCGACGTACGCATCTTCATCAACGGCACCCTGGGACGCGACGGCGCCCCAAGTGAACCCGCAGCGATCATGGTGCAAGTGCCCGTAGCACCCGTCCTGCCCGTGGAGGACCTGCCCTACGGCGTCGTGTTTGGGCGCCCATTCCTCTCCCTGCTGCGGGCAAACATCAGCGTCCGCACCTCAGGCGACGAGTACTGGCTGAGCTACCCCGTCGACGACACCGCCTCCTGGCGCACTCGGCTCTGGCTCTGCAACCGGTACACGGACAATGCCATCCGCTTCTGCACCCTCGCGACAGCCCCGGCTTCGAGCAGGGGGGGGGTAGAGCCCGAGCCCGAGTCCAAGCTCTCCTCGTCTTCAAAGCTGCTCGAGCCGGCCCCGCCGCTCGCGGCCAAGCCCGGGGACGAGCAACCCGACTCTGCCAGTGGTAACTCCGGCCCCGGCCCCGCCGGCGAGCGGGATGGGAAGGCGCTGCCCGACAGCAGGTACTGTGCGACTCCGCGCCAGCTGCCCTTCAGGGTCAAGGCCAACACCCCCGCCAAGCGCAGCATCAATGGCCCCGGCGCCGCCGGTCTCAGCCCCGCTGCGGAGTCCCTCGAGGCTGGTGAGTCCCCGGCTCCCGGCGCCGCCGGTGCAGAGTCGCGGACCAAGGGCTCCTGCTTCCTCCCCGGCTGCGGCCTGATTGACCATGACGTCTACGGCGTGCCCTTCGCTCGTGCCCTGCACCTGCTCTGCGATCTCGGTGCCCGCACTATTGCTTACGGTGCCACCACCTTCGGCATCTGGGTTCCCCTCCCGCACTGCCCCAGGGCCATCGCGCGCCTGATCGCGGCCAGCCCCGTCTACGGCCCCGTGCAGCAGTACGACACCTTCGGTGCCGACACCACTGACGCCGAGGATGAGGACTGGCACTCGACCAGCAGTGAGGAGGAATCTGATGATGACGCGGAGCTGGATGAGCAGCTGGATGACTGGATGGAGCACGTGCAGTGGAGGCTGGGCTGCATGATCCTGCACCGCGTCACGCGCAGCATCAACCGCAAGCTGGCCCGCCAAGTGAGGCGCGAGCTGCGCCGACAGGAGGAGCTGCGTGCGCAGGCCTTTACCGCCATGGAGCAGGCGCGTCGCCAGTACCAGAGCCTAGTCAAGCGACAGTTCCTGCAGCAACGGGCGGAGCGCTGGGCCGCCGCGGCAGGCACCAAAGTGTCCAAGCGCAAGTACGTGCCGCCCGACGCCAACACCAAGTCGGCGACGCCGGCGCGCTGGCGCTTCAACAGCTACAAGGCCTTCACCTTCGCCATCGTGATGCTGGTCTTCCTGGGCTGCTGGCGGCTGTCTGACGCTGCGCCCGACTGCATCCCGCATCCCGCTTACCCTCAGGGGGGGCAGTGGCTGGCTCCGAGCTGGGCGCAGCTGGAGCAGTCGCCCGCCACCATCCCGCTGGAGCAAGCCCTGCAGCGCTTGCGCCTGCGCGGCCCGTCACCGCCGGCGAGCCGACCTCCACCCCAGGCACCGCCTGTGGGTCCGCCCTCGGCCGAGGCGCCGCCAAGCGCCTGCGTCACGGATGCAGTGCCTTCCAATGTGCCTAGCGGGGTGGGGCCTGCGGCACCGCCGACAGAGCCGCCTGACTTAGCTGCGTCAAGGCCCTCGGCCGCCAATGTCACAACTCCTGATGGGGCTAGGGCACCGCCCGAAGACTCCACCTTAGTTAAGCAAGAAGCAGGCTACACTTTATGCATTCGACCTGATATGACTGAGGAGCAGCGCGATAGCCTCAAGACGCTGTTTTCCAAATATGACCACTTGTTTGCTAGGAGCCTCAAGGACATTGGTTGCTACCGAGGGGAGTTGGGGCCAGTGAGACTCGAACTCAAGCACAACAACCCGATATTTGAAGCGCAGCGACGACATTCGGCTGCGGAGCGGTTGGTTGAGGATACCAAGTGCCGCGAGCTGTACGGTGCCGACATTATCGAGCCGTCCAACTCCACGCAGTACGCGATGAATGTAACCCTGCCACGTAAGAAGGGAATTGACGGTTCGTACGAATCCAACGAGTACCGCTATTGTGCGGACGCGCGCCGTATAAATGCAGCGAGCGTGCGCGATTATTTCCGGCCGCCGGCGCCGGAAGACCTGTTCGATCGCATCCTGGGCGCGCGATTCATTACTAAGTGCGACTGCCGCGCCGCATTCAACCAACTGCCGCTCGCCGAGGAGGATTGCGACAAGACCTCGTTCTGGTGGAACAACACCCTCTGGCGGTACAAACGGTTGATGTACGGTGCTGTCAACGCCACGGCAGCGTGGCAGCGAGTACTTTCGCACCACGTGCGGAAGTACGGCCTGCAGGACTGCGTGTACCTGTTTGTCGACGACGCCGCAGTAACCGGCCGTACGGCAGAGGAGCACGAGCAGAATCTCGCGCGGTTTCTTGCGATGTTGGACGAGATCAACATCAAGCTGCATCCTGACAAGACCGTGGTCGCGGCAGACAAGATAGAGTTCCTGGGCCACATGGTGAGCGCTGATGGGCTCCGCCCGGTTCAGGCCAAGGTCGCTGCAATCCAAGCCATCCAGCCCCCTCGCTCGCTGACCGAGCTCCAAGCCCTGCTCAGCCTCTGCAACTAATATCGTTGTTACATCCCCCGCTTCGCCTGCATCGCCAACCCGCTCTACGAGCTCACCAAGAAGGGTGTCACGTGGGGTCCCGAGACCTGGCAGCCGCGCCACCAGGAGGCCTTGGACCAGCTCAAGTCCGAGTTCTCGACCAACGACCGGCTGCTGCGCAAGCCTGATCCCAACCGTCAACTGATCCTGCACACTGACTTTTCCAATGTAGGCATCAGCGCCGTCCTAGGCCAACTAGATGACGAAGGGCACGAGTACATGGTCGCCTGCATCTCGCGCTCACTCAACGTGCACGAGCGCAACTACACCTCCTACAAGGGTGAGATGCTGGCTGCCTGCTGGGCAATGAAGATGCTGCGCCCCTACCTGATAGGCCCACGCTTCATCCTGGTCACCGACCACGCGCCCCTGCTCTGGCTGATGGAGAACCAAAACCTAGTGGGGCAGTACGCTCGCTGGGCACTCTTGATGCAAGAGTACGACTTCGATGTCGCCCATCGGCCAGGCCAGCTCCACTATAACGCTGACACCCTCAGCCGCTCGCCTCTGCCCTCGAGCGCTGATGGCTCCGGAGCCCGCATGGATGAGGACTCCGACGCCAAGCCGCCGCCACCTCGGCTCATCCCGTATCCGACCGTCACACCCTCGGCGCAACCCACGGCGCTCATGTCTGCAGTCCAAGTCCTGGCGCTGCGCGCTCGCGAGGAGTACTCCCTGCTGGCCACCGTCACGGGACAGGGCCCCGCCCTCGCTCCCTCTCCCGACGAGTGGCTCGCTGGCGGCAACGGCACGGCCTCTGACCCCGTCGAGCGCTTCGCCGACCCCGAGTGCACCGCGGCTCAGCTCCTGACCCGACAGGCCAACCTCACCGCCAACCGCGTCGTGCGCGAGGCCCGAGACGCCCTCCGGGCGACCTCGCTTTCGCCGCCGCGTCCCCGCCGAGTTGCCGAGGGCCGCACCGCCGCTCTCGACACCAGCCTGCTCTCGCACCACTTCCTGGAGCACGCCTTCACGGAAGGGCTGGTAGTCGTGGAGTGCGGCACCTCCGCTGCCACGGGCCTCGAGGCCTGCCTCCGGGCGGGCTGGACCGTGCGCCGTTATCACACCCTGGGCGCGCCCGCGCAAGAGCATTCGCTGCTGCGCCGCCGCCTGGGCTGGCTCCGTGCCTCCTTTCCCCGACAGCTTCGCGGCTCCACCGTTGAAAGCCCCTGGGCCGCGCTGCCGCCCGGTCCGCTCACCAACGACCACCTCCTTGCTGCTTCCGCCAAGTCAGGGCAGCAGTGGTTGGTGCTTGGCAACCTAGACTCGACCCTGGCTCCGCCAGATAGAGTGCTAGAGCTCCTGGGCAGGCTCCAAGAGCTGCAACCCCGTCTCCCGCCCGGCTTCCTGCTGGAGCGCGAGCCTCCGGCGTCTGCGGACACGCCCTTGGGGACCTGCCTCACGCTGGACACCGCTGCCATGGGCAGGGCCCAGCACTCGCTGCGTGCCTTCTGCACCAACCTCGCGGCTCCCGAGCACCTGCGCAAGGTGGCAACATCTGGTGCCTGGAGCCCCAGTAACCTCTTGGCAGCTGCAGCAGTACCCTCGCGCCGCCTGCCCCTCTGCGAGGCGCCCCTCAGCGAGCCCTACTCGGCCTGCGACGTGCCGGGTCGCCCCGTCACCGTCTTCCCGCCGGGCAACCTCGCCACTATCCAGCTAGCCTCCACCGCCTTGGCCGTGCCTTTGCCGCTGCTGCCAGAGGAGATAGCCGCCCTGACCGGCCTGGAGCCTGCTTCGCTGCTGGAGCGGCGCAACGACGGCACCCTCGCTGTGCCCTCCGCCATCGACGCCCTGCAGCAGGGTCTGCAGACTCCAGCTGCTGCACGCATCTTTCTCTGCGCACAAGCCCTTCAACGCGCTTTCGTCACCCCGCACCACATGGCCCGCATGCCACCTCAGCAGGCGCCACCGGCTGCCCCGCTGGGGGGGGGTAGGGAGATTGAAAACAACACAGCGGCGCAGCCTGCAGCCCTGGTCACCACCGCGCTGCAGCACCACCAATCCAACGAGCACTGGACTTCTGCCCTGGTCTTGGCCGTCGCCAACGCACAGGAGTCCCGCTACTGCGACCCTTGGGAGGACAAGCAACTGCTCCACTACCTCGCCCAGGGCACCTGCCCCGCCGGCATTGTCGGAGAAGCGGCTAGACGGGTAGCGCGTCGTGCTATCAATTACCGTTTCGACGACCGGAGCAACCGCCTGTACCGCCGCATGCCCAACAGCACCATGCGCGAAGTACCTCCACCTGAGCGCCGCCAAGCCATCATCCAGGAGGCCCACCACCGCCTGGGGCACTGGGGAGCTCGCCGCACCCTGTGCCTGGTCCAGAACGGCTACTGGTGGCAAGGCATGTCCAGGGACGTTGAGTATGTGGTGCAGCGCTGCCCCCTGTGCGATCGCGCCAACACCGTTGGCAACGTCACTCCGCCCGAGCTGCACCCCCTGCCAATCCGTGGGCCCTTCTTCCGCTGGCACGTGGACCTGGCTGGGCCTCTCACGCGCACGAGCTCCGGCTACGAGTACGTCATGGTCTGCGTCGAGGCTTGGACCAAGCACGTGGAGATGATCCCGCTTCGCTCCAAGGGCTCTGAGGAGGTGGCCAACGCCTTCCTAGCCAACGTCCTAGCCCGCTTCTCGGCGCCCGCCGAGGTGGTGACCGACGGAGGCACCGAGTTCCAAGGTGCCTTCGCCGCCCTGCTTGAGCAATGCTTCATCGACCATCGTCACACGTCGCCCAACCACCCGCAGGCCAACGGCGCTGCGGAAAGGGTCGTGCAGGTCTGCAAACGCTCTCTGCGCAAGTACTGCGCTCAGTACGCCTCCGCCGAGCGCTGGGACGAGTACCTGCCTTGGGTCCTGATGGGCTACTGCTGCTCCCCTCAGAAGTCCACCGGCAAGTCCCCATTTGAGCTCATGTACGGGGCACCGCCTGCTGTGCCCCTCGGCGCCGCCGAGCTGTGGGCAGAGGCGATCGACCCTGATGCCGATCCGCAACGGGCCGACCAACTCGTCATGCTGTGCTCACACAACGTGCAACAGGCCGCGCCTTTCAACGGCCAGAACCTGCTTACGGCGCAGTGGCGAGACCGCCACAACTACGCCCGCGTGCGAGCTGGCGGCTACAAGCCCCGCTTCACCAAATTCAACGTGGGCGACTACGTCTACGTCCTCCTGCGCAATCAGAACAACACGCTCCAACTGCCCGTCCGCGACACCGTGCTCCGCATTGTGGCCGTGAGCCCAGAGGGAGTTGCCGAGCTGATGGGCCGCGATGGTACCATCCGCAAGGAGCACGTGAGCAACCTTGCTCCCTGCCACCTCCAGGACCTGGACCCAATCGTCGATCCCCGCATCGCAGTGCCGCCGCTAGACCTGCCCTGCGAGATCTGCGCCTTCCCAGGCGACGAGTCCAAGATGGTCATGTGCGACGGGTGCGGCACCGGCTGGCACCTGTACTGCCTTCGACCCCCGCTCCAGCGCGTGCCCCGCGGCACCTGGACTTGCCCCGACTGCCATGCCCGCGGTGTGACACCGGCAACAATTGATCAGCTACCTGCCCCCGTACCACGCGAGGCACCGCAGCCGCAGATCTTCCCCTCCGCTCAAGCGCGCCGACGGCTCAATGAGGCCAAGGCGCTGGAGGGCGTTCCCTGCTCCCGCAAGGTCCGAGACCCCGCGACCAACACCTTCGTGAACCGTAGGGGCACCCTGCACTACAAGTCGGACGAGCCGCACGCTCGCCCCATTGAGGCTACACTGACGGCACCGCGGAGCGCCTGACTCTGCGAGCAGCCAAAGCATGCGCTCAACCATCCACCACGGACCTCGTCGCGGCGGCTGGGGCCCCACCCTTAGTCCTGCCCGACACCTGGGACCTGTCCTCGCCAAGCGCCCGAGCCGCTGCGCTGCTGCAGCTGCGCTCCGTGCCCGGGCTGGCCTCTAGCCTGCCTGAGTCCTTTCCCGCGGGTACGCACCCTGCGCCCGCTGAGGAGGCGCTCAACCTACTTCTGGACCACCTGGACGCGAGCCGATCGCCCGTCATTCTGGACCCGTGCGCCGGCGACGAGACTCTGGCCAACGCGCTCCGCGCGAGAGGCTACTCCGTCTGCGCCAACGGGGGCCGGGCCACCGAGGCCCCGGGCTGGCCCCGCTTGGATCCCCTGCAACCTGGGACCTACCGCCGCCTCGCCACGCCCGGCGAGTCCTGGCTCATCATCTCCGCTCCGCACCCGGAGCTTCTGCCCTTCTGGCTGCCCCTGGCTGTCGCCATGGTGCCGCTAGTCGTGGCCTTCATCCCACGGCGCATGCTTACGGCCCCGCCGGACGCATGGGCCGCCCTGCTCAACACCTTCACGGAGGACGAGCGGCTGGCCATCATCACTGGAGACACCTGTGGATACGTCAACGGAAAGCCTGGAGCTTGGCTGTTAGTGTTCCGGGATGCGACCATGAGGGCGCAGCTGATGAGGGGTATCGGGAAGGGACGCGCTGGGCACTGGGTGCATGCGTAGATAGGGTGGTGAACCGGGGGAGATGAGTCCTGCTGGCTGTGGCCTGGTGAGAACACTTAGCGAGCATGGGGGAGGATTGAGGTTTCCCTGCTGGAGGGAACTGTTGTGTACAGCTTGAGCAAACTGCTTCTGACTTAGCGTATAGCTTCGAGGCCGCCTGACTTCGCGTTTTTGGCTCTAGAGTCGCCAAGGGGGGGAGTTCGGTCAGCCGGCTGCACTTTGCCGTAGCCCATAGTGTGTCCTGACAGCTGACAGAGCACAGTACCGTCGCTGTCACAGTATGGTTGCCGGTTGGGAGTTGAGGTAGGGTGCTGGAGGTTTGTGGTTGGTCTGCTGCTTGGTGCTGGAGGGTACGTCTGGGGTTGTGACTAGGGTTGTGTCACCAGGGTTCGCCTCGTGGGACACGTGGCATGGGCACCTGAGGTACGGCAATGAGCCCTTCCGATCGGGGGGACTTAGGCGAACGCCCAGCTTCCGACTAGCAAGTCGGAAGCACTGCCACCACTACTTGCTGCGGATCTACTCTGCTGTGACTGTAACTACTAGAGTGTTGCTGCTCTGCTGCCTCTAGCGCCTGCGGCGCAGTCTCTGTGCCATCCGACGACTTCCCGAGGAGCTTTCGCTCGACCCAGCTGCTGAGCCTCGGCGCTGGTCCTAGAAGTGAGCCCAGGCACCGCCTGCGTCTTTGCTCGCCGATTAGTTCGGTCAGCCGGCTGCACTTTGCTGTAGCCCATAGTGTGTCCTGACACCGCCGTGTCGCTCGGCATGCAGTTCGGCGGGTTGAAGGGGCTGTGCTGCCATACGTATCTCGTCATACCCGTCAATCTCAAGCAACCTGCGGGGGGGCGTTCGACTCAACTGCTGCATGGATAGGGATAGGGGCAAGCCAAGGCCGGCTGTCATCCTGAGCCCTTGTTGGGAGTGACGGGGGTACCGTATGTACGAGCAGAACGCCGAAGCGAAGGACGCTTGGCTTGTGGGCCAAGGGGTCAAAAGCAGTCTACGGTTCCACGCAACAACGTCGACCTCCGCCGGGACGTCATGCATCTGACGGCTACCCGCCTCCCTGCTACGCCGCGGCCCCCACATATATACCGCAGCCCGGCAAAACCCATGTAACGCGTCGTTGCCAATCGCGCCCTTGTAAAACTTAACCTACAATACGCTTCTCATGTTGCAACCAAGTCCATCCCTTGTCGTCACACGTTTTACTCAGTCCCCGAAGCCCCTGTATCAAGCTCACAACCACGCCCTGATTGTCATGTTGCAACGAACCAAGTGCCTTGCATCACACCAAGCCTGGGCATGACATTATAAACATACCCGTTGGTACCAGGATCCACATCGCAATGTCCGCATCAACCCGCGGCTGGGGCATTTCATCAAGCCGACGGGCTAGGGCTTACAGCAGCCAAGCGGTTTACGCTTGAGCCTCTTCCACCCGCGTTCCGTAGGCATCACAAGCGGGGCCGAACTTGCAACACGACACGCGCAAGAATTCGCTGGACTAGACGACCCACCAGCAGCACACAACATCCCAAGGCCGCCGCACGCTCGCACCCACCACACCCGCTGCTCAAAGGCATGCGCAGTAGTGCCCACCATACCCGCTTACGGTAACCGATGGCCCTTGCAGCGCCTTCTTCCGCCGCCTCCGGGGCGCAAAAGTGCTCGTCCAAGGAGCCACAGTTACTCAGCCCCATCCTCAGTCCCCCTATTCCAGGGCAGTCCCCCGCCACATCCATTACCTCCCCCATCGTGTCCTCCCCAGCCAGCGCATGGTTCTTGCAAACCCCCACTTTCCATCAGGCCGGTCACGCAGAGCACCCAGAGCGGACAATTTGCAGCTTCTGCAGTAGTCAGACAACTCTTCAGTGTCGGATTCCACCCACTGGAAAGGCACAGGTGCTGGCGGAGTGACACGCAGGAATCCGTACGCGTCCAAGCATGAGCCTCCCATAATAAGATACAACGGTGTCTTCGCGCCCATAATACCAGTATTCTAGACAAGATTCAACATTGCCGGGCCGCCCCAGCAGTTGCAAGGACAGCCGTCCAGGAGCTGAAACGTTTGGGCACGCGGAAAGACATAGCGGGCAATTGTTCATCAGTTGCAAGGGGTCATGACAGTGGGACAGACAGTGAAGCTGATGATTGGCTGGGTACAGTGGCAGTGCCAAACCTGCCCAACCACGATGTACGCAAGGCAGGAGAAGGCGGGGCCAGGCCAAGTTGGCGGGCCGTATCGATCTATCAAACATGGCCAGCGTTAAAGGCCCCAACCCCTCCCAACATGCGCTTTGGAAGAGGAGGGAAGCCTGCCGGGCATAAGAACGTCACGATTCCGGTCATGCAGGGTGGCTTCAATCCCAGCATGCAAGATGTTGCGAACAAAACGACAATTAAGCCACGTCAAGTGAGAAAGCCTTAAGGCTTAGTCGGTGCTGCAATTCGGGGGTGCTGCCGTTAGGCTTCAAGCCTGACCAAACCCAAGTACGATGATAGCAAGCGCTGGAGAGATCTGCCGTCTGCAAGCGGGGCACATCGCCATGCTCCGCTCCTGCTCAGCCCTAGGTCACCAAATAATAAACACTATTAACTAAGTGGCCACGCCCGGCCAGCCGGGCGGATCTGACGAGATACATAGGCCCCAAGCCAGACCGAACTCAAGCATCAAGGCTCCAAGCAAGCTCTGGACTGTATGGAAACGAACAAGCAGACAAGGGAGCCGAGGAGGCTGCAGCCGACCATGAGGGCTGCGACGTGATTGAGCACGCCGACCCAAACCCCTTCTCCCGCCTGTGGTGGCTGACCGACCCCGGGCTCCGATATGTCAGCGACATGGGAAGGGCACTCACCCAGGCGATACCACCCAGCGCCCATGCGGGCTACACCAACGAAGGCGTGTTCAGCGAACTCTGGCGACAGGCCGCCCCCGACCTCTGCCCGACCTCCAGCAACCTGACCTGCGCGAAACCGCACGGCGACCCCTGGACCCTAAGCGCAGTACTGGGCGCCAGGTACGGCACCATGTACTGCCCCGCCCTAGCCAAACGCTACGGCCACGTCCCCGACAGCAACTGCCCCCACTGCCACAGCGCCAACGGCGAACGGCGGTGCGGGACCATCGGACACCTGCTGGGAGGCTGCCTTCACGCCTTCATGCAAGGACTGTACATCCTGAGGCACGACGGAGCCGTCCGAATCATTGCAGACTGCCTCCAAGCCGGCAACCGGGGGGGCGGGTTCATGCTCATGGACGCCGGGCGGGCTGACACCGCCCCGGAATACGCCTCAGGCAAGCGCCTACCCGGCTGGCTAGCCCCCAGCGGCCTGGGCAGCACAGAGACAGACCGCATGCGGCCCGACATCCTGTTCATCCCCAACCTCCCCAGCCGCAACACCGATAAAAAGGACTACAAAGCCCCTGCAGACAAATCCCACTACCCGATCTACCTGATCGAAGTTGGGTACTGCAACGACCTGGCCCACGCCCAAAAGCTGCAAGAGAAGCTCTCACAACACGCGCACCTCGCCGAGCTGCTGCGGAGCGACGGCTGGACCGTCCACTACTCCCGACAGACCATCGTCACACTAGGGCACACCGGCACTGTGCCCCGCACCCTCAACCCCCTGCTTAAGACACTGGGCGTCACGGCCACCGAGGCAAAAGCCTGCTGCCACAGCCTGCACCGGCATGCGGTGAGCCGCCTCAAAAGCATAGTGAAAACCTACAGGACCCTCCGGCCAGGATGAGCACAAAGGGTGCGGAGGCACCCCCATGGTGGCGGGTCTGACCAACCCGCCCTCCTTAACCCACGCCAGGGGTAACCCGGCGTTAGATATTTCTATTTCTATTTCCAAGCAAGCTCATAATAACTGTTCTCTGCAAGTGGAGCGTCGCCACGCTCCGCTTCTGCTGCCCCCAGGTTACCAATAATTATTAATCAGCCAAGTGCGCGGCCAACCGGCGGGCGGTTGAGATGAGATACAAAGCACGCAGCACGCCCCGCAGCCGCACTGGGCGGCGAGAGCCTTTATTCCTTGCACGACGGGCCGCCCAGACGCCCCACGCCTGCCCCAGATAGAAACAATAATACCGCAATCGTGATGAATCCTCTTCCAGCAGTTCACACCAGCCTCCGTACCGTGGCGCGCGTGCCCGCCAGTGATTCCTCAGGGCTGCAGCAGCAGGCGGCTGACCGCCCGTCGGCGCATGGAAATCGACCGCAACCCCACTCCCCTCGGTCCCGCCGGCAGGACCGCAGCCTCCAACCCGACCGTACCGTCCTCGACCGTCAGGCCTCCGCCGGCACCTGACAGCAGCCCGGTGGCGGCCTCGCCGAAAGCCGGAGCGCTGTCCACGCCCCGCGCCAGGAGGCCCTGCGCAGCCGCGGCGCGCGCAGGCAGGCAGAGCACGGCGAGCAGCCTGCTGCTGCCCCCGCCGCCGCTGCCTGCCTGGACCGCGCCAGCGGTCTCCGCTGGCGGGAAGCCCTCTCCGAGGAAGGCGCGCGAGCGAGCCGAGGCCGAGGCCGAGGCGGTTGTGCGACTCGTGCCTCGGCCCAGCGGGAACAGCTCCGCCGCCTCCGACAAAGCCATGGGGTAGAACCGCAGCTTCTCTCGCGTCGTCGCGGTGCGCGTCCGCTGCGAGGACAGGTCGGCTCCAGAGTCAGAGAGCGGCGGCACCGCCACAGGCAGGGGCGCCAGGCTGGACGCTGCGCCGCCGGCGGCGCCCAGCATGGCCGAGCTGAGGTCGGGCTCGAAGCCCGGCCGGCACCAGGTGACGCTGGGGCAGCTGTGGCTTGAGAAGGGGCGGTGCACGCAGGCGGCTTCCTCCTCGGCCGCCAGGCAGAGGTCGAGCACGTCCAGGGCGTCGATGCCGCCGCAGGATAGAAGCGACGTGGCGGCGCCAGAGGCGCCGGCGCCGCCAGCGCGGGCCCTGGTGTTGATGGCTGCGAAGGGCCCCGCGCTCGGGGCCGTCAGCCCGCCAGCTGGGCTCTCGTCGTCGAGGGCCGAGTCGCAGTCGTCGTCTAGGCAGCTCACGCAGACGAAGCCAGCCTGCATGTCCTCCAGCGCGCCGGGCGCGTCGTGATGCTCAGCAGATGCGTCGAGCGGCGGCTCGATGCCATAGCCGTGCCCGCCGCCATGGGCGGCATGCTCGAGCCCCAGGCCCCTGACAGCCGGGCTGCCTAGCGCTTGCGCTATGCTGCTGTGGGTCTGCAGGATCCCAAAGGAGCTCGGTAGCGATGCCAAGAAGGCGTCGGGCGGCTGTGCAACAGCTGGGGAGCCAGCCGCTGCGGGTCCGCAAAAGGCCGCCGTGTCGACCACACAAAAGGGACCTAGCTCGCTTTGCGACACATCAGTGTTGTGATCCAGGCGCGGTGAGTTTCGTCCCATCGTGCGCTGTCTGCTGGGGAAGGCAGAGGGCAGGAAAGCACGCGAGAGAGCATGAGGGTTTAGACCGCATGAACATGTCACTCTGACGAACCCCTGGGGACGGCACCACATACGTGGGCCCTTACAAATGAGGTGTTCATGGCGATTGCTCTGGCGCTGTTTGGGTCGACAAACCGGCAAAGCCCTGCCCACGCTTTTCGACCACCGTCGGACCCAACCACCTCACCCTTCACCCACACACAGCAAAGATCCTGAAGCTTAGAGTCCTGAGAGCAAACAGGATGAAATGGTAACGGGGTCAGCGCGGGCGAGGGCGGAGAGCGGTCTTGAGGCAGGTCAGGCGCTTCGCAGGCAGGTCACAACAATAGGGCAGAGAACCTTCCCATCTTGCATTCACTTGCATACCTCTATCAATACAGAACGTCCAGGAAACGCGCGAGGCTGGTAGGTGGTCCGCTGCTGGGCTAGAAGTAGACGACCGGCACGTAGTGTTCCGCACGCACGTATGGTCAGAGCCTGTGAAATTGAGCAGCCAAAGGAAACGGCCGAACGTGAAGGGGTGAAGCTTACACTTCGGCACTCTTGGTCAGTGCGCTTCCGGACTGCAGTCAAAAGCCCATCAAATGCAAGGGAGAGGAGTGCTTACCTCAAAATACGCAGCTTACGGTCGTTTCCAGGTAAGCTCGGCGACTTTTCCTCCGCGAGGCGTACCGAGCGACTTGCCGGTCGCAGGCGGCAATCTCAGGTCTGCAACTCTTGCTGCGGAGAAGTGAATGTTGGTATGTAGTTGCGCATACAGCTGGATTGCTGCCTGGCGCTTCAGAGTCAGAGAAATGCGATGCCCGCGTTTGACATCGTAATCTGGGAAATGCGACACTGGTGTCGTTCAGGACCAGCCCCGACACCGGCATCAGGACTTCACAGTCGCGCTGCATATGTAAGAGTGCGGCTGTGCGTCGAGCACTTCTCGCACCGTTTGCGGCTCGGCCTCGTCGAGGCCCAACGCGTGCCCCCAAAGCCCGCGCCGCCCCTCGCTGTCCCTCACCGCCCCGCCCCACACCTCGCAGGGCTCTCGAGGGAACAGCTGCACATGGTTCGCCTCCCCCGCGCCCGAGCTGCCCATACTCGGGCTGTCAAGTGGTGGTGTCGAGGCACGGCGGCCCGCCGCCAGCTTGCCCCTCCGTGTTTGCTCCGTGAGCCTTAGTAGAGGCTAGAGGGTCGAGGCAATGCGCAGCTATCCGGTTCTGGTTCTCCAGATAGAGAGAGACTTCGCTCAGGCTCACCAGGCAGTAATGCAACGAGTCGAGCAACGACCTAAGTAAGGGAGAGGCGGGGGCAGGCCGGGGGTCGGGGCCGCGGACCCCGCCGCCGCGCAAAATTGACCCGCTCTACTCCCGCCCGTTCCGAGGCCGCCAACCCCCTTGCAAGCATCTATTAGATGTATTGAAGGGTTCAGAAGGCTTGGGAGGTGCGGGGACGCGGTGGGGAGAGAGCTGGGCGCTTTGGGAGAGGCGGGGGCAGGCCGGGGGTCGGGGCCGCGGACCCCGCAGCAGAACGTGCAGACTTGGCCCACCCGCGCCTCACATGGCAATTCGACCCAGCCGAAGAACTTTACGGTGAGACCTGCAGGCGCATGCCAGCGGGGCGACGCAGGCAGCAGCACCAGTGCACCACTGGTACAGCCTGGAGCGCTGGAGCCGCCGGAGTAGCGTAGACGACCTATGTACGGGCGAGGGGGCGAGGCGGGCGAGGGTGGCCGGGCGTCACAACCAGCCGCCCACCCCCTGACCTCCCCCGCATCCGGCTGGTGGGCCAGACCCGCCGCGGCTAGTTACACGTTGCATTGACCCCGTTACTTGACCCGCGACGGCTGCTGGAGACTTGTTACCCCGCCGCTGGGGCGCCAGACCCGGATAGCTGCACGTTGCATTGACCCCGGCGCTCGCCCCAGCATGTCACCGGCTGCAGACCTGGTGACGACTGATGCATCAACGGCAGCAGTACGGTATTGGCACCCAGTACCGGCCCAGCAGCAGTACAGCCAGCAGCAGCAGGCGGGTCAGTCTAGCAGTTACCACGCATACCACTCCGTGTGGTGCTCGAAGGCCTCGTAGCGTTGGCCTCCGTGCGTGTACCGCGGCGGTATGTACTCTGAGTGTGCTCTCCTCTCCCACAGACACCAGAGCGTTGGTTGACTCTCAACGCATTACACATGCCGTCATGCCCCGCAAGCGTGCGTTACCATGGGTCATGTGCACCAGCCTGGCCAAGGGCCCATGCCGTGTAGCTTGGCCCTAGGTGGCGCACCAAGCACTAGCCCAAAGACACACCAACTGTTCAGCTGCTCGGGCGCATGGCAAGCTCCCACCTGGCTGTTGGACACCAGCACATGGAGTTGGAGCATTGTATCCCACCTCACCCCACTTGCTTCCTGCACACCGCATCCAGCCAGCACGACGAGCTGGCTACAGCAACACATAAATGCAATTGCGCCCCCTACCCCGGGCCCCCGGCCCCCAGCAGCTTGCTGTGCCCAGTATTCACCCCAGCTCAGCGCCGCGGCAGTTCCAGCCGCTGAATCAATTCTTCCGTACCTTAAGGCTACCAGCTACGGCTGGTACCTTCCGTACCAGCCGTAGCTGTCGGTAGTCTACTGTCCTCCGTTTGGCTGCCAGCCACTCTCAACCAGCTCACGCCGACAAATACAAAAGTACCCACCTATCACGCTTTGCAATGCAAGATGTACGGGACCTTGGTGCACAAGGTACCACAGGGCTACGCAAGGGCGGCGCAATCCAGGCATCCCTGCGGCCCCACCACCGAGTTACTCCAATATAAACGAAACAGGACCTCTTCAAAAGCGGCTTGCCGTATCTTGATTGGACACCGCCAAGCTTCAAAGCGGACTGCTTCAGAATAAACATTTACACCCCTTCTCCAAAGCCCCATTCGTAGTATTTATTTCGCCACACAGAGGGCGGCTTCCATAGGTTGGCAAAACGGGCCACGTCGCGCGCCGGCACCATTTGTTGACACTACCCCCGCCTGTTCTCTAACTAGATTACGTTGGCTGGGTGCTGTGGAAACCGTCCTGTGCGAGGAGGGTGCCGTCCTTGGATCAGGCCCCGGAAGGGCCACATCAAGTGTGCCACAGAGCGCGGTGCCAACAGAGGGCAGCCAGTAGCAGAAAAGATTCCTCCCTTCAGAGTGCCAGTATCAGCTCAGTGCAGCAACGCAAGACCGCACACAGCCACGCATTAGAGCCGTGACCTTCCCCACGCCTCACTCCAGGGCCTATTGCGACTCATCGCAATCAAACACACGCAATCAACCGCGAGCCGCCCCACGGCCGGTCAGACAGCCGAGGGCACCAGCTGCACAGATTCGTGGAGCATACAAGCACATCGCCCTGAGCCGTCAAGCCCTGCCTCGCACGCGTTTAGCCACGCCCCGTGCGGCCGCCAGGAGCCCCGATACCACGCCCTTGCGTGTTGGCCGGCCCGGCTCCAGGCGCCGCTGAAGCGAGCTTCCATCACCGCCGCTGCCCCCCTGGGCTCCGACGTCGCTCCCAATACCACCCTCACCAGTCCCTTGATCCACGGAGCCGATGGACGCTGAAGCTGCCGCTCCTGCCGCCCAAGGCTCGGCCATCGCGAGCCAGGCCGCCAGGCCTGCCCCGGAGCCGGGCGCCTCCTCCGCTGGACGAGCAAGCTCCGTCTCGTCCAGGCGCACGTGCTTGTCTCGTCTTGCGGTGCCGTACGGGCCGAGCATGCAGGAAAGCGCCTCGACGCCCACCGCGTGGCTCCTCCTCGCCCCGCAGGCTCGCGAGCGGTCCCGAGTGCTGACGTCAGGCTCCTCCGCTGACGGGGACGCCTGCCCATAGCAATCGGGCATGGGCCAGAGTTCGTCGGTGTCAAGGTCGCAGCCGGCAGTGGAGGCGCCGGGGCTGTGCGGGGCCGGGCTGGCTTGCGCAGGCGGGCCCTCGCGGCCGCCGCAATGCCCTGAGCTGCCGCTGCCCTTGCGGGGGCTGCACAGGCGCAGGCGTGACGACGGCAGCGGCGCGCACTCGGGGATCGAGACCACCTCAAACACAACCCCCGAAGACGACAGCTGCGATGACCGGGAGGCGCGCGTGACGTCGGCTGAGATGGCCCGAAGCTCCGCCGCCGCGGCCTGGGCGTCATGCAAGGCAGACCTGACGCCGCCAGGCGCCGTCGCATACACCTCGCCGGGTTCGCCCGCCAGCGCGGCGCCCATGGCCGCTGCAGCTAGCAGCGCTTCCCGGACGCCCATGTCTGACCCAGACCGGCCCTTGGGCTCCACCGCCGGCCGTGCGGCCGTCTGCTGCTGGCAAGACGGGCGCTGGGCGGGCTCGGGTGGCGCATGCTGTGGTGCCGCATGGCTGGGTAACGACACGGGCGCCGGCGCCTTGGCTCGGGCCTCCGGCGAGGACGGCGCGTAGCAGGCGGCGGCGGGCGAGCTCAGGCCAGCAGAGTGCCCCAGCTTCGCGCACGGGTTGCTGGGGTGCATGTTTGACACGCGAGAGGGCCTGGCCGCGGACGCTCGGCACGGGGTGATGGCACCCGGAGCAGCCGGGCACGAAGCCATGGGCAGCGACGTGACGGCGCCGCTCCCACTGCGCCGAGCTGGACCGCTCAAGCTTGCGCATGAAGGGGCGGTACAGGCGGCCGCCGCCTCGGCCTCGTAGCGTTTTTCTGAGAGGTAGAGCGCCGTCAGCGGCGTTCCGCTGACGAGTGCCGGGACGTCGGCGAAGTACGGCAGTCGCAGCAGGTCGTCCGCCGTCAGCCGGGCCGCGGGATCCAGGTTTAGGCAGCTGCCGAGAAGCTGCAGCAGCTGGGGCTCGCAGGCCGGCGCACCGAGCAACCGCTCGTGCAGGGGCCGGCCCATGCGGGGGGCCGAGGTCGCAGCTTCCACCGCTGCGATTGATCCTGGGTCGACAGCTCGAGCATTGGAGGCGAGGTGGCTTGAGGGCAGGGTCGAAGCCACGTGGCTGGGCAGGGGCCCGAGGCAGCGGATGAGCCGCCACAGCTGGTCTAGGGAGGACGTGCCGGGGAAGAGCGGGCTGCCGCGTGCGAGCTCCGCCAGCGTGCAGCCGAGAGAGAAGACGTCCGCGGCTGGGCCGTACGGCAGCGAGAGGAGCACCTCCGGCGGGCGGTACCAGCGAGTGACGACATAGCTCGACAGGGCACCGCCGGCCTCGGGGTTGCATTGCCCGGAGCAGGAAGGCAGGACCCGTGCCAGGCCAAAGTCGCAGAGCTTTGCGCAGCCGTCTTCCCCGAGCAGGATGTTGGCGGGCTTGATGTCACGGTGCAGGATCTGTGGTACGGTGTACGGCCAAGTCAGGTGTGCCGTGTGCTGAGCTGGAGGGGTGTGTCCTTGCTCTCAACGCCTGCCCAACAGCTAAGCACCTGAACGCCGTGTCCTCTCCCCTGCCCACCCCCCTGTGCGTCCCCCCAGCCCCCCCTACCCCTCCCCGCCCTGCTCACCCCTTTGCCGTGCAGGTAGCGCAGGGCGAGGCACAACTGCCACGCAATGAGCTTGAGCTGGGGCGCGGGCAGGCCCCGGGGCATCGCCTCCAGCTCAGCGGCTGCGGAGCGCTGTAGATACCTGAAGGGGGAGCGCAGGGTGTTCCTATGACAGTTACGCCCTGTCACAGCCAGTCAGCTACAGCCCTCCCCGATACCTGGTGCAAGTGCAGGGCGTTGAAGCAAGTCCGATTGGCACGCCTGGCCCGTCGCCCAAGAGGCGCTGCCCGTACGTGCCCGTCCTCCTGCTTTCGCCCGCCCTGGGTCCCGGCTAGATTCCTGCTGCCTGCGGAGCGGTGCCCCCACGAAACGGACTTCCGAGTGTACTCACTCCATCACGAGGTAGCAGCGGCCGCCAGGGCTGCGGAACGCGTCCAGCAGCTTCACGATTGTCGGATGGTCGCAGGCGCGCAAGGTTTTCGCCTCCCGAACAGCGATTGCAGCCTCCTGCGAACATGCATCACAAGAGTAAGCACAATCTCGCACTCTCATTTGCGCGGGGTTTGGGGCACGCGGTAGGCCGGCAACAAGGCGGACCCGTTCTCGTCACGGCGACCGGGCGGCCGACGCCGCAGATCCAAGCCACTAAGCTGCCTGGTAACTCCTCATTCGGAAGCTATGCAGCCTGCGGCGAGGCGCCCGTGGTTTTCGCTCCGCGCCGCGCTCAGCCGCAAAGGCCGCGAGCCGTTCCTGAGCCACCCCTTGAGAGTAGCAGACACACCTGTGCTCCCGTCGCATTCGACGCCTTGACTGCTACGAGCTGCGGGGCTGTGCCATCCGTCCGCCGGGCCGAGGCTAGTAAGACTCGCCCGCAAGCTCCCGCGCCGAGCGTGCCCACAGGCTCATACTGTGGTTAGGTAGCACAGCACACGCAGGCGGAGGTACGTTTGAGCGGGGGTCGGGTCACTTACTGACGCCAGGCCTGCAGAAATTGACGCTTTCGCTAGGGGCCACCCGCACCTTCGGCCGGGGCAGTGCTGAGTCCGCGAAAGGTCCCTCCACCGCCTCACGCATCCTCCCGAGGCGTTGCACCAGCGCGTCGCTTGCGTGCCGATGCGCGGGTCTCGAATTGGGCAGCGTTTAACGTGTCGCCTAGCCTATTGGTCTTACGCGGGCAAGCAGTCTATACGTATGAGTTACAGTGTGGGAGTGCCTGAGGCTGCAGGCGTCAGGGCTGTCGTTCCTCGCAATGTCGTGTTTACCATCACTCATTGCACCGCCGTGGCCGACCCGCCAAACTGCACAGTGGTGAAGGTTATAGCCACAATGGCTACACGTATCTCACACCGTGCGAACGACGGGCCGAACCCGCACGGCGACTGCGGGTCGGTCGCCCGCAAGCCGCGGGCCGGCTGTTCGCTGTCCAGGCGTATTGCAGGCGCTTGCAGAGGCTGCGTCGAGGTGGCTGCCGGAGCCGCTGGCGCGGACTCTGGATCGGAGGTTGCGAACTAACGGGACCATAACGGGACGAAGAAACTGCACGTGAGTCTGGACGACGGGCCTGTTTAGCCTCTCGCGGCAACCTCAGTTGGGCGCAGAGCCGCAAAGGTTAGACGGTGTTCTACACGTGCCAAGAGTTGTGAACACATACGCTCGCGGGAACTAGGAAGAGGTACAGAGGGGTACACAGACCTGGACATCGCGGTGCAGGCCCGCTTGCGCCCCGCTACGCCCCTCGCCTCACCGCCACGCCCTTCCCCGCCACGTCCTGCCGCCCTAGCTAACCGGCCCGCGCCTGCAACCAAGCCGTTGAGTGTGTCCGGTACCGGGAATTCCAGAGAGACGTGGCTGCATGCTCAACAGTTGTAGCTGCATGCAGCCCCAACTTCCGCCCAGCCCCGCGGCCCTGTCCCGCCCCGCCCGGCGGCAGTCACGCCAGTCACCGCGGCACTACGCCCCCTTGCCTATTATAACCCCGACCGGCGGCCCCGGCCCCACCCCGTCCCCCAGAAGGTTGGACCTCCTCGAGCAACAAAAAGGACTAAAGCCGACGGCTGGGGCCTGGACTTCCGTGCAAAATCTATGACAGAAGCAGGGTTCGAGCCCGGCGGCTCCAGCCCCAGCCCCAGCCACCCCTGCTCCCGTGCAAACCTGGGGCCTGGGGCCTGTGCCCGTGCGAAAGAAAGGGAGGTTATTCTAACGCGCAAAAAATTTGACAGAAGCAGGGTTCGAACCTGCGCCCTTTCGGACAGGAGACTTTATCACCCTTTCGGGGGGATAGGAGCCTAAATCCTGCGCCTTAGACCACTCGGCCATTCTGCCATACTGGAGGATCCGGCTTCCTGAACTGTAGACGGGATGGCGCCATCTGCATTCTTGGAACAACAAGTATCATCCATTCCCGGCCAACGCACCTGGCTGCGCGCTGCAGGCCCTTCACGCGTGCTGTCGAGGAGAGCACGCCGCATGTGGGCAGCCCAAGGTGCGCTCTCCCGTGGTGAGGCTAGCCTCGGGGCCAGGGGGTGGGGGTGGGGGTGGGGGTGCGGCCGGGGTCTGGGTCTGGGTCTGGGGCGGGGTCTGGGGCCGGGGCTGGGGCTGGGGCTGGGGCGGGGACGGGGGCCGGGGTCTGGGCTGGGCTGGGCAGGGCTTGGGGTGGGGCTCGGGGCGGGGCTCGGGGCGGGGCTGGGCGGAGTGGGGCGGGGCTGGGGCAGGGCTCGGGGCGGGGTGGGGTGGAATGGGGCACATTGCGACGTGGCGCGGATACCTAGGGTATGGTCGGTGGGTTTCGGGGGGGACGGCGGTGGGTCAAATGCGGCTCGGGGTCCCACGGCCCACGGCCCCTGCAGTCACTTGTACCGGTTGCCTTCCATGGCGGACCTAGATGTTCCGGAGCTGGAGCCAGCAGGGCTCCCGGCAGGTGAAGGCTCGGTGGTGGCAAGACATTGGCCAGAGACGGAGTCAAATGCCTTGTGCTGTATGCGAACTTGGGCGGTGCAACTCTTTGTGGGGCTCCGCTGTTGCTGCCCTCTGACTACGAAAGGAGTTGCATCCCCCAACGTCCTCAGAACGGCGTACTACTGCATCGGAGTTGCAGAGAGCCGCACTCGGATACCGTAGTCCGACTACTACTAGCCCGCAGACACTTCGTTGAGGGGAAGCCCCACGCACACGCGCACAGCCGAGGAGCCTTAGGGACAGTTTCCTAACCCCAAGCTCTAACGTCGGTAGCTCGGTATGGATGCCACCACTATCGTACGTACGCCCGAAGGTAGCGGTTCGAGGTGCTGGCAGGCCTCTTGCGCCACGCGGCCTTTGCGGACGTGGCCCCAGTGCTGGAGCGTGCTGGCCCGCCGGGACTCCCGCTGTAAGCCCGGCTGGGTCCGCCGGCCGGCCCGGCCGGTTACTCAGCGGCACCCCTGACCCTCGGGGTTAGGTGGGCTGGACGCCCGAGTGGTGACGTTGGCTGTGCTGCTGAGGCTTGAGGCTCGTTGAGGCCGGTCCAGCGGATATGGGGGAAAGGAGACACGGGAGACGAGTTACGCGAAAAGCAAGGCCTAGGGAGCAAGCGGATATGGGGCGCGGACGTAGGCCTTTTCCGCCCGGCGGTGGTGGACATGGGCACATAGCATAGGGCTTCTCCAAAACGCCCCATGTGTGCCATGTGCCATGGGGTATTGCAGGCCAGCCCCCATAACTCTGCCGCCTTTGTGAATCCAGAGATGGCTTCCGGTAATGACCTATCCTGATAACGACTGTGGGATGTGCCGGGCCAGGTTTGGGTTTGGATGCTTTGGGGGTTCCTATGGGTTGCCGGCACGCATGGCCCACATTACCCCTCCCAAATGCGAAATCCCCACTTTGCACCCTTCGCACGATACACAAGACCCATATCCCCAGGTGTGGTCCTGAGCATAAAGCTTAGAAATGAGACATGACGAGGAATCAGCTTGGCACAGCCAGCGTGGCCCACAATACCCCACACCACCTGTACTCCCCTCTCACCGTTCAGGTGCTGGCTGGCCCCATCGTCATGGCCCCGCCCCTGGGCCGCAGCAGCACGGTGGCACCTCAGGCAATGGACAACGTGGCTGGTCCAGGAGGCCGCGGCAAGACGCTGGCCGACACCAGCTCCCGCAGCCGGCCAACGCACCCAGATGGCTACAACAAGGGGAGCGACGAGGTGGACGGGCCCACATCTTATCGCTCAACGCACGACATCTAGCACCCCTTAAGGTCTCCCTGGCTGCGCGGCAGGCCCCCGTCTCTTCCGTGCTCACCCAGGCTACCGGCGAGACCGAGTCGGCTGACAGCACTTCGATTTCTGCGCATCAAGGGCATGGAGCCGTTGGAGCGGGCAGGCGACCAGTATGAGCCCCTCCAAGACGTTCAAGACTCACGCTCTGGGCTGCTCCAGCACCCAGCCGCATGCCCGTTAGGCGTGGCTCTCCAGGCCGTGGCCGCGACCGTCCACGGCTCTCTTGTGACCCCCCTGGCAACTGCAGCAAGCCCAGGCTTCCCCGTCTCAACGAACCAAGCTTATGAGCCCCATTTGGCCCCATGTGAGGACGGGTTGGGGCTCGCTCCATGGCCAGTGCCGGCGTGAGCTGGCTTCTCAGCGCACCCCTGCAGCTATGTCAATCAATTGCTTCCGTACGGAACACGCGTGTTGTTGAACCCTTCCCACCAAGAAGCCCAGGACACCCTGTTGCTCTCACTTCTCTGCCGGAACTAGCGGCGCATCCTCAGAACCTTGTCCAGGGGAACCTCGAGCCCAGAGCTGCACGACCCGCATCCCGCCAAAGGCAGCGCACCCGACTGGACAGGTTGCTGGCCTCCGGAGCTCTTGCCGCTGCAGTGCAGGCTGCAGTACCCCCTTTCTCTCCCTCCCAGCTTTACACGTCATCCCCGCCTTTGACGCCCCTGGCTTTAGCTTACCGGCACAGGGCATACACCGACACCGCCGATGAGCCGCGGGCTGCAGCTGTCGATGGGCGTTGCAAAGTTACCGCCGGGGCACTCCGGCTTGTCCTTGCAGCTGGCAGCTATGAGCGTGCGCGTTACGTGCACGAGCTCGTCGGCCTGCCGCAAAGGCAAGGGCCGCGATCAATGCTATCAGAGCTTGCTTGCCAAAGTTCAACTAATTTGTTTTGCCGTCGTAAGAATAGTGCTGCACTTTGAAGGCATGTTAGAGAAAATCGAGGCGCGGTCAACACCCGAGTTCAGTGGGCAACCGACTCACGCAAGGGGTTTGTGTGATAAGTAGAACATCCTTCTTGGTGCTAAGTTCTTGCATATAGGAAAGGCGGTGAGGTGAGGGCGAGGCGCGAGCGGAGGGGAGATGAGGGGGAGGGGATGAAAGGGGAGCCCCTGGGAGGCAGCCGAAGCGAGCTCACGTTCGTACCCAGGCCAGACTCTTGCATGAAGACGTGAGGTGGGTGAGGTGAGGTGAGGTGAGGTGGGGTGGGGTGAGGTGGGGTGGGGTGGTAAGGTGAGGTGAGGTGAGGGCACGTCGCCAACCTGCGCCCTTTCGGACAGGAGACTTTATCACCCTTTCGGGGGGATAGGAGCCTAAATCCTGCGCCTTAGACCACTCGGCCATTCTGCCATACTGGAGGATCCGGCTTCCGGAACTGGAAACGGGATGGCGCCATCTGCATTCTTGGAACAACAAGTATCATCCATTCCCGGCCAACGCACCTGGCTGCGCGCAGTTCCGCTGCAGGCCCTTCACGCGCCGCAGTGCTGTCGAGGAGAGCACGCCGCATGTGGGCAGCCCGAGGTGCGCTCTCCCGTGGTGGGGCTCGCCTCGGGGCCAGGGCTGGGGCTGGGGCTGGGGCATGGGCTGGGACCGGGGCTTGGGGCCGGGGCGGGGCTTGGGGCTGGGGCTGAGGCCGGGCGGGGCTTGGGGCTGGGGCGGGGGCTGGGGCTGGGGCGGGGCGGGGCGGGGTCTGGGGCCGGGCGGCGCTCGGGGCGGGGCGGGGTCTGGGCTGGGCTGGGCTGGGGTGGGGCGGGACTGGGGCCGGGGCGGGGCGGGGCGGAGCAGGGCTCAAGGAGGGTGGGTACAGTAGTTCAAGCCAGGGGTAGAATGAGGCACGGTGTGACGTGGCGCGCATTGGGGTTTGGTCTGTGGTGTGGTCCCACGGCCCACGACCCCTGCAGTCACTTGTACATGTTGCCTTCCATGGTGGACCTACAGGTTCCTTGAGCTGGAGCCAGGACTGGGGCCGGGGCCGGGCCGGGCCGAGGCGGGGTTGGGGCGGGGCGGGGCGGGGCGGGGCGGGGCGGGGCGGGGCGGGGCGGGGCGGGGCGGGGCGGACTGGGGCCGGGGCCGGGGCCGGGGCGGGGCGGGGCGGAACAGCGCTGTTGTAGGGCTGCAGAGTCACGGCGGTGGCGGCGATGTGCGTGCGGCCAAGAGCCTCTTGACTGGGACTGAGTCTTTGGAGCCGTGGAGCCTTCCGCGGCCCCCGGGTGCTGCGACCGGGTAAACCTTACCGTAGTACTTGGGGGTGCCACGCCCCCATTCGGGAGTTGACAGCGTGCCACGCTGGGAGGCTGGGTAGGTGTGGAGTACCGTTGCATCAAGGCGCTTCTGTTTACAACCGTCTCCACCACTGGTATGTTGACCCCTTAATACTGCATCAACAGCCTCGTCACTCTGCGGCCGTGACATGTGCTAAGCACGGAGAAGACGAGCACCAAATGTGTGTGACCCGGACCTGCACCAACGCCAATTCACTTATATACGATGGGTGACTTGCTTGCGCATGTATATGTACCAAGCATTGCATACACCCGGGTATATTTCTTCTGGTCCGATATAAGCCGCCACAGCGCACGCGTCACACACACCCTGCACACACACCCCGGCAGGCCCGAGCCCGCCATGCCCTCCATCCACACAGCACCCCCCGCGCAATGTGCGTGGTTGCGCTGTGGCTTGCTTGGGAGGCGGCGAACTGACCATGCCTGCCCGTCCTTCGCCCATGATAACGATAGCACACGCATGTGTGAATCCAGATCTGCCTAATTGGATCCTCGGATCCGCCGCTCTACTCGCAGCCCTGGCCGCCCGTGAAGAATCCGGGCACGTGCAGCGCCACCACCTCGTTGTCGTCCGCCTTACCCAGGGTGCGGCCGGAGCTGGGGTGGTGGGGGATTGGGGGGGGGAAGGGGAGGGCACACGCGTGGTAAGGGGCCAAGACAGAGCGACGGGGGCCAAGTCAGAGCCCATGCATGCCGCACTGGGTTGGCAGCGGTACCGGGACAGAGTCGAGGGGGCTGGGGCGATAAACGCTAGCCCCTCATCAGCTACGCTGACGTTTCGCGCTAATCTAGCCCTGGACGCCAGACGCTTCGCTCGGGCACCGCTAGCTCCTGTGTGTTACGGCTTGGGCGCAGCGCAGCACAGGCCCCCAAGCCCGACCCAGGCACTCACGAGAAGGGGCTGCGCGGAAGAGCACGGTTGGGCGGCAGGGGCGGGGGCAAGGCAGCAGGGGTTGCGGGGCGTCAGCGGCGGGCCATCCATTGACCAGGCAAACTTTGCAGGGGCCCAGTCAGGGTACAGAAACACCAACGGTGTAGCAGGCAAATGGACTCACAAGTTGTTGTCGTTGCCGACAATGATAGTCTGGGCCTCGGCGTCATAGACGTCGATGTCCTCAATGGTCTGGAAGGGGAAGGTGAGCACGCCGCCCTTGGACACGGGGGACACGCCGTCGGGGTCCTGCATGGGGCACGGATGCACGCGTGGAAGGTTAGGGGTCGGTAGGAGCGAGGGGAGGGGGGGCAGGGCACTACAGGGAGCACTAGAAGCAGGGAGGCACTGTGCGGCGGTGCTGTACGGCGGCACCGTACGGCATGGCGCACCTTGATGTCCAGGAGGTCGACGTAGGCCACCTTCTTGACGAAGCCCTGGGGGAAAAGGAGGAGGGGAAACCGGAGGCGGGGATAGGGTTTCGCCCCACGATCAGCAACCCTGTTGTGCAACCAACGCTGTATGTTGTGAAACCAATCAAGCAAGGGCGGTAGGCAGCGATTGCGGTGGGCTTATCATCTCGGGTAAGGCAAGCTCAAGGCAGCAGGCGGTGGAAGCTTACGTCAGCGTCGGCGGCGCTCAGGTCAATGAGGTAGGCGCGCTTGAAGCCTGGGGCCGGCGGGGAGCGGGGCAGGGCGAGGAGGTTCGATGCCATGACGCCACGTGAGCACCGTCGAGCGATGGGGCAGAGAGGGCGGACGCGCTATCTCCACCACCTTCAACCCCTCCCGCCATTGCCAGCACACTCCGACAATTCCATGTCCCCGTGAGCCCCGTCTTTCCCCGGTATCTGCCGGCCGGGCACTCACGAGCGGGCGCCTCCCAGCAGCTGGCGTTGATGGCGCCGGGGGAGCAGGCCATGGAGCTGAGGGCGAGAGGGAGGGACGGGGGGCAGGCGGAGCGAGGTTCGCATACCGGCATCTCAGGGAAACGAGGGCGTGATGGGTAGCATGGGCTTGACCCTGAGTCACGGTAAGGCATGCAGAGTCACGGTACGGCAGCAGCAGATGCGTGCTGATGCTCACGGCTCGCCCTCGTTGTTGTCACGCTCCAGCACCATGCCGTGCGCCTCGTCGATCATGTTGAAGTCGCCGATGGCGTTGCCGTTGGCGTCCAGGGGGTACTTGAGCGAGAAGCCGGAGACCTGGGGGTGTGGAAGGACAGGTTCGGGCGTGCGTGGGAGACGAGGGGGGTTGAAGGTGAGGAGAGGAGAGGGACGAGACAAGGAGAGGGGAGGGGTCATCAGCCCGTCATGGCCAGGCCGCGGGCGGTAACGGGCGCACGGGTGAGTGGGCGTCTGGGAGCCTGGGGGCCTGGGGGAGGTGTGGGCAGCAGGAAAGCACGCACGGCACGGCAGACGGCACGCACCCAGGTCTTGGTGGTGGTGTCGAACTTGAGGATGCGGAGGTACTCGAGACCGTCGTGCATCTCGTACATACGGCTGCCGTTGGGGCCGTTGACGTACAGCGGGCCCTGCGTAGGGTGGGAGGGAGGGGCGAAGCGGCGTCGTGGGGGCGGGGCAACCAAGTACGTAGGGGGCTGGGGAGGTGGGGGTGTGGAGAGGACGGCAGGTGGGTGGTCGCTGCGTGGCTCACCTCCAGCAGGGGGTACAGGAAGTTGCCCCAGCGCGCCATGCCCTCGAAGCCCTGCGCTCACGCAACAGCAGGAGGTCGCCGGGGACGGATGGCATGTTACAATCTGCGTCAAGTGAGAATAGGTGTACAACCAAGCAGCAGAAGACACGGGGCGACGGAGGTGGCAGAGAGAGAGCCAGGGGCTGTTCCGCCCACCTTGCTGCGCTTGAGGTTGAATGCGGGCATGGGGGCCTCGGGGTTGGGCAGCTGCAGGGCGTCGTGGTCGGGGGAGCGCACCAGCGGCTGGCCGGGGGTGTCGTTGGGGTTGGGGGTCTCGTGGAAGGAGCGGACCTGGCGGGGCGGGGCCGCGGGGGTGCGAGGGAGGAATGGGGATGAGAGGGTAGAGGGCGGGCCACGAGGGGTGCAGGAGGGCGCGGTTGGGTTGTGCGTGGATGGCAGCAGCAGGTGAAAGAGCAGCAGCGGGGCGCAAAGGTGTGATTGGGAGGCGGGGGTTGGGGGCCGGGGGTTGTGGGCCGGGGGTAGGGGGCCAGGGGTTGGGGGCATGGGGCTGGCTGGCACGGGCCTGCCTGAACCTACCCGGCCGCTGCTGGCAGAGACCTCAATCAGGAAGGGGCCGAACTCATCACCAATCCAGACGCTGTGGGGGAGGGCGGCATGAAGGAAGAGAAGATCTGAAAGGGAACGTCAAGGACCAGGCGTGAGATAGAGCGTTGTGCGCGCGGCACGGCAGGTTAGCCCGATGCCCCAATGGGCTATGCCGTACAGCTGTGCGGACGCACCTGTCGCCAATGGGCTGGATGGACTCGGTGTCAAAGTCTGCGGATGGCGAGTAAGGGGTGGGTAAGCGGCGGCTGGCGGCCAACAGCAGAGGCTACACGTAGAACACGTGCACCGCGACGCATAGCTGCCAAGCACGGAAAGCCAAACCCTGCCAAGGCTCACCGGCGCCCGACAGGAAGCGGTTGCCGGTCTCCTCGTTGCGCAGGGTGAAGGGCACCTTGCGGTCCTTGTCATACAGAAACACGGACCTGGGGGAAAGGGAAAGGGAGGAGGGGAAAGGATGAGGCCGGGCCCGGGGCCGAGTTGGGGGCAGGGCCGGACGCGCAAGAGCCCTTGCGCGGGGTGCTATGAGCCGGGGTGGCGAGAGAGGCAGGTGCTCACTTCTCGCGGCTGAAGCTCTGCTTCTTCCAGTCGACCTGCGCGGAACAGAGGCGTGGACAGCACGTCAGCAAGCGGGCACCAGCCAAGGGCGCCCAGGCTTTCCGGGAAAGAGACCCTACCATATCCAGGCATGCCAGCAGCCGGAGTCTGTGTACCTGGCTTCGGCACCCCTCCTCATTACCCCACCGAGCCCCGGCCCACCTTCATGCGGTGGAAGAACAGCATCGAGTCGATGGAGTTGCGCTTGTTGCCCAGGCCGTTGTCCGAGATGACCTGGCGGTTGGGCGGTTGGACGGTTGGGGGTTGGGAGTTAGGCATGGGCAGCGGACGGATGCATGGGCGTTTGCAAGCGGGGTGTCGCGGGAGCACGGGCCGAGGGCCTGAGGGGTAGCCACTAGCCAGCCGAGTGCACGTTCGGTCAGGCAATGACGCCGCCACCCCACGCAAGGTGGCCTGGCGCATGCTGACCCACCCAGAACTCGTCAGTGGGCTTTCCGTTGGAGTCGCGGATGGTCTTGATCCCGCTGAAGCCCTGCACAGCCTGCGGGAGTGCGGGGATGGAGAGGCGGACGAAAGAGGAAAGAGGGGGAAAGAGGAAATCGGGCAAAGAGGGGGACGGCACTTCCAATGCGTGGTCTCGGGATGGACGAAGAACGGCAGAGCCCTAGCAAACACACAGTCTGCTGCAGGGTTGCCAATACGTATCAGTCCCCGTATTGATACGGATACGTATTAATACGGATACGGCCTCTCGCTGCCGTATTAATACGGCATGCGGCGCGGGGGTACCGGCCGGGCAGCCGGGGGCCGGCGGCAGGGGGGGGGTTGCTGGGGTGCTGGGGTGCGTCGGTCGGCAGCTCAGCCGTCCGTTCCGCCGTAGCCGATGCCCTGCGCGTTCCCTGCGCTTCTACGTAAACGCGGAGCACATTCGCTCGTGCACAAGACGGCAGTATGGGCTGCCGTACGCTGCCGTATTAATACGGCTGGGCGCCGCCGTATTAGAGCCGTACTAAGCCGTATTAGCGAGGAGGGGGCCGTATTGCGTATTAATACGCGTATTGGCCCCGGGGGCTGCCGTATTGTGCAACCCTGGTCTGCTGGCCATCGAGGTCTAGACCCGTTTGACCGCTTGGTCTGGCCGCTAGAAGCGCGTGAGAGCTCCCTACCTGATCGGCGAAGGGGATGCGGTACTGCGTGCAGCGACCGGGGTTGGCGGCGGCGCAGTTGGCGAAGGCGCCGAGGGTGTCGTTCCGGCGGTTGCCGGGACCCGAGAAGCGACCGGCTGTAGGGAGACGGGTGGCGGGTCGCGGGATGGGGCACGTGCATGAGGTGCTGCACGATACCCCACCCGTGCTACGCGGTCACATGCGTGCGCAAGACATGGCAGAATCGACCTCGCGTCAGATACAGAAGTGCCGAGCCGAGCGAAGTGGGTGTGACTCACTCGTGCGGAAGAAGCTGGGCGCGTTGTGAGGGACCTTGGCCTTAGCCTGCAAGCAAATTCCGGCGCGAACGATGATCACTGGTGCGCGAGGAAGCGTGCTGGCCCCCGCCCGACTACTCACGCTGGATGGGAGGCGAGCCCAGCCCTTGAGGGTTGCTGTGCATTTCAGCGGCTGCGCGCTGGCGCAGACAGCCAGCAGGGCGCCCAAGAGCGCCGCGAGCACGCACGCGCGTGATGACTCCATGGTACGTGGGCTGTAGTGTTGACTGACGCTTGCCAGGAATACTGTGTCTGCCACAAAGAAGCAGCTTAACGTTGATCAGAAGCATCATGCATGAATGCATCGCCAACCGAAGATCCAAATGCTGAGGCATAGTTTCAGGACCGAAACTTATTCGCTCCCGTATTCGCCCGCGTGACACGCGGTACGCAAACCCAACTTTCCCCGCCCAGCCCCCCATTGTCTAACTTTACCCCCATGGCCAAGAAGACCGCTTACGTATCAGTGCATGCCACTGCTCGATGGTCAGTGCTGTAGCTTTCAAGAGGCTGACGCAGAGTTCGCGACCATGCCGATTATGTCCGCGCTCGGTACATCCCGAAGCTGCGTGCTTTCAGCCGCACTCACCCGGCCGCCCATCCGACCATCTGACGATCCACGCCGTGACACACCCACGTGAGTACGTCCAGCTTCGCTCCCAGCTTCGCTGTCTTGGCTTCAGACGGCTCAGAGGGGAGGACACTGCACGTACGTACTCTTGGGCGTGGGGGTGTCGGGGCACACACAGACTCAGCACTGTCCCCACGCAGTTGCACCGCTCCCAAACTTCCCAGCAGCCGACATCCACCCAGCCACTCGGCCGTGCGCTCTCAATTTGTCTCACGAGTCACAACAAAGCAGTCCTTAAGCTCACATGCCGCGACCAGCACACGTCAGCCGGCCCAGCAGCGCCCAGCCATACCGGTATCAGACTCCGAAGTCAGCGCCCGAATGCGTCGAACGTCATCACACTGACATGCATGTATCGGCCCTGCCACCCTGCAGGCGCTGAGAGGCCCTTTAAGGTCCTTGACGGTTGCAACGCCACCTCTTCATGCTCAAGGGAGGGCCCTCTCTCGAGCACCACAGCAACTGTGTGAACCGGGCAGACCTAAAGCGCCACCGCTTAACGCCTTGCCCCGCGCGCGCTTTCTCCCACCGTACGCACCTCGACACCTTCGTCTGGCCCCATTGATGACACCGCGTCTGCCGCCCTCGACGGCCCGCCGACCCACAATGCACCAGCCCCCGTCAAGCGTAACACACGCATGAACACGTCCAGCCTTGCCGCGTGGGGCGTAGATCACAGGGCTGCGAGCCCGTTACTTGTAGAACTGGTTGTAGATCTGCTGCAGCTGCTTCACCACTTTGAGCCCCTGGTCGGTGGCCTTGCCCGCCTGCGGTGGTGCGGGGCGGAGAGCAGGGGTGAGGGGCGATGCCGATGTGTGTTTATGTGGGCGAGAGCAGGGGTGAGGGGCGATGCCGATGTATTTGTATGCGGGCGGAAGGAGCAAGGGGGCCCGGGTTTGAGACCTGGCCCCGACCTCCAAGCGCGTGTCATGGGGAGGTTCCCGATCTCATGGGAAAGTTCCCGACCTCGCCGCACCTGCACGCCCGCCCGGCCCCCGCCCCATGGCCCCAGCCTCACCTGCGCCACCTGCGTCTGCGCCCCCACGGCGTCGACGGCGTAGTCCACCGCCGCGCCCTGGGGTCGGGGGCGGAAGCGGCAGGGGCGGAAAGAGTTAGAGGGGGGCGCTTAGCTAGACAGAGGTTCTCGATAGCGTTGCTGAAGAGCGGCGTGCGAGGACCTAGCGACGCAGCAGCAAGGCGGCTAGCGGGGAGGCTTCCTAGCGGGTGGGGAGGAGATTAGGCAGGCCCGAGGGAGAGGCATGGCCCAGCAGGCCCTTGACCCACACGGCCCCTGACCACAAGGCCCGTTCCCACCTGCAGGGGGCTGACCACGAAGTTGCCGACCGCGTCCTGGGGGGGTGGGCAGGGGACGGAGAGCACACGGGCCGGCGTCAAGGACTGCCGTCATAGTGTGCGTTGCTCTTGGGCACTCATGCCGTTCACCGGCGCCGAGAGCTTCAGCAGTGATGTCCTTGGTGGCCTCAGCGCGCCACGCCACCCTTAGTCCTTTTCGCCAGGCACACCCTACCGGTATCCCCTCGCGGCATCCCCTTTCCAACCTCCCACCCCTCACCTTGACGAAGTGCGCCCCGACCTGATCAAACGATGGCAAAGAGCAGGGAAAGGGGTTGGCAGAGGCTCGGGAGCAGGGCAGGGGACAAGCCACAGAAGCAGCACCCACCCCCCTGGCGACCAGCCGCCCACCGCCCACCCCAAATAAGCCACCCAACCCGAAACCCCTTCCCACCTCTGGCGCGGACCTCCCCCAACTAACCCTCACGATCCCCACCGTCCCATCGGTCCCAACCACCCTACCGGTCCTTTCCGTCCCAACCACCCTACCGGTCCTTACCGTCCCAACCACCCTAACGGTCCCAACCGCCCACCTGCTTGGTGGCCAGCACGATGGCCAGCATGGCGCTCCAGTCCACGCCCGGGGCCACGTCGATGCTGAGCTCGCTACCGTGCCCGAACGCGGCGTTGAGCAGCAGCGCCTGTTGGTTGTGAAAGGCGGTTGGTACACGCGGTTGGTGGGGGTTGGTGGGGTGGATGGTTGTCGAGACAGGTTTTGTGGGCGGGCTTGGGGTGGGGTGGTGGTGTGAGTGTGCCTCGAAGCCCGGTGGGCAGTGCACACGGCTGCGCGTCGTGTGGACGCGTGCGGGTATAGAGAAGTGTGGTCTGCGTGCTGGTTGTGGTGTACGGCGGTAGTACGGTACGCCGTATGCAACGCAGCACGCACCTCCACGGTCTTGGTCACGAAGGCCACCATCTCGCCCTCCGGGTTGACGATCTGGGTCGGGCGGGGCGGGGCACCAGGCGCGTTGAATGCGGGCCGCGAAGGGGCTGGAGGGCTCTGGCGACAGGTGGAGACGTGGACACCGCCCACAACAGCATGCAGGAGAAGAGGGGAGCAGGAGCAGGGCCTACCTGCATGGTGCGGCCCGCCATGTCGATCAGGATCCTGCGGGGCGGACGAAGGAAGAACAGCAAGGCATCGGCACCCTGCCCTTCCCCACGCGGCTCCCACGGCCCTTAGTCCTCTCTTGTGCCCTCCGCTCCCCGCACGCCCGCACCTGCAAAGCCCCTCCCTCTTTCCCCTGAACGCACACGCATACCTGGAGCCCTGCCCCTCCCTCTTTGCCTTCCATCCCTTCCCCCAGCTCCTCTCAACAACGCACGCACGCCTTACTCTCCCCATTCCTCCCTCCCTCCCTCCGCCCACCCACCTGTAGAGCAGCTCCTTCTCCTTGCCGCGGCGCACCGCCAGGTTGTGGCGGATGGACAGCGACTTGAGCCGCGACTCCTTGCCCACGTTGCAGAAGGTCTGGTTGCCCGAGTTGTCCTGGGGCGGGGGGTGCGTGGGTGGAAGGGGGTTGACGGGGGGAGCACGGCGGGGTAATCAGTGTTTGCTTGCTACAGGTGCAGCGGGGGGGGGGGGGGGGCGCTGCCTCCGGGGAGGTGAGTGAGGGCAGGCCTTGGCGCCGTCCCGTACCACCGCACCCTGGACACGTGGCGCTGCCTCGTCCCCAGCCGCCAGCCCCCAGCCCCCAGACCGTGCATGCCACGCCACGCCACGCACCTGCACGTACTGCCTTCCGTGCATGGAGGCGGTCTTGGGGCGGATCTTGATCGCCGGCATGCCCCGGTAGCCGGAGACGTGGCAGATGGACTCCCACTCGCCCAGCTAGGGATGGGGAGGGAGAAGGGAGGTGGCACGTGGCGGGGGGGTCAGTCCGGCTCTCGAGACGGGTCCAGCTGGGTCCAGCTGGGGATGGGAAGCCAGAGACCCAGGGCAAGCCCCGGGGCGATCCGACCCACATCGCATGTCGCCTGACCACCCGGGCAGCTACCCCCATCTGCAAGAGCCAGCGGTGTCCTGACGCTTCCGCCGCGCACCGCCCGCGTCCCGCCACGCGGGGCTCCCTCCCCTCGTGCATCCTCTCCCAGTCCGCAAACCAGCCTCAGCAGCCACTGCCCAGACCTTGCCTTCATTGCCTGGCCCTCGCAGCCCCCAGCCTGTTCCCCCCCTCCCCGGCTTGCCTTGTTGTTGTGGTGCTGCACGGCATTGCTCACGCCCAGGGGGTCAAGGGCGTCGTAGGGGTTCTTGCCTGCGGTTGGGACGCGGGGGGGTGCCGCACTACGTCAGATGCTCAGATCCCAGACCCGGCCCGCCAGTTTGCTTAGTACTGCTGACTGGACGCTATGTTGCCGTGCACTCATGTGTTCGTGCTGAACACTTGGGGTCAACCGGAAACCGCCTGCGAGGGATCCTTCTGAGCATTTCACGCTTGAGGAGTCAGACATGGTGACCAGCCGCCAGCCGACCCAGATGGTCACGGATGAGGCGCCAAACCCGCAACCTTGCCACCTGACCTCAAGCGCTGCCCTCTTCCCACGCCACACGCCGCCAGCCTTACCCAGACCCAAGGCACCCCTCCCGCCGAAGACCCTGCTGACCACCAGCCCCTTCCCCACATCCCCTGCACGGGCCCTCATGCCTTCAGACCCCTACCCAGCGCCGCCCCCGCCCCCACCCCCTCACCCAGGTGGTGCGACACGGCGATGAGCTGCCCCCCGGGAGACTCCCACACCCGGTAGTCATCGTTGGAGAGGTGGGCCTTCTTCATGATGAAACTGAGGGGAAAGGGGGAGGGTAGGGGGAGCGGGACGCGGGAAAGAGGAGAGGGGGAGGGCAATGCGGGAGGGAAGGGTGGTGGTCGGGGGGGGGGGGGTCGGGAGGACAGGGGAGAGGGGGAGGGCATCAAAGGGTGTGGGGCGGGGCCAAGGGGCGGGAATGGAAGACGAGGCTGGGCCATGTGGGTTGGGAGAGGGTGGGCTCGGTATCCTTCTTTCAGCACTGTGTACCAGGCGTAAGTATGCCGGCCTGTGTGGTCAGCAGGAAGGAGCACAGACTGACAGAGACGAACGCGGAGCGGCAGGATGCTCACCGCTTGGGCTGGGTTCCAGTGACGAAGTGGTGCCCAATGACCAGCCCGCTGCCCTGCTTCTGGGGTACCAGCTGCGCAAATGGAGGCCCAACGGCGATCTGCGCGGGAAGAACGGTAGCGAAATCAAGCTCAGTGAGGACGCTTCAGGCGAGCGGGGTCAGCGGTCCGTGGCACGGAGAGCGGGGTGTGGGCACGCCGACGTCCTCGGACGCCCGCGTAACCGCGCGGGGTTTGCTCGAAAAACATGCCTAGCCTAATAGCAGCTTGTGGTCGCTCGCTGCTGGCCTCGACGACGAAGCGGGGCGCGTGCAAGCGGTTCCGGCACATCCACTCATAGCGCTCTCCGCAAGCGAGCGCTACGTCCGTATCTGTCGCCCTTACCTCGACCGCAACATTGGGGTCGTTCAGCGCGTTGTGGATCTCGCTTTGCTTCGGAGCCATCTCGCTGTGTTGTCCAGAAGGGCCCTTGCGGCGAGACGATATAAATAAGAGCGAGAGGACTTATCACCAGTATACGATGGCAAGCACTATGCTCGCTATGCGTGGTGTGGAGGCAAGTATTACTGGAAAGGCTGGAACTGAATGTTGACCGGGCACCTCATCGCGTGCAGTACGTAGCTGCGTTGTGCGATGCCACCTATCACATGTAGAGCTGTTAGCCAGCTCGGCTGGGCGGGCATAAACGGCGGGAACTCGCACTGGGAAGGCCAGACGATAACCCGGCGTTGTGCCCAACCGCCCCGGTTTTGAGGCGGGCTGCTCCTGTGCTCCAGCGCAGGCACCCCGTATGGCGTTGACGTTAGCCGCTGTGTTGGGTGGGTTTGCAGCCCGCAAAGGGCGCTTGACCGCTTGTGCAGAGGGTCCGCGGCTTCGCGCAGTCAGGGTCGGTCAGGGTGGTCAGGGCCCTCGGGGCAGGCGGCGGGGGGCACTCATGCCAGTTGCGTGTCCATCAGGGCGGGTGTCACCTTGACGCCCTACTCATCCGTCAGTAGGCTCCAGAATGCCACACAACCGCTCCTGCAATACATCTCCTTAGCCTTGCTCACCACATGCCTGCGGCCTTGTCATCCGTAACTAACATTTTGCTTGGACCCCACGCTACGCTTCGTGGATGACTTCTACCCCATGCCTGCCATCTGCATCCTGACCTGCCCCCGCCTTCTCCGCAAGATTGCATTTTGCTTCAACCCCTGCCCAGCTGCACTTTGTCTTGAGCTCTTGCCCGCTAGAAGTACACCCGTTGCCTGCCATAACTATCCTTTGCACACCTGTGCTGAGCAGGGGTGCTGAGGGCCCGTCATACGGTATGCTGGCTATATCATTATCCCCCCTGCCCCCGGCCATCCCCTGAAGTACACCCAACGATCCACGCACTGTACGCCGCCCGCGCCTCCACCGTAAACGTCTGCTCCCGCCTTTGCTGCCGCCGCTTCCGCCGCCAGGGTCTTGCACTCCCCCTTGTGTGCCCCCTGCCAGTGCTCCCCCTGGCACGCGGGGCTGCAGTACCGCACGCAGCGGCAGCCCCCGCACATCTTGCGCGCCGCCTCGGCCTCCGCCCGCCCCTCAAACTGCGCACACGCCGGATTGGCGCACACGCGAAGGCCCGCCACCGCCGCCGCCAGCTCCCGGCCGTCCACGTCAGCTTCCTGCTCGCTGTACGGCGGGGCAGGGAGATCAGGCTCCAACCGAACCATGAGCTGCTCAGACAGCGATGCCGCTTGACGCCGGAACGCCTCTGCGCTGTCGACTTGCACGGCCATCGCGGCTAGGCTTTGGAACCAGGCGCTGAAGGAGGTCTCGAGCGGCGACCCCGCTTCAAGCCTCTGCACCACACGCAGCAGCGGCGCCAGGTCCGGCGTCGCTGAGGCTCCAGAGCCGGCCCCCGAAGCGGCGGAGGTGGAGGCGGCGGCAGCCGGGCTGGCGTCCGAGGCGGCAGAGGCCACCGCAGCGGCCCGCAGCGCTGCCCACAGCCCGGGGCTGAGCGCGGGGTGGTCTGTGGCGTGTGCGACCGCCGCCATGGGTCGGGACCAGGGGTTCTTGACCTCGCCGGTCAGGGGCTCTGTGACCCCGGCGCACACCTCCATGCCGCTGTTTGTTGCCGCTGCCAGCGTGTGGGTCAGCCCCGCGCCCCTGTCCTCTGACGCCACCAGGGGCTGAAGGACGGCCACCAGCCCACACCCCGCCGCCAGCAGCCGCAGCAGGAGGTCCGGCCCCAGCAGCCGCTGAACCTCCGCCGCCGGCACGCAGCGGGCGACGCGCTGCAGCAGGATGCACCCCTCACCAAACGCCGTTACCGCAGTGACAGCGGTCGCCGCCGCGGCGTCGGTTAGGGCTGCCGGGGCGCGGGCTCCGCCACCGCCGCCGCCCAGCGCCGCCGCCAGCGCGTCAAGGAGCCGCACGAATGAAGGTACGGCAGTTGCCGTACACTTGACGAGCACGGCCCGCAGCGCGTCACGCCGGGCCTGGGCCTCGGCGGAGATCGCGCTGCGCTGGAGCTGCTTGCCGCAGACCTGGGGCTGCAGCACGCAACGGTCCGCCAGCGCCGCCCAGAACGCAAACGCGCCCTCCGCCAGCGCTGCCGCCTTTACCGCCGCCGCGCCGACTGCCTCTGCCGCCGCTGCCGCCCTGCCACGGCCACCGCGCGCCGGTTTCAGCGCACGGCACGACTGCTCAGCGGAGGAACGCGCCGCCTTAGCCTGTGTGACGAGGAACCCCAGCTGCTCCCTTGCCCTCCTGGCGCTGCCCGCCTCGCCGCCACCGCCACCGTCCCCGCGGCCATCCGCTTGCTCTGGCTTCAAGATCGCAACCTCAAGCACAGGAGGCAGCAGGCTGGTCAGAGCGGAGTTAGGCAGGAAGCCAGCGAGCTGAGTGGCGCCGCCGCGCCGCGCAGCCAGCCGTGCGCAGACGTCGAGTGAGGTCAGCAGGCGGGCGCGGGCGGCGGCGGCGGCAGCGGCGGACTGCTGCTCTGGCCTCAGCATCTCGACCTCTGCGGCAGCGCGGGGACATGGACGGTAGGGGTTGGTGAAGGATGAAGCAGGTAAAGCCCATCGTAATAGTGAGGCACTACACAGCTCACTCTTCAGCATCGCCGCAGAAGTTGCAAACCTCACGACCCCACCATCTGCCAGGATGCCGAGCAGCTCTCTCGGTACTTCTAGCAGCAGCTGTGCAGCTGCCTCGTCGGTGTCTAGGTCGAGGCAGCAAGCTGCCGCCAGGGCCCCCACGGAAGCCGCCGCCACCGTCGCTGTCGGCAGGCGCTGGCCTTGTCCAGCGCGCTCCAGCCGGTCCAGTGCCTCGAGAGCCGTGAACAATAGGCGGCGGATCGTTTCGGCTGCGTACCTCACGCGGCAGACGGCACTGCGGGCCTCGTCGTTGCCGTACAGCCGTACGAAGGCCTCGGCGGCACGCGCAAGTCGCCGGGGCACCTCCGCGGCCATGGCACAGGCGGCGTCGGCATTGGTGCCGTACCAGATCTGGTACCGGTACGACGAGGCGGCTGCATGCATGAGGTGCAGGCGCCAGCTGACGTCATCGGCGGGCGTGCGCAGCCAGACCGGCCGGCCCCTAGCCCCGCTGCCGCTGCCGCCGCCCGCCTCCTCGAGTAACCCCGCCTCCGCTGCCATCAGGTCCAGGCCCCAGTCCAGGTATCGGGATACCCGGGGTCCGCGCAGAATGGCCATGGTCTGTTGCAGCAGCGGCGGCGGGTCTGTGTCGATGCTGACATCCGCTGGCGTGGCCAGTAGAGACAGGCAGCGGCACGTGTTGAGGGCTGCTTGCAGGAGGAACTGGGCAGCGACGGCCTGCAAGGGGCCAGAGGAGGCACACGTGGCGGTATCCGAAACCGGCGCCAGCGGCGCGCCCAACATTACAACTTCCCACCGTCAAGGGGTGGAGGTGGTCGGGGGCTACGAAGCGCACCCGTTGAATACCTTGGGCCCCAGACATCCCGCCCCTGCTGACGTCACACCTGGTCAGCGCCGGCTCGAGGCTTCTGAGAAGTGACGACGGTGGCCAGTTCCTGCAAGGCAAAGGAAGACCCGGGGCAGCCGAGATTCAGCACCGTGCCCGCAGCTTAGGCCCGCAGCTTAGGCCCGCAGCTTAGGCCCCTCACTCCATGCAATTGCGCGTGACCAAGCCCTCCATGACTGTTGCACGCACCTCCAGCAGGCCATTGCGCTCCAGCCCCTCCACCACGGACTTGGCGGCGGGGCTCCTCAGGTTGGGGAAGCTGCCCGGGCCCTCCGCCCTCCAGAGTTTGACCCTGCCCGCCCACGGAACCTCCTTGGTGAGGGTCACCCCCACGACTCTCAGCGCTGCCACAGCCAGGCTGCTTAGGCCCCCCACAAGGCTCGGAAGGTCGGCCTTGTTTGACCAGGCCTGATCAGCTCCGCAAGCCTTGGCCAGGAGCTTGGTGCAGGCGGTCAGGAGGGGTGGTTGTTGCGGCAGGAAGAGTTGGTCAAGGGCAGCCGAGACGGCCCCCGCGGCCGCACCGCCGTGGTTGGAGGCCTGGCTGATGGCGGTCCGAAGTCGCCGTTGACGAGTGCAGTCCCCACGATGCAGGTCGCCACAGCCGCCAGATTGAGCATCCAGGCCAGCTCGCACGCCAGCGTGCACGCCTGAGTGCACATCGCTCCCGATGGCGCTGACATCAGCCCTGTGGCCTGGCCCACGAGCCCCACCCAAGCCGGAACGGACTTGCTGATTGCGACTGCTTGCAGCCAGGCCAGGCTATCCTGAACATCGCAGTTGCTGGGAGCGTCGAGCACGCGGAGAACCTCGCCGATGCCGATGCCAGCTGGCATGGTCCCCTTCAACCTCCGACTGGCGGCACCAAGCTCAGCGTCGGCTGCGCCCACAGAGCCTGGCCAAGCACCCTTGACAGTCTGAAGGTAGGCGTCAGCGGCTGCCGTGTAGCCCCGCAGAGCGCCCAAGGATGCCTCCATGGCCGAAGCAGAGTGGAGCAGGACGCATAGAGCGGGCCTGCAGAGTGCAATTGTGTAGATAGCCGATAAGGTGTTTAGATCGGAGCGCTTAGTTGGAGAGGCGGGGCAATTTGGCTCGCGGGTGGCACTAGGGACCAGGCTCCATGCCAGGAGCCTCCTGCTCCATGCCGTCCTTGCACCCTTTCATCTGTGCCCTACCACTCACCCGCTCTCTGTGCATGACGGCTTGGACCTTTGGCCAGCTCTGCGAGGTGCGGCATTGTTGCCTGCATTGTATGCATGGCACTCATGGCTTCGTGTTGCAGCCATGACCGTTATCAACATGCCATGGCCTACTACATTCCCTTGTGTGCACAGCACTTCAGCATCCGTCATCCCTCTCTATCCACACCCTCAACCCAAGCTCCAGCCGTCAAGGGATGCGCTCTTGAGCGGTCCCTTCTAACGCGACAGTCAACATATGCCTAACCAGTCAGCAATGCAGCGTCATGAGTTCCGCGCCGTCACCAGTGTCCGTAGGTATCAGGGGCTGCCGCCGGCGCCATACCGTACGCCACGCTAGCCCCTGCTCGCCGTTCGTCATCCGTCACAATCTCTCCGAGCTCTGTATCCCACCTCGCATCGTGCCCCAGTTCAGGCCTCAGTGCATGCTCGTCCATGAGTCCCCACGTCATACAAACTGCCAAACCGCTAGAAGCCTTAAGGGCCGAACATGGCCCACGCGACTAACCGTCTGCTCGGCCCGCGCCGACGCGCTTGCCGGCTTGGACCGGCTTGCGTGGCGGCGCGCCGTAGAGGTCGTCCTCACCAGCGCCAGCGCTGTTGCCCCGGCTCGCGCCTCGCGCCGCCGCCGCCAACACCGCCCTCATCACGTCACTGTCCCCTCGGTACAAGCCCCTCCCGGCGTCGCTCTCGCCGCGGTACAGCCCACGTGCGCCGCCATCGCTGGGCCCGAGCCCATCGGGCGCGCCGCCACCGTCGCTGCTTAGTAAGCTGGGGTCCGCCAGGAGCGCCGTGATCTCGTCCAGTGCCCCACGCACGACCTCCATGGGCGGCGTGATCGCGCGCGGCATGGCGGGCGGCGGCGGCGGGCCGCCGCCGTTGCTGCTCATGCGGTGCCCCGGCCCGCCGCCGCCGCCGCTGTACCGGTGGCCCGGCCCGCCGCCGACACTTCCGCGTCGGCCGCCGCCGCTTAGAGGCACGTTCCCCGGGTTTGAGGGTTCCCGGCTGCGGGGGTAGCCTCCGTAGTGCGGTGGCAGAGGGGGCAGCGGCGGGCTGGAGGACTTGCCCTGCCGCCCAGCGACCGCCGGGATCTCGTCCCAGCTGTTGCCGCCGTACCCGCCAGGCGGGCTGCCGTACGGCCCGCCGCCGTCCTCGCTGGCGCCGGCGTTGCTGCGACGCTTGCGCTGCGCTAGGATGTTCTGGAGGCCCTCGGCGCTTCGCCGTGCTGCATGGCCGCGAGCAAGCCCCTGGGGCACCGGCGGCAAGCCGCCATGCGGCGACCCCGCCCCCGGACTGCGCGCGCCGCCGCCGCTGCCCCGGCCCGCGCGGCCCGGAGGCGACAAGCCCCTGCCACCGCCCGGCGGCCCCCGTCCTCGCTCCGGCGGCCCGCCGCCGCCACCCGCGCCTCTCCCTCGCCCGCCGGGGCCCGCGCCGCCGGCACTCCCTCGCCCCCCACGCCCGTGCTTCGTCGGGCTGGGGAGGTGGTCGGCTCGAAGAATCGCGCGCGGCGATATGGGCTTATCGTCAAAGTCGAGCGGCGCCAGGTTGCGTGGGTTGCCGCGATACCCTCCGCCGCCCCCGCCGCCGCCTGCTCCCTCGCCGTCCATAAACGTGTTGTACCGGCTCTTGATGGGCGGCGGCTCCGGGATGGGGCTGAGGGCGCCGTAGGCCCCGCGCTGCATGGGCGCCAGGGGCGGGCCGCTGCGGGGCGGGCCCACGCCCGGTGGAAGCGGGATGCCGGACCGGAAGTTGCGCCCTTGGGGAGCCGCGCCAGCGGATCGGACCTGCGACTGCATGAGGCGCGGGCAAGAAGTCAGGCACAAGACGTTGCGGTCCAAGGTGTGCTTAGTTGATCTGCAAACTGTCATTGATATCAGCCAGCTCAGCAGCTAACTGTGAGCGGTCTGTTTATGGGCCGAGGCAGTCCACGTTCTGGCGTTCTTCTCTCGTGATGGAGAGCGCCCACCCCGGTTGCCGGCCCCACATGGCACCACGCTCACCTGGTATCTGCCGCCGTTCATGCCGTTGCTGTAGCCGCTGAGGATGGCGCCGTCGAACGAAAGGTCCCGCTGCAGGCCGGGCGGCGCCCCGCCGCCGCCGCCGCGGCCCTCGCCCTTGGGCCCCGGGTCCGTGTTGTTGCGGCGCAGCACCTCGGAGGCCACCGGCTGCGGCAGCTCCTCGGGAATGGTGTTTACGTCCTTCGAGACCATGTGGGTATCGATCACCATGAGGCTCGACGTCATGTCACCGGCACCCATGCCGACACCGCCCGGGAAGGCCGCGGCGCCGGGCGCGGCGCCCGCGCCGGCCGGGCCTGGCAAGCCGGGGATGGGCTCCCCGGCTAGCCCGGCTGCTAGCAGTTGCTGTACGGACTGCAGCTCGTTCCATGCGCTGTTGCGGTCGCCGATGGCGCGGCCGGCCTCGTTGGCAAACTTTTCCATGGCCGCCGCCTGGCGGGAGAACTCCTCGCGGATTTTGGACTGCTCCTCCTGGGGTTGCGATGTGGGTTGGCGATGTGGGTCGAGTGGGCAGGAAAGGAGGGACGGGGTGAGGAAAGGTGGGGTGAGGTGGAGGGCAGACGGCAGAGGAAGGGGAGCAAAGGGGGTGACGCGGCAGAGACTGATCCGGCAGGTTCGGGGGCTCTTGCAAGCCCAGGCAAACCCACCTGCATCTGTATGAGCACTCCCGTGAGCCCTTCTGCGCCGGGCGCGGGACCACCCTCGCCGCCCATACCGAGCCCTGTAATGGGGCAAAGCGGCGGGGCAGGAGAGCTCATGTGAGTCACACACGCAAGCAACCGCAAGCTGCAACCTATTACGGCACTGCCTCAAGCCCTTTACCCCCAGTCAGCATCGACCCACATCGTCTGGCCTCGAAGCGCCATCCCACGCCCGTTGGCAACCACCCGTGCACGCATCGATCAGTACCCCACCCACCGTTTGCAGAGCGCCCCCGGAAGTCCGGGGGACCCATGCCGGGCACGGGCAGCGGCAGCTGCAGCACGGGCTGCTGTGGGGCGCCCTCGAGCGGCGGCAGCTGCGCGGGGGGCTTGGGCGCATCCAGCCAGGAGGCGTCCACCACCGGGCCCTTGCCGCGCCGCCGCGCGGGCGCTTCGTTGACGCCGTTAAAGTCGTTGATGTTAAAGGGCGGCGGTTGGGGTTCGTTGGCCATGCGCGCCTTACGCTCCTCCTCCTGTCGCTGGGCTTCCTGGCGATCGAAGTAGGACTGGGGTGTGTGGGGAGGGATGCGGCAAGGGCAGCGGATGCACGGTCAGGAGCTGCTTGTGACATCGTGTGCCCCGGGCTAGTCCATCAACTGACACAGGTTTGGAGCTGGACAGGGTTACACCAAGACTGGGCTGCATGACGAGGACACAGAGTTGTGGGCGGGGCGCGCTAGGATTGTGAGCAGGCCGAGTATCGGGCCTTAAGCCCGCACCTACCCGCAGCTCCGCTTCCTCCTTCTGCCGCTGCCGCTCCTCCTCGGCCTTCTCGCGAGCCTGTGTGTGCAGCGGACACGCAGCATGGTCAAGCAAAGGCAGAAGCGCCCACCTCTACACCCCCCATCACGTTTCGCAGCCCTCACCCGCTATAGTGCCCGATCGGACCGCGCAGACAGACGGGTGCCTCCCCTGCAGCGCACCCCACGACCCACGGCACACCCCTTCACGCCTCACCTGGCGCTCCTTCTTTTCCCGGATCTGCATCTCCAGGTCCGCCTGCAGCCGCTGTCGGGCCATCTCCGCATTGCGCTTCTGCTCGTCACTGGGCCCCGCCAGCAACCCATTCATGGCGGCCATGAAGCGCCGGTTGCCGGGGCTGACGGGGGGGATGCTGTGGGGCGATCCGCCGCCCTGCTGGCCCATGGGAGGCCCCTGCTGGCCCATGCCCTGGCCGTCGAAGTGCCCGGGGCTGCCCATGCCCATAGGTGGGCCGCCCATAGGCATGCCCTGCGGGCCTGGCATGGGCATGGGCGGGCCCCCGTAGCCCTGGGGTGGGCCCATGCCCCCGTCTGGGCCGCCGGGGTAGGGGTAGGGCGGGTAGTTGGGGGGATAGCCGGCGCCGCCGCCGGGGATTTCCACGGATAGCCGGCCAGCGAAGCCCGGCGGACCGGCATATTGTCCTGCAATAAGCAGAGAGATCAGACATTCACACCTTGACTGCCAAAGTGCAGCCCTTGCCTAGGCCTAGAGCTCATAACATGCACGCCCCTGACGTCATCCCTCCCAGTGCCCGCTCTCACCTTGAGGGCCAGGCATGGGCGGCGGGGACCCGCCGCCCGCATGCATCCTCCTCCCTCGCAGGTCCGCCACAGGCCGCCCGTACGTGTCCCGAATGGGGTCTCCCCCACCCCCGCCGCGGCGCGGCGCCGCCTCCCAGGCCTGCTGCGCAGCCCGGCCCTCCCAGGCGGCGTCCTCTTCCCTTTGCCTGCGCTCCTCCATCTCCTTCGCCTGCTTCTTCTGCCGGATCTGCTCCTCCAGCTCCCGCCTGTACGCCTCCTTCTTAGCGTCCGCCTCCATCTTCGCAGCAACCTTGGGGTCCATGGGCGGGGGCGGCCCACCCCAAGGCCCGCCCGGCGGCCCGCCGTAGGGGCTGGGCTGCGCCTGCTGGCCGTACGGCGAACCGGGGCCCTGGGGCGGCGGCCCTCCCCCGTAGGGCGGCGGGGAGCCATAGCTCTGGGGGTTTGGGCCGCCTCCCTGGGGCGGGCCGTACGGGTTCTGGCCGGGGGGCGGTGCTGGGGGCCAGCCCCCAGGCTGCTGCGGATAACCCTGTTGCATCGGCGGCCCCTGCCCCTGCCCCTGTCGCCTGTACGGCCCCGGGGGCGGCAGCACGGTCGCCCCGCCACCGCCCACGCCAGGCACGCCGATGAGCGTCCCAGCGTCCGTGGCAATCCCTTGCTGCTCTGCCTGGCCCGGAGGGGGCGGCGGCATGGTACCGGGCACCGCAAAGATCATGCCGGGAAAGTAGTTGGGGCTGTCCGGGAAGGTCTGATTCAGGCCCTGGGGCGAGCCAGGCGCCTGTCGGTCGCCTCCTCCTCCTCCGCCCAGCCCAGGCACTTGGCGAGGGTCAAAGACCTTCTTATTCCCGTGGTCAGCGAAGACGTGCTGGTTGTTGCCACGGCGGGCATTGGCGCCGGGGCCCGGGCCGGGGCCGGGAGCACCACGGCCCCTGTCACGGGCATTGCCGTTGGGTCCGGGCCCATCGTGTCCGCCGCTGGGACCCTGCACACGCAAAGGTTGCACGGGGATGTGTGGTCTGCGTCGTGGGGTGTTGAGGCTTGAGCCCCCTGGGCCCCGTGGACTGAGGGTTCTCATCTTGAGCGGCACAGCACCGGGCCTGGCATATGGGCATAGTTGCGCTAGAGGAATCGGCCCCAGCGTACGGCTATTAACAATGCACATGGCCTCATAGGGCCGGCACCAGAGAGGGATGGGCGCCAGGCCCAGCTACGCACCGCTATGCCCAGAGCGACTCGCTCCCGTTCGAGGATACGTGTGTTCTCCTCCGCTTGGCGAGCTGTCACAAGAGCGAGGGCCAAGGCAGGGAGGACAACGGTCAGGGGGACACGAGCGGGACCTGCCGTTGAGCTATGGGAGCTGTGCCAGCTGGGGTGGTCGTGACAAGGGCGGTCAAAGTCCGGCAGCTGGGTGCACGGGAGGGCGCCAGGTGTGCACAGCACCCTGCATACCCCTGAAATTTCATCCCATCGACGCCTGAGCCTTGGGGAGTATAGGCTGGCTCCCGCGACCCAGCGCCCTCACCAACCGGGCCCCGCGATGCCCTCGACCCCGAAGCACGGCCCACGCCTTTAGGAGTCCGTGCTTACTCAGTTGGGCCAACATCTCAGCCTTCGACGCCAGCTCGTCGTCGCGGCCCCGGTCGCGACCACCTTGCCGCGGCCCCTTGCCCTTGTTGGCAGCATTCTTGGGCGGCCCTACACGCACAGAGCTCCGATAAGTGCGCTGCTGGAGCTAAGCTTGAGGGAAAAGGAACGGCGAGGGAGCTGGGACGCGACACTTGCCCTTCTTCGGCGGGCCACCCTTTGGCTCAATGTACACCATGGCCGGTGGTGGCAGCTAATTAGCTACGCCAAACGCGTGGTCTCCTAGCGAGCAACATCTTCTCAAGGTCGCGCGGGCAGAATCCGCGGCCCCTACTCTTGCGGGTTTGCTTCGAAGGCTACGGTGATGGGCGTGGAGTGTGCTGTGTTATGTAACCGTGGATGTATACTCTAGTGCGCGCGTCAGCGCGTCCTAAGCAGGTAATACACATCGGTCCGCCCAACGTTCCAGAGTCCAGGACCCAGCACAAACCATCTCCCCTACCCTTACCCTGCAAACTGTGACCGTCAAAACCCCAACTGCACACAAAATTCCAGTCCCTTTCTCAGCTTGACGAGTGCTCGTCATCCGTCCACCCACCTTCGAACGCCTGCGCAATTCTCAGCTTCACTTGTGACCTAGGTAGCTACCTCGGGCCCCTCCACGGGGCGCCTGGTGCGCGTGTGCAAGGATGCACATGGACCCGCAGCGCACTTAAGCCCGGATGGTCTCTCTCTTCGCCTGTTGCCGCTCAACTCGAACCTTACCGGTATCACCAAATGGGGCGCCCAGCGCGAGGCCGGCAGCGGAGTCCGTGGACGCGGCCTCGGTTAGCCACTCGAAGCCCCAGCCTGGATACAGCAAGCTAGGAGCAGGAGACGGCTTGAAGTATGCAGACGCACTTCTGCCGGGCCAGCTCCCCCCGGACTCTCCACGGGACGTAGACAGCCACCTGCATGCGAACGGGAAGCAGGGCCCGAAGGGAGTGCCGCTGCTCGAGGACACGCTAACTCGCGATGCTCGGCAGCGGCCAGACCCGACTGCGAGCCCAGGTGCCGGGCCGGGGCGGCCAGGGCAGAGGTTCGACCCCAAAGCCCCGCCGCCCCGTCTTCAAGTGCCCGCTGAGCTCCAGAGCGGCACGAGCTTCGCTGACGACTTTCGGAGCGGAGAGCAGGTCTCGGCGCAAGCCACGGCCAGCGGCCCGCCCCTGCTCAAACGCGGGAGCAGCCGCAACCTCCTCCTTGGGGCCCCCTCAACGGGCGGGCCCGCTGCCAGCTCCGCGCCCGCGCCCAGCGCCAGCCAACTCGACATCCCGCTGCAGTGGCTGCTCCCAACGGGGCCGCTGGGGCAAGCCGTGTCGCGATCCTCGGGCCAGAGGCACCTGGTCAAGCAGGTCCGCGTGCCTTCGCCCTCGCAACCCTCGCAACTCGGCGTGGGCTTCTCGGCCCCTGCTGGTCCCGGGGCCGGGGCAGGGGCAGGGCAGGGGCAGGGCCAGCCGGTCAGCTCTCCGCGAGGAGCGGAGTCTCTGGCGGCGATTGCAGCCCAGGCGCAAGCGGTGCTGCAGCTCAATAGGGAGCTAGCACTAGCAGCGCAGCTGCCACGGTGCCCGCAGCTGCTCCTGCCGCACAAGGTGTACGAGCAGGGCGATGTGGCCCACGTGGTGTACGACGGGGCTGGCGAGGAGCTCTTCACCTACCTGCGGGCACGGCAGCGGCTGCCGGAGGCGTGCTGTCGGGACATCCTACGACAGCTGTTGCAAGTGAGACCCGCTGCGAAGGCCGCTGGGCGTTGGAGCGGTGCCAGCCGCAGCTGAGGCCTGCTGTCGATGTCTTTCTAGGGCTCGGGATATGGCTCAAAGGCCGCTGGAGATGGGGACCACCGACAAGGCGGCTCGACCCTTGGCAGTCTGGGTTTCCCACCGGCTCGAGGCCCTGCCGTAGTAACATTCTTATCCTTCGATGCCCGCCCTCCACGCAGGCCCTCTCCGCGCTGCACGAGCGGCGCTGGGTGCACCGCAACGTGTGCTCGGAGACGGTGTGGGTGACGGAGCTGGCGCAGCCCTCGGTGCTGGGGGAAGAGGCGTCGGCGCAGGACGACCTTCTGCCTAGCCCCACAGACCCGCACACCAACTCGCCCACCACAGCGGGAGGGCCCAGCTCCACCTCCGGCCAGGCGCCGCCTGGGACCGAAGGCACGGCTGCGTTGCTAAACAGCCCGACGCTAAAGCGCAACAAGACGCTGGGTCGTGACCGGAACGTGGACCGCGCGTTGAGAAAACACGCGACGAGCAAAAAGCGAGAAGCACGGCTCGGGGTCCGCCTCGGCGGCCTCGCGCACGTTGCGCAGCTAGGCGAGTCGGCGGCCGCAGGCGGCGGGGCAGGCGGCGGAAAGAGCGGCACTCGCGGAGGCGCAGGCGGAGGCGCAGGGGCGGCAGGGACGCTGCGGGAGCTGGTCGGGTGCGCATACCATCTGGCGCCGGAGGCCATCCGTGGAGAGGGCTACGGGCAGGCGGCCGACGTCTGGGCGGCAGGTGCGTGATTTGCGTGCGGCGTGCGGCGTGTTGGTCTAGGGGCGGCGGCCTGTGGGTTGTGCGTCATGTGTGTCCTTCACGCTCAGGCGTATGCGATTGGCGCAAGGGCGCTGGGGAGCGCCCAGCCCTGGGGCATCGTCCTTGCCAGACGCGTTGAGCCCGTCCCCTTCATCCTTCACCCGACCTTCAGGTGTGCTGCTGTGCATGTTGCTGACGGGGCGGCCGCCCTTCCCTGGCATGAACGAACTGGAGGTAATGACCCGGGTGCTGCTGTCAGCCACGGACCCCTCCCGCCTGCTGAACGACGTGGGCACCGCGGACGGCGCCGGCGGTGGCGGCGACGCCGACGGCGGCGTGCGCCGGCCACGCTTCGCCTCTGTTGGCGGGGCGGAGCCAGCCAAGCCGCGGAAGCTGGGGCGTGGCTACAGCGTTCGGGAGTCCGCAGCAGCTGTGGTCCCGGAGCGCCAGTCGACGGGCGGCCTTGCTGCGGTTGAAGGCACCGACGCGGGCGAGGGCGACAGCTCGCCACTGCGGGCCCTAGTTGTCCAGGTGGCGTTGGAGGCTCGGGCGAGCGGCGCGTGTCGGGAGGCGCTGGCCTCCATGCTGGCCGCGGATCCCGCGGCGCGGCTCAGCGCCGCTGACCTACTGCAGCTGCCCTGGTTCACGTCAACGGAAACCGGTGACTGAGGCAGAGCCTGAGCCAGACCGGCGGCGGCGGCCCAGCGGCGGGTGGCGGCGCTGGGACCGCGCGTACCGGCGGCGGAGCTGAGTGGATGCATGAGCATGTGTGTGGAAGGCGATGGTCGGGCGGAGGAGTTGCAGGGGTCAAGGCCTTTCTGGTTGTCGCAGGTGGCTTGGTGGGATTGGACGGAGGTTGTATGATGGCTGGGCGGAGGCGAGGCGAAGAGGCGCGGGCTTGCTGGGCGGTGTTGTCCCTCGAGCGCTCTAGCAACGTTTACCGGTGAAGGCGCAGCCGAGCAAGGCTGCAGACCTGCCGATGAAGCACTTAGTGACCACCGGATGTACTGTATGGTGGCTGGTCGACCCAGGCGCGTTGACACCGCTGATACTTGTTGACGTGTGGCTTCCTCTTACCATTCTTGCGACGGGCCGTGCGGGTTGACTGGGCCTTCCTTTCGCGACCGTGAGTTGCCTAGCTGGGAGTGCCAGGTCGGGAATGCCTTGCCGGGGCCATGGCGCTCCGCCTATGGACCCGGGGATCTGTGTGGCGCTTTCTCTTTGTCCATGCGTGATGTCGACCGAGTATGCTTGCGTTGAGGTGGCTTGTGCGATGACAACCTCCTGGCCGGCACGGAGACGCGCTGCGGACGCTCGGACACCGACGTGGGGGGAATGAATTTGACGGTGGCCAACGGGGTTGGCTGCCAGGGCCTGCCATCATCAGTCGCATGCCTAGCACGGCGCCTCAACCACCAGACGGGGTGGGCGGGGCAGGAGTGACACAACAAAGTGATCCTCCAAGGTGACACGACACAACACTCTTCCTTGTCATGTTGACCACACTATGATACGGTATGCATTGCCATTTTTGGAGCATTGGGGTGGTGGTCTTGTCTGCTGCTTGGCGCCCCAGTGTAGCAGAGGCAGGCAAGGGGCGGGGGAACTGGAACGAAGGTTGTCGGGAGGGTTTCTACATTGCGTATGCGTAAGGAGCCCTGTGGTCTTCGGAGCATTGCCACGGGATGCATGCTGCGGTGCTGCACTGCCGCTTCCCTACGGCTACGGAACGTGTCCTGCCCGGTTAATGCGGAGGCTGAACTGTGAGAAGCCGGTTGGCAGGGTACGGCCTGCTGTCTGCGACCCCGTGTCCTCCATCCGGTCCAACAGCCCCCCGGTGCTTCTCAAGCCCCGCCTTAGCACGTGACGCCGCCACGCTGGCAGACGGAGTAGCTGTCTTCAAAAGTGCTCTTGTCAGGATCAGTGTGGCAGTGACCAGGGAGGCAGTGACGCCAAGTCGCATGCGTGCACGGTGCCGATGTGCCCCGCGTGGTGGCCTCAATCTCCTCATGTCGAGGGGAGGACTCCCAAGGTGCCCCTGCCCATACCCGCCCTGGGCAAGGCCGAGCCACTGCAGCTGCTACTAAATAAGAGTTAGGGGTTTGTGATGCCTAAAAGCACCGGGAGTGAGGTTGGGTGAGACCGAGTCCCGCGACGTGCCTGCGGTGCCGACCAGAGAGACCTCAGTCGACCCTCCTCCCGGGCCCCCCGGAGCGTGTCCAGGCGGCCTCATACCGCTACACCCCATAGCGTGTAACGCGGGGTCATGTCGTGGCCAGACAAGCAGCAGGAGCCGCTTTTGCCTGGGGCGTTAGGCGGGCAATTCCAGTAATCCGCCATCAGCCCACATGGTGCGTTGCATGGGCGCAGTCGCGCGGGTCATAGTGCACCCCGTCAGCATCATTTTCATGTTGAGCTGTTTCGATATCCAACTTCTTCACCCGCGTTGTACCTAGCATCGGTACCTAGCGATCATGGCGTCCCAGCGCCAAGTTGCCCTGGCATGGCTGACCATGCTTGCGGCCCTGGCGGTGACTAGCTTCGCTGCTCCTCTGCGCAACGCGCAAGACTGTGTGACGCCAACCCTCCTGAAGCTGGTGGACCAGCGCGTGTTCCCCAGCGCGCACCAAATTCAGTCGACCAGCGTGGTTACGCTTCAGGACCGCACTACGGTAAGCCGACGGAGTTGAATGATGTAACCAAGAATGCCTAGCATGTCTCATGGCAGTCGGTCGCTTGTGGCGCCAAGACCAGCCGCCGGCATCCACGCGCTTGCGCTCACCTGCGCCGCCCACGGGTGTCTCTGCAGGTCACTGTGGCGCAGGACTTCTCGGTCACATACTATGACACCTTCAAGGTGCGCCTCGCGCGAAGCCCTTTTGGTGTTGGGTGCCCGACGGGGAGTCGAGGCGCCCCTCCCCAGTTACTTGCGGCGAGGGCTTCGGCACGCCCGTTTGCCTGTGATGCCGTCCGCTACGGCACACAACGAGCTGTCGCAAACAAGGAAACGCTGCCTCGAAACCGCCCACTTCAACGCGCCTCGAAACCCTTTTGACCGGGCCCCGCCGAGACTCTGCTTGCCCAGCGCTGCTCTTCCGCTGTGTCTCGTCTCAATGTCTCCAGCGCACTGGAGCTACAAGCTTCCCCCAAGGCTTGTGCTGGCTTGACCTAAAACCGGTCAACGCAAGGTCGGTGCCTGCGCCGCCGCTGATCGCAAGCCCCCCTCCCCGTGCAGGTCGTCAAGAACCTGAACGTCAAGGTCAACGAGACGTACCTGCTTTACCAGTGCGGTACGACTCCGCCTTCCGACCTGGCCGCGTACGACCTGCCGGCCAACACCAAGGTCCTGTCCATTCCCCTCATGTCCGTCAGCGCGGAGGACACCTCCATCCTCTACTTCATGGTGAGCCCCACCCCGTCTTTCAGTCTCAGCCAACCCCTCTCATCCGATGGGACAGGAAGGCATGACCAGGGCTGGCTAGATGAAGCCTTGCTAGACTCTGCGAAACACACCCGCCACCCGACCCACATGAGCTGACTTGCCCCCGACCCACATCACCAACCCACTTCGACCCGCAGAAGCAGCTGGGCGTGGCGGACCGCGTGGGCTACGTCACGTCGTACGCGGTGGACCCCTGCATGCAGGCGCTGCTGGCTCCAGGTGGGGCGGGGGGCAGGGGCAGGGAAGCTGGAGGCAGGTGGGGTTGGCGCGGGGGCTGGGGAAGGTATTCAAGCTGGGCGTGGCGGGGAAGGGGCAGCAACTGGCTTGGGGAGCACTGGGGACAGGGGGGCGTGTTAGGGAGAGACACTTCCGTTACGGCATGCTTGGCACGGATGGGCCGGGCGGTGGGCTCGCTTTCATGACTGAGCGACGGGTCACTTCGGTTGAAGGCAGGTTGTGTCTCATCTGGAAGGTCGGGGCGGAGATGTGCGCCGGCTTGCCTGTTCATGGCCGGCGTGGGGGAGCTTGGCTCTGTGCTGTCCGGGCTACGTGTGAGGCAGAGCCCTGCGCGTCGCTTGCGGTGTGGTATCCTCGTGCCCACAGGCTTCGCCCACCCCTCTCTCCAAACTCATGCCGTACTGTGCCGCCGCTCCGCTAACCCTCTTTGCCAGGCTGCGGCCGCAACGACTCCATGGCTACTGCTGACGTCGTGGACGCCACGTTCACGTACGGCAAGAACGACAAGGACGCCACCAGCATTGCCTTCACGTGAGGCCGTACGCACCGTACGGGGTACGGAATGCAGACCTGCACGGCGAGGCGCTCCTCCCCCACGTCACGGCACGGTCGCCCTGCTGCGGGCTGAACGGGGGATATGAGCCCCTTCACCGTTGACTGTTCCCGGAGCCTTGGCATGGCTCACTGCCTCAGGCCTTCCCCACCCACTCCCTCCGCAGTGCCACCGCTGACCCGGGCCCGCTCAACCGCGCTGAACACATCAAGTACGTGGCCGCCTTCTTCAACCGTGAGGCCATCGCCAACACGATCTTCCGTACGATCTCGGCCAAGTACGACGCTACTCGCCAGATGGTCTCGTCCTACGTGACGAGCACGGCCGGTGAGAGGGGGCGTGGGGAAGGGCAAGGATAAGCTTGGAGTGAGGAGCCAGGGTGGCGGTAATCGGTGCATGCTATCCAGCCCTCAACCCCCTGCACAACTGCCTGCTCATGGGCCCGCAATGGTACTGGTAACAGCCACCCCGCTATCAGCGCATGCGGGAGACAGTTCATGGTGGCATAGAGGCCGTCCTGTGTCGACCTGTAGAGTTCTGACAAAGGGGATGGGCGTCCTGCATCGTCTGTGACTCCAGGCGCTCGGCGCTTACACTGTCTCCCTCCCTCCCCTCAGCCATGAAGCCCCTGGTGGCCTGGATCACGTACTTCCCGGCGTACGACTCCCCGTCGTACAAGTCCCCCGCGTCCATCTACCTGTACTTCAAGGCCTACCGCAAGGACTACACCGAGGTACGAGTGTACGGCACCGTTGGCTTACCATGTGCCATCCCTGCCTGTATTACTGCGCCTCAGGACTAGCATCGAGGCGGAGCCCACTTCGGCCTGTGTCCTAGCAATGAGACTTGCCCTGACGCCCCAGAGCTTCGCATCCTGCCGTACAGGACGCTGGTGCCCGTACGTTTGACCCCATCGCCCTCAACGCCACGTACGGCAACGGCAAGACCATCCGCATCTCGTCGGACCGCGACATCATCTTCAGCGACCTGGACAACACCCGGTACGGCGTCTGACGTGTCCGGCCTGGTCCGGGCTGGGCCTGTCCAGGCCAGTCTGTGATGTGTGCGGACTCGCCTAGCACATGCGCCGTTCCCCTTGCGTGCCCCGCCTGTGCCATCCAGCAATCCAGACGGCCGGCAGTGAGTCTCAACCGTCTCACCTCTGGGGTCTGGCCGTCTGAACTCCTTGCCCTCCCCTGTTCTCCCAGGGCCACGCTGCGCACCATCCTGAAGGACGTGGACGTCCTGATTGACGAGTCCTACTACGGAGGTGCGAAGATTGACGAGGGGGCCGTACGCGGGCGTGCTGTCCCGTTGCAGCGTCTTTGCGTCGTCAGAGCCATGGGCGTCGTCAGAGCCATGGGCAGAGTCTCATGGCACATGGGCCTTGAGGGCTCCCTCCTGCGGACCAGCAGGCCGGAGCCATGCGAGATGTATCTGGGCATCTAGGGTTCCAGTCTGCTGACAAGGGTGGCTGCCCGAAGGCAGGAAGAGGGCTGAGCCCCGTGGTCTCACCCAGGGGGCCCAACGTGACGTCTGCTGAAAAAAGACGACCCGCCTCGCCTACAGGCCGCAACCCCACGACCATCACCATTGATGACTTCCGTACCATGTACGGCTTCACCGCCGAGTCGGACATGACGGACTTCAAGTTCCTGGCCACCCAGGTGTGTACGGCGTACGGCACTCTGCGCATGATGAGGACGCAGTGCAACACTACTACCCCCTATGGCGGTTTCGCACCCGCCCCGCTCCCGTCTTCACGTGGCTTCCTTGACCCTCCCATTTGCCCCCTTTGGTAACCACGCCCACGCCCTCAGCGCGTGCTCCGCCTGGACGGTGTCGCCACCAACGATGGCTCCCAGGGCTGGCTCGAGGAGGCCGTGGCTCGCCCCGATGAGGTGGGTGAAGACCGGGGGCCGGGCCGGGGCCGCATGAGTGGGCGGACAAGTTGCAGGGCACGCGTATGGGCAGGGCCGGCGAGAGCGGCAACGCCGCCTCAGAGCACCTGGCGGTGCGGACCATTTCCGGCTGGACCTTAGGCCCTCCCGAGGCCTTGGGGCCATCGACGCTCAATCCGCCCTTGTCCACCCCTCCCCCTCCTCGCCTCCCCTTCAGGTCCTGCGCGACCTGGCCGGCTTCTTCCAGCCGGGCGCCTTTGTGGCCTCCAACGACCCCAACTCGGGCCCCGTCGCGCCCCGCTTCGCCCGCACGCTCTTTGTGTCGGCGTCCAAGCCCTCGACGGTCCTGGTCACATCGGCCGCGCAGTGCCCCGCCAACCAGCTGACCTGCGGCGGCGCCCCCGCCCCCGTGTGCCCCGCCTACTACATGTGAGCCCGGGCGCACCCCGGAGGGGGATGCAGACGGGGCGAGGGCAAGGGCCAAGGCTTTTTCTGGGGCGCTTTTACGCGCTCTGACCACGGGCTGCCACCCTCGTCACATCATCCCCCGTCCTGCCCCGCCCCTCCCTCGCAGTGACTGCTCCGGCAAGCCCACGGTCGCCACCGAGTCGCAGCCCTGCGCGCCCACCTGCAAGCCGTCGGTCAACACGCCCGCCCCCGTGAACCAGCCTGGCGCTGCGGGCCGCGTCGCCTTCGCCCCCGCCCTGCTCGCCGCCCTCCTGGCTGTGGCCCTGGCGGCCGTTGCCGGCTTTGCCTGCTAAGCGCTAACCATGCAGAGATGCGGCTTGAAGGCTGGTGGGTTATGCCGCTGCGCGCAGTGAGACGGAGCTGCATGTGCGGAAGTGGGTGGTGGTAGGAGGTGCGGTGCGAGCCCGTCCGGGCTCCGCGGTACTGTAGATGAGTCTGGCTCTAAGTTGTGTGCTGTGATCTGTTCTGGTGGTCGTGTTTGTGGCGTCGGTCTCAAGGCGCGGGGAGGTGAAGGGGCAGGGGTGCTGGTGCTGGAGAATTTGGGCGGCCGGGGGTGCAGGGTGGCATACGGTATGGGGGCTCGCGTGGACGCTAGAGCGCCCGGTGGCTACGGACTGCCCCGTCGCTGGCGGCATGCACGCGCTGGAAGGCTGAAAGGCCCTGTGTGGAGGGGCGTATAGGGTGACGGCGCGATTGCGAACTTGTGCTTACCAACGTTGGGATAGTCTTGACTTCTTACGAACCCTCAACCCTGCTTGTTCCCGAATGCTGAACGTGTTCGGACCTTGGGTGGCGGTTGCTGTCGGGCCAGCCGTCGTCTGGCCTGGTGATCTTGGTGTCTGTTCTTATGACGCGCACGGCGCGCTGGATTCTCCTAATGCGCTTGGGGCTGGGTGGCGACCACCGAGCGAGCTTGCTGCCGGTGAGCTCCCTGGCGTGGCAATGGTATGTGGCGGTGGGCGGACGGGTTGGCTGCATACGAGCAGCCGCGTGTAACTCTGACGCTGTGCTTGCCTAGCGCTCGGCCGCCCCGGGTTTGGAGCCCCTGCCCCTGGGCCCCTCGCCACCTCTTGACGACAGCAACAACTTGCACACGGAGGCTTTTGGATGCAGTGCCTTACACGACCGGCAGCAGCTTCAGGCAGTCCTAGACGACAGATCTCCTTTAGGCCTTCACGTACATTGCACGTTCCTGCATCTACTACGACAGCCCTACCAGCCGGGCAGCCGGTGGTTCAGCACCAATGCTGCTGCTCTACTGACCTGCACGGGCAGGCGCAGAGACACCGGCACAGAAGTGTAGACGAGTTCCCGAGCGCTGCCGGCCCCATGTCAACACGGCAACACGACGTGAGTAAAGTATAGCCGTAAGGATTAAGGGTGCCCTCCTCATACAGGAGAAGGGATTGGAGGAATCTGACGCAATCGGAGGTGATCCACACGCTGGCTTAACACGTGCGCCACTTTTAGGGGGGGGACATTCGGACATACCGTCAAGACGAGGCCGCCAGGGCGCCCCGATTCACACACGCAGCAAGCAGCCAGAGCTGACACACGAAGAAAGAGCATCCGTTGAGGCAATTTCCCTCATTGCCGTCACACACAGACACAGACAGACAAGCGGGGAGTTGAAAGCACAGACAGAAGAGTAGAAACGTAGCCTCAGAGGCAGGCGCACGGAAGGATTTGGGCAACCCACACCACAGCTGCAGGGCAGGGTTGCCGCCAGACAGCTACACATCGATCGCACAACGCCAAAGGTGCGATGCAGCAAATATCAACTCGAGCTCCAAGCTGCGAGCATTTATGGATATCTCGTTCGTGAGGTGGTCAAGAGGGCACACGCGTGTGGACCCCCTGCACGCGCCGCACCGCCCATGGCTCATTTCGTTGACCCGGCTCATCGAGTACGGTCTGGCACGCTTGCCTCGCTCGCTGCCCACCTCCTGACCGCTACAGCTGCAGCACCTACCAGGCTCTCACACCCTCCTCTCCTCTGCACAATCTGTGCTGCAATTCTTCCTGGTCCGCCCCTCACAGCACTCGTACGTCCGCAATCTCCGCATGCTTCTCTGACTGCTTCCCTCTCGCCATGTCCCCAACAGCTCTCTTCCTCCTTCAACCACTGTGTCGTACTGTCGTACCGCTTGTACCGTACCTCGTCCTTGGTCACGTGTCGCATACACCGGTCAACGCGTCAAGTACGATAGAGGTCAAGATGAGTCTGGCCATGCTCCTGGAACTGACTAGCTAGACTAGCAGGACAGCCGCCTCCCTACACCTCTCACCACCTCACTCCGTACGACTTCTGGTCGTCTCCGGTAGCCATCATTGCCACCCGTGCCGCCATCACCCCACAACCCATCACCGCCACCGCCAGCGCCACAGCTGCCGCTAGGAGCCGCCTGCCGTGCACGCCAGCCAGCGGCGCCGCGATCCTCCCCATGACCCCCGCCAGCTCCGTCGCCGCGGCAGCTACGCCTCCGACCCCACACCCGCTCGGCGAACCGCTGTCCGCACACAGCTCGATCAGCCCCGCTGACATGCCCTGCTCGCCTGCGTCCGCGTCCTGCCGGCAGGTAGGGCCGCTCCCCGTAGGCCTCAGCTCGATGCTGCACCGCGCAGGCCTCTCCGGCTTGGCCAGCCCCGCCGCCGTGGGGCCCGGCGACGGCGGCAGCGGCGGCAGTGACGGAGCTGACGGAGGCAGCTGAGCACCCAGGCTGCGGCGGCGCGGCGGCTCCACGCGCGGCGCCTTGACCCCCACCACCCCTCCCCCAGTTACCGCAGCCGCCACTGCCTTAGGACGGCTGCTTCCCGCCTGCCTCAGCTCGAGGCCTGCCTGGCCCTTGAAGGCCGCCTCCGCTGCCGCCGCTGCCAGTGCTGACGCCGGCGGCGGCGGACACACCGGTCCCTGCGCCTGCCGAGGCCGCAGAGCCGACGACGGCACATGCACAGCCGGGGCCGGCTGCAGGGGCTGCAGCGGGGAGCCAGGGCTGCCGCGGCTATCACCGCTCCAGGCACCCGCAGTGGTGACGACGGGGCCCACACCGGCGGCGGAGAGCAGGCCGCGGACCCCCTCCGCCGCCGCGGCCATGCCCTGGGCGTCACAGAAGCGCAGCACGTGGCCGGCGAGGCCCAGCCACTCGGCCACGTCAGCAGTGGGCATGTCACAACCGCCGAAGGCGGCGGCGGTTGGGCCGGTTGACACGGCGGCGGCGGCGGCGGCGTCCGGTGCGGTGAACTCGAGGAAGGCCAGGTCCTCTAACAGCGGCTGCACGTGCTGCCGCCAGGCGGCCTCCTCCGCCTCCTCCTCCGCCTCCGCCGCCGCTCCACCCATTGCCGCCGCCGTAACTTCAGCGCCAGCGCTTTCACCGCCACCCGCGCTGCCACCCGCGCCGCTACCCGCGCCGCCGTCGCGGCGGTACAGGGCGGCGCAGCGCTCCAGGAGGGAGGCCACCTCCAGCGGGAGGCGGGGGTCGGCGGAGGCCAGCAGCGTCGCATGGCCCAGCAGCGACCCCGCCACGGGCACGGCGGCGGTGGCGGCGGTGGCGGCGGTGGCGGCGGCAGAGGTGACGGAGGTGGCGGAGGTGGCGGAGGTGACGTCTCCCAGGAAGAGCTCCTCGTCGGGGTCCGTGCCAGCGGTGGTGGCGGAGGCTGTGGAGGCGAAGGAGCTGACGGCGGTCGGGGTGGGGTCGCCGCGCGGGCTTGGGTCGGGGGCGTCAGTGGCGGCTTGGGCGTCCGGGGCGTGGGGAAGGGCAAAGACGTGGACGGGACCCGGGGGCACGGCGCCAGCGGGGAGGGTGATCCTGCGAGAAACAGCCGGAGAAAGCGGAGCGCGCGTGGGTTAATGCCGGACCTGACCAGAACACATGGACCCATTGGTGCACCGCGCTCCTGGCCAGCCTCCTCAGCTTAAATCACCCGATCCCCAGGATAGCCCAGATGCAACCTGTCCAACCCCTGACCCTTTCCCACTACGGTACACACCTGGCCACTCGTTCCGCCGCGCACATCTCGACTACCCCGTCCTCCAGGAGCAGGCCGCCACCGCCACCGCCCATCACCACCAGCCGGACCGCGGCAGCGGGGGCGGAAGCGGCGGCAAGGGCGGGCGAGGCAGGCAGCAGCGCGGAAGAGATGAGGACGGGGCCGGCCGGCGGCCCGGTTGGGAGCTTGATGGCCTGGCGAGAAGGAAGATGGACGGAAGAAAGGTAGGAAAGACGTCAACACAGGGCTGCATGTAGAGCAGACAGCGACGCCCGAGCCGCCAGCAGAATGTGACTAATTACAACCCCGTATGCTGCCGCATCGTGCACCCACCAGCTCGACGGCTTGGCCCGCCAGGAATGCAGCAGGCTGGGCCCAGGCCGCCGCAGCTGCAGCCGAGGGGCCGTCCTCCAGAGGTCCAGCCGCCATCGCCCCACCAGCCGCCGCTCCAGCGGCGGTACAGTCCTCCCCTTCAACGCACCCCCGTTGCTCCTGCTCCATTTGCACCGCCGCCACTCCACCTCCTCCCCAGTGCGGGCCGCAGCCGGCGTCCAGCGACCGCAACCGCCGACCGGCCCCGCCGTACACCCTGCCGTACCGCCGCGCCTGCCGATCCAGCTGGTCGCTGAGAACCCGCTGCACGCCGTACTCGACGGCTCCGGCGAAGCCGCTGTCACAGGCAGCGGCGCCGCTGGAGGCGGCGGCACCGTCACAGCCGGCGGCGGCGGCGACCGAGTCGGCGGCGTAGCGGCACAGCGTCAGGAGCTGGACGCATCCGGGAACGAAGACGGTGCTGGCGGCGACGAGGCAAGCGCGCGTCATGACGCCGGCGGGGCGCCGCTGGGCGGCAGGGCCGGCGGCGGCGGCAGCAGGGCTCGCGGCAGCAGCGGCAGTGGGAGGAGCGGCACCGATAGGGACGGGTCCAGCGTCGGATGAGGCGGTGAGGTCTTGAGTGACGTCCCAGGGAGGGCTTGGCCTGGGCTTGGAGGGGGTCTTGGGCGCTGGCGGCGCGACGGGTGCAGCGCGGGAGGCGGCGGCGGCAGTGGCGGCGGCGGCGGAGGTGAGGACGCGGCTGAGGGCGGCGCGAGTGGCGGCGGCGGCCAGGGCTTGAGCCAGGGGGCCAGCGTCGGCGGTATGGTGGTCCACCTGTGGGCGGAAGACGCGGGCATGCGATCGGTGTGGTGTGTTGCCACAAGCCCAAGGGCAAAGAGTGCAACAAGAGCTCGCATCTGACGACAGCAGCGCCCTTCGGAATTTTAGCCCAAGCCCGCGTGCAGCCCAGAACAAAGGCCATGGCCAGGCCTTCGAAGGAGCACCCAATCTCGACTCGATTACCCCGCCTACCTTGATGCTGACGACCTTGGTGCGCATTCGCGACCGGTACAGCACGGACGGCGCCGCGCCTGCGGGCGCCGCATCAGCCGCTACGCCCAGAGCTAGGCCTGCAGGGGCGGCCGGGAGCGGAGCCGCCACCGCCACCGCCACCGCTGGCGCAGGAGCCGCCGACGCCAGGACGGCTGCGGGCGCCGCCTGCGCCTGGACCCAGGCCGCCTCGTCAGGGCCGGCAAAAGCCGCCATGGGCGCAGCGACCCCAAAGGAAAGGGAGCTGGCAGCGCTGAAGCCCAGCAGGACTGGCTTAGGCGCGTGCTGCAGCGTCGCCATGGCGCTGGGCAGGCCCAGCGGCGGCGGTTGAAAGGCCTCGACCGGCGCCACCTCCAGGCCCAGTGCCGGGCCCGCCGCCGGGCCCGCCGCCGGCAGCGCCGCGCCTAGCGAGGCCATGGGCGCTACCGCCGGGCCCAGCGGCGCCCGTAACGCCTGCACGTCCGAGCTGCTGAAGCCGCAGCGGCCGGCGGGCGCCTCGCCGTCGCCGTCACCGCCCGGGGCGGCGGCGGCACCGGTGGGGAAGTGGAAGGTGACGTGGCGGCGGACCTTGGGCCTCGAGCCGGGGGCCTTGAGGCAGCCGCGGGGGGAGAGGACCTCGACCGGCTTGGGCTTGAGCGGGCCGTTGGGGGTGGGCTCCGTGCGCCTGACGGTCTCGGGGGCCTCAGCATCCACCTCGGCCGCCTCCGCCACGGGTGGAAGAGAGGGCGTCGCGAATGTAGCCCTGACTGTGGCGCCCAGGGAGGCACCGGGGCAGTGGAAGGTGATGACTCGGCGCACGGGCGCGCGGGCCCGGGTGGGCCTGGCCGGGCCCAGGGCGGGCATCAGAGGGAGCGTGAGCTCGGCCAGCGGCAGCGGGGTCGGCGCCGGCGGCAGTGGCGGGAGCACCGTTGGCGATGGCGGAGGGGGCAGCTGCGTCGGCGACGGCGGCGGCAGGAGCGCGCGCGGCTGGGTTGATTGCGACGGCAGTGGCATGGTTTTGCGCACGAGCGTCCCCAAGGGCTGATCGGTCTTGCTCATCTGAAGCTGGGGGTTAAGGCTCCCTTGAACAGCGGCCTTGCCCAGTCCCTTGCCGCCGCCGCTGCTGCCGCCGCCGCCAGTGCTCGGCATCCGCAGCCCCGTCACTCCGCTGACGCTGCTGTTGGCCCAGGACGGGCTGCGAGAGACGTCAACCACACCGCTGCTGACGCAGTTGCTGTTGCTACCGCCAAGGCCGGGCCCTGGGCCGGAGCTGCCAGCGGCGGCGGCGGTGGAGCCGGCGGCGGCGTTAAGGGAGCTCTCGGAGCGGCGGAGCAGGCTGCCCAGCGGCAGCGATGCCGTCGACGACGGCGGCGACGGCGCCAGGAAGAAGTAGTTGACGTGAGCCACGATGTCCGTGTTGCCGATGGCGTGTGCCGCCGGCGATTGCGGCGGCGGCAGCCCGCCGGTGGGGCTGGCGGCGGCGGCGGCGGCAGGCGGACGGGGCCGCGGCGGCGTCGCCATGGGCCGAGGCAGGTGCTGGTGGGACAGGTTGCGGCGCGGCGGCGGTGGCCTCTGCCGGTCCTGCAGCGCAGGCGAGGCCTGCCCCAGCGGCGACGCCGGCTCCGCCGACGGCGGCGGCGGCGGTGGCGGCGGCGGTGCTCGGATCGGCGACGGCGGCGGGAAGGCGGCGGACCGGCGGACGCTCGGCGGCGGCTTGGGCAGGCGCTGCGAGGCGTGACGTGGCACTCCGAAGCCCGGCGCGGGCGACAGAGGCACTGTCGTGGGGGGGGGAGGGGTGGCCCAGGCCGGGCCGACGGAGGGCGTGGGGCCGAGGCGCACGGAGCCGCGGAAGCCCGCCGTGCCGTGGCTGTCGCCGCCGCTGCTGGTGCCGCCGCCGCCGCCGCCGTAGAAGCTGCCGTCGGCGGGCAGGATGCCCGAGAAGCCGTCAGGCAACGCCGCCGCCGACTGGAACGCCTCCGCCAGCTGCTGAGAGTACGCGTCGGCGTGGACGGAGCAGGAGCGGAGAATGGGCGCCGGCGGCGGGAGAGGCAGCGGCGGCGGAGCCGCCGCCGCGACGGCGGCCGCCGCCGCCAGCGCCGCCGCCGCCGGGTCCTCGGCGTCGCCGTAGGGCGAGTAGGCAGCGGCCGCCGCCGCCGCGGCGGCAGCAGCAGCCGCGGCGGCGGTGAAGGTGCTTTCGGGCGGGGGCGTGTCGCCGAGGGTAGCGGTTGGATCGAAGGCCATGGTGGAAGTCCAAGGGCTCGTGATGTCTGACTCAGACGCCTCCTGAGTCATCAACTGCTGCTGGCAGGCCACGGGGTCGAACGGGCTCATGCCGTACATGTAAGACTCGTAGCTGTACTGCGCGTAGCCGCCGCCGGCTTGGCCGGTGGCGGCGGCGGTGTTGAAGCAGCTGCCGCCGCCGCTGGGGTCCTGCAGCGCGTGGGCGGTGCTGAAGGGGTCGGCGAAGGGCTCCGGCGCTAAGGCTGGCGGCGGCGGCGGCGGCGGCAGGTGTGGCGTCACGGCATAGTCGGCGGGCCGCTCCTGCTCGAGGATGGTGTCGCTGCCGCCCGACTCATTGTCGGCAACGGTGACGGCGGCGGCGGCAGGGGTGACGATCGTCGCGTGGGCGGGCGCAGCGGCAGCCATGGCGGCGGCGGCGGTGAAGGGGCCGGCGGGCTCGGCGGCGGCGAGGGCTTCGGGGGGGATCTGCGCGGGCGGGGCAAGGCACAAGGCATGAAGTAACAAGGAGCGGCTCAACCCGCCACACAGCAATTCGGGTGCGCAGAAAGCCGCAAAAAGCCTCACGTGTTGTACGTGAACAGCCAGGACTCCCTCACGCGTTCTGTCAAGCACAGCGTGCCATCGTGCACTGCGCTGCCTAGCGCTTCGCTTTGAGCCCCTTCTGCCCTCGTGGACTTGCACTGCACGTTCACCCCCCTCGGAACCCACTCACCAAGGACCCCTCCTGCCGCAGGGACTCGACCGACACCGCGCGCTCAGCGATGGCTGGGCTGGAGGGCTCTGAGTCATCGTCGTCATCGTCATCCACACCAACCGCCAGCAGCGTCGACCAACCGCCGTTGGCGTTATCGGCAGTCGAAACGGCATCCGCCTCTAGGCTGGCATACGTCGGCAGCTGGCCGCCGTTTGCTGCTGCGGCGGCAGGGCTGCCGTCGGCGAAGGCGCCGCTGGCGGCGCCGCCAGGCGCCGGGGTGGTCCCGGCGAAAAGATCGCCGCCGTCAGGGTACGGCACGTACGACGAGGAGCGAAGCAGACCGGCCTTGGGGGTGGCGGCGGCGGCGCGTGGCGGCGGCGGCGGGCTGGCGGCGGCGGGGACGGCGCCGGAGGGGCCGTGGCGGAGCAGGGAGGCGAAGAGGTCATCCATGCAGGGGCTTGCGCCGCCCGCCAGCTCGCCGTCCCGTACGCTCATGCCGGTGTCGTACTGGCTGGGCATGTACGAGCTGCCCATGCCGCCGTACGGCAGGCTCTGGTCGTCGTTTGACACGACGACCGTGTTGAGTGTGGCGATGGAGAGGACGGAGGGCGTGGAGGACAGGTCCTGGGGGTGACGGGGCGGGGCCGGGCGAAGGCTCTCTTAATGGTGTGGCTCAAGAGTTTGCAAGCCTAGCAAGCCAGAAGAGCTATATCAAATCAACAAATAAACAGCAGAGCTGTCCCATGCAAACGCTCCTCTTACGCAAAGGCAGGTAGGGGGGAGCACCGAGCAGAGCGCAAGGCAACACGCTAGGGGCTTCAGCTCACCTCGGGTCTCTCCTCGATGATGGTGTCGGGTCGGACGCTGGCCATGCGAGCAAGCGAGCCCCATCCGATGCTGGCGCCGCGCCGCGGCAGCTGACCGCCGCCATTGCCGTTGGCCTGCTGCTGTTGCTGCTGCTGTTGCTGCTGCTGTTGCTGCTGTTGCTGCTGTTGCTGCTCCTGGGCTTGCGCCGGCGGTTGAGGCAGCGGCTTCCGTGGGGGTCTGGGCGGTGCAGGCGACGGCGCGGGCAGCGGCGGCGCGCCGTAGGGCGAGAAGGGATGCCGTAGGGCGAGAAGGGATGCCGCCGGCGATCGGCCCATGCTGGCGTGCGCCGGTAGGTTGAAGGCGGGTACAGCGATGGGGTTCATCCGGGGAGGTGTACGGAAGCTGAGCTGTTGCAGCTGTCGGAGTTGCATGGCCTCCATCTGCTGTTGGGCCTGGCGCTGGATCTGGGCCCGTTGGTACGACTCTCGGGAAGCAACCGCCGGTCCGAACACGCGCGGGCCGCCCTCGGAGACCGTGCGGTTGAGCCAGGAGGGCTCGGCTGGGCCCGTGCCGGCGGCGGCGGCGGTGCCGGCGGCAGAAGTGTTGGGAGCAGTGCCGGAGCGGCGGGAAGCGGTGGGCGACAGCACGAGCTGACGGTCGTTGTTAGCGCCGAGCCTGGCGTTGTTGCCAGTGGGCGGCAGAGACGACCGCACCGGCGACTGTCCCCAGGGCAGCTCCTCGAGCCGGCCCACGCCGCCGCTGCCGCCGCCGCCGCCCTGCCTGCCGCCGCCGCTGCCACTGCCGCCAGCAGAGTCGACGGAGCCGCCGTCGCTGTCCTCCAGGGCCCACGGCGGCGGCACACGGGGCTTCTCCGCTGACGCCATGACGAGGCCGCGCTCCCGCGGCGGCGGCGTCGCCGCCACCGCCAGCGAGCCCGTCGGGCTGAACAGGCTGCTGCTCTGGTGGTGGCTTGTGTGGTGGCTGGGGTGGTCGTTGGGGTGGTGGTTGGGGTAGTTGTTGGGGTGGTTGACGTGGTTGCCAGCGCCGTTGGGGGTTGCGAACGGTGGCGGCATGCAGCAGAAGGCCCGCGGCGTGACGGCCTCATCGACGGAGGCGGAGGCAGAGGCTCCGAAGGACGGCTCCGACGCCGGCAGGTCCCACGACGACCTCTCGTCGTCGATCGGGCTGGGGCCGGCGCTGCCGGCGGTGCTGCCGCTGCCGCCGAAGGGCGGGCCGCGGTCGGCGCGGCGGGGCGACGCGGCGGCGGACGGTGAGGTGGCGGCGGCGGCGGCGGCGGTGGCGGCGGCGGCGGGGGGCTCCAGGTCAAAGAGCATGAGGGTGCGCCGGATGCCCTCGCTGACGGCCCGGGCGGGCAGCAGCGCGGAGCCGTGGTCGTGTGGCGGCGGCGGCGGCCGCAGCGGCGGCGCCATGGCCGGCGGCGCCGCTGCCGGCGGGGTGGCGGCGGCGGCGGCGGGGAAGGGCAGCGGCGGCGGGGCCTCGGCTCGACGGGGCCGGATTGGCGCCACGCCGGGCGCTGACGGAGGGGGTTGCGCGGCCGCGGGTGCAGAATCCACAAACGCGTTGTGCTGCTGCCGCTGCGACTCGCCGGCGGCGTGGGGCGGGGCGGGCTGGGGCCCGAGCGGATCCGTTGCGGGCCCTGCGGCGGGGGGTGCCGAGGCGGCCGCGAGCTCCACAGCCGCGGCTGTGAAGACCGGTTTTAGCGGCGGGGGGGCTGCGACACCGCCATTGCTCGCCGCAGCCGCAACAGGCCAGCCAGGGGATGCTTGGGCGTGGGGCTGCCCGCTTGCAGCGAGCGCCGAGGCCGCGCGAGCGCGGACCGCGAGCACGTGAAGGCCATCGGGCGGCTCGGCCGGAGTGAGGAGCGCCACAGCCAAAGCCGTCGCCGCGAAGAGAAGCAGCGTCGTGGCCAGCAGCCACAGCGGGAAGGGCGCGGCGCCAAGCTCCTGCCAGCGAGCGGCGGGGCCGGGCGCGCCCGCAGCTCCCGGGTGCGGCGAAGCTCCTTGGGCGATGCCGCCTTGCGCGGGAGCGGCCGCGCAGGCCCCCGCGCCCGCCGCCGCCGTGCGCTGGGCGGCGAGCGCAATGCAGAGCAGCAGCAATGCGGCGGTTGCGAGCGTGCGGGAGGCGCAGGGGAGGCGCGCCCGAGGGCGCGGGGGGTGGACGCCCCCGCTCAGCGCAGCGCTCGAGGGCCCGCCGCGAAGCCCTCTCATGATGGCCGTGCGATGATCTAGAGCTGGGCGCTAGCAACGTAGTAGGTGCAGCGCACGCGGCGCGAAAATGCTGTGGACGTCGTCGGCGCGTTCTCTTCGCGTCACGAGCGTGCAGGTGCTAGGGCTAGGCGTTGGATTGCAATGGCAAAGCTGTCTACTGGTACTGGTGTGTGCCTGCGGCGAGCCGGGTTGAGTTTTGGTTTGGGGCTTCGAGCGCGGGCGAAGGGGGCATAATGCGGTGGTAACCCCCTTGGCCCATGGGACCCGCGCGCCCACAAAGATCGCGCGCGCAAAATCTCTGCATCCGGGTCGCATGTGGCGGGAAGCGGCAACACGTGCCGGCAACACAGTACCAGCCCTGGCATGTTACACCGGCTCTTTTCCCAGGCCCTGGCCCGCGTCTTTCGCCAGCCAGGCAGTTCCCGGAACAGCTCTGATCCCTGCGAGGGCGCCAAAACGTGCATCCCGACACTCGCCTCGGCCCTGCAACTACCCCCTCTTGGCCCAGGCATCGCCGCGTTCATCCCACTTCCCAACAGCACAAGGTTCTTCGCTCCAGCTCCTTTCCTGCAACTTCCACGCACCCTGCAACCTCTCCCTTGACTCGACTCAAGCACACAGCCCCCCACGCACGCACAGCCTGACGGCCGATGTCGCCGGGCGCATGCGGGATAGGGGTTTGCGACTAGCTCCTACCTAAAACGCTCGACGCCGCCGCTGCCCTCCCTCTCTTTGCCTGCCATAACGGTTACTGATACACATGAAAGGGCGACCCTGCTGCGGCTCACTCCCTCGTGGCAGCTCTTGAAGATCGATTGCGGCATTAACGAAAGCCCTCTGCACCACCTCTTCCCGCCCGACTCACCCCTTGCGACCCTCCCCAGACAGCACAAGTGTCCGCACTGCCCCTGCTGCTCCTACCTAAAGCCAGACGAAGCGTCCTCTGTGTCTGCTCCGCTCGCGCCTCTGCTGCTGTTCACTCACGTCCTCCAGGCCCACCCACCTAGAACCGAGAAGGCCTGACGAGCACCCCCACATCCGCCACTGCTGGCGCCGCCGCCGAGCCGTTGCGGTCCGCCGCCGCCGCCGCATCCGCCGCCGCCTCGTCCTGCCCATGGACGAGCGTCGTCATCAGCAGCTCGTCCAACAGATCCCGATCCATGCTCTGGCCCGCCAGCGAGGACGAGATCGAGGCCGAGGATGACGCGGACGAGGCCGCCGCTGCCTGCGCCGGCCTCGACCCGTTCCGGACGTGCGCGGGCCGACCGGCCTGCTGCTGCTGCAGCCGCGACGCCTGCTGCGACGCCTGCGCCGGGGGAGGCTGGCGCTCCGCGCCGGCGGCGGCAGCCGAGGGCGGCGCCACTGAAGTGGAGGCGGCGGGCGCCGCCGTGCCGCCGGGGCGGAAGCGGAGCAGGCGGTAGGCCTCCCGGACCTTGTCGCGGACGCGGGGGTCCAGGCTGCCCCGGTGCGACTCCAGGGCCGAATGGAAGGCGCACATCCACGACTCCTGCACGGGGATGACGGGGCACGGGGTGGCGGAGTGAGTGAACTGATAGGAGCGAGGTCTAGCTCCCTGTGCCAGGCCGTGCAGAAGGAGCTTGAGGAAATAGCCCTTGACCCGCCACTCCATCGCCAGTGAGAGTAGCGTCTGCCAAACTACCGCCCTGAGCCCCTGCCAGCGGCATTAGGGCGCTTCCTGCCCCTCGGCGACCCATCCCCATGCACACTGGGAAAGCACGCTCGATGGGACGCGACGCACCTGAGGGCGGTACCCCACGACAGAAAAGGCGTGGATCAGGAGCGCCAGGCCCTGCGGCGTGAAGCCGGGCATCACATCCGCCGCCCGCCCCGCCACCGCCTCCAGCCAGCCCGCCGGCGGCCGCTGACGCAGCTGCGCCACGCCGTACAGCACCGTGCTGAGCGCGTGCGGCTGCAGGTCGGGCAGCATCTGCCGTACGGTATCGTACAGCTGGTCCTGCAGATGCCAAGAGGCCCGGTCAAAAGGCGACACGAGGTTTCAGTTTATCGTGCAGCACACCGCTCAAGTTCCAACCGCCAACGGCCAACGGCCACCGACGCCCGAGCCCGTGCCCAGCCCCGACCCCACAAGGTAACCACATCCCGGCCAGGTCCCGCTCGCTCGCCACCCACCGTGCTCTCGCGCGAAGGCGTGTGCTGCAGCCGCGCCAGCGCCCACACCAGGTTCGCCACGTCCTTCTGACCGAAGTCGCCCATGCGCTCCCGACAGAAAGCCTCCACCCCCGGCAGCAGCGCCGGACAGGCGGCCTCGGGCGCTAGCCGCATCGTGGCCAGGGCCCACAGGCTCATGGACACGTCAGCGGGCTGGCAGCCGTGCGCGGCGCTGCCGCTGGGGCCATCCTTGAGCGGCGCAAACCGCAGCGATGCCGCCGGCTCGGCCCCCGCGGCCTCGGGCTGCTTGGCCCCCGCTGCCGGTGCCGCTGCCGTGGCGGCAGGGGACGCCCCCGAGCCGTGTGCGGCGGGCTGGGCCGCGGGCGGCTGGGGCGCGGTCGGCGCGGAGCGCGGCTGCCGCATCAGCCGCACGAGCTGCCAGCACAGGTCCTTCACAAGGACCGGCGGCGGCGGCGAGTGCAGCCGGGCGAGCGAGTACAAGATCAGCCCCACGCCCTGCGCCGTCAGGTCCCGTACGACTCGCTGTACCGCCTCAAAGTACGCCGCCGCATAGTCGGGCCGCATCCCGTCCATTCCGCACCGCGCCGCGCACCAGGCGAGCAGGGCCATGTCCTGTGCGGTGTACGGCAGGCTCTGTACGGCAGGCTGCGGTGGCGGTTGTGGCTGCGGCTGTTGGCGCCTGAGCTTCGCCGCTCTGAGCTTGACGAGCCACTTTGGGAGCGGCGGGGGCGGGGGCGGGACGTAGAAGCGCTCCCGTGCGGCCGTCATGAGGGCGAGGTAAAGGGGCTTGCCCGCCGGGTGCCGCAGCCTGGGATAAGGGGAGGGGCAAGGGGGTGGAGTGGCGTGAGCGTGGCGAGCGAGGTGTCCAGCTCCAATGACACCCGAGCAAGAGCGGCTGGCGCAATCACCAGCTGAGCCCTTAGCGCCCAGGCTTGCCGCCCCATCCCTGGACCCCCCCCCCCCCCCCGAGCACCCCTCTCCGTCGATACCCAATGCCACGTTCCATCCAACCGCCATCATTCATCTAACCCCGAGGGCCAAATGCCTGTCGTAAGCCAGCCTGACCACAGACCCCCTCCCAGAGCGCTAGCTTCCAGCCCCCAGCCCAGGCCCTCACCTGACGAGCGAGTGGAATACCATGATGATCTCCCTCAGCCGCATGCCGGGCGACGGGAGCATTACGGCCGCCATCCTCGCCAGCCCCTCCACCATGGCCCTCAGCCGCCGGGCGTCCGCTGCGCTCTCCGGCGGCCCAACAGTGTGCACCAGGTCCGCGGTCCGCTGCAGCATCGCCGCGACGTGCTGCGGCGTGAAGGGCATCTTGCGGATCGGCACCGGCCCCATCTCGGTTCCGAGCCCCGCCAAGAAAGCAGACCCCCGCTGCGGCGGCGGCGGAGACGCAGCCTCCGCCTCCGCCTCGGCCCCCGCCGCATCTGACTGCGGTGCTGTCCCCCGCGCCTGCTGCTCCTGCCCCTCCCGCTGCTGCTGCTGCGCCCGCTCGAGCGCTCGCTTGGCCAACCGCCGCTGGTCCTTGGCCACGAGCTTGGCCATGCGATCCTCAAACTCCGCCTTGTGCTCCGTCAGCGCCTGCAGCACCTCGCCCCAATGCGTCGCCCGCATCACCCGCCCCGTCAGCTTCAGGTCGAAGCGCGTGTCAACGCGGGGCCTGAGGAAGTCCTCCTCCGCCTGCCTCCGCAGCAGCGCCTGTTGGCGCAACGCCTCGTGCTCCTGCTTGGTGGGAAGCCGGGCCCGCCTACGCGGCGCAGGGCCGCGCGTGGCTCCCCGGGAAGGGAAGGCGGGGGCGTGGGGCTCGCCCTCGGGTTGCTGCAGGAGCGTGGACGGCGGGGCGCCGCAGCCGTCCGGGTGCCCTGGCGGGAGCGCCTCGGCAGCATCCATGGAGGCCGTCGCAGGGGCGCTGGGTACCCAGGCCGGCTGCCACGGAGCCTTTCCGTGCGAGCTGCCGCTGGCGCTGCCATTGCCGTTTGCACTTCCGCTCGCGATGCCGGAGCCGTGGCTCCGGCCGGAGCTGGAGGGCCCCCCGGCGGCTAGACTGCCGCTGTCGGCGTGGCCCGGTCGGGTGGGCTCGACAGGCGGTGCGGTGACGACGGCTGCCGCTGCGGCTGCGGCTGCCGCCACGGCACCTGCCCCCGCCACCCGCTCCGCGAGCTCGAGGGGTGCGCGTGCACCCCGACCCTGCGACCGGCGCGCCGCGGCTCCTGCTCGCCGCCACGCATCAGCCCCCAGACCCAGACCCAGCGGGCTCGGAGCGGGCTCGCTGGTGCTGGCCACCCCGCCGCTGCGGCTCGCAGCGTCTAGGTAGGGCAGGAGGGAGCCGGAGGACGAGTGATGTGGGTCGTGAGAGGGTTGGGAGCTGGGTGCCGAGTGCCACTGCTGGCTGGGGGAGTCCACCCACTCGGCGGAGACGGGCGCAGCGTGGTGGAGAGGGGTATCGATGTGGGTCGGGGACGACCCGACCCGCACGGCGCCGTTGACCTTCCTTCCGTTGACTGCTGATCCGTTGACCGCCGCTCCGTTGGCCAGGGCCGCCGCGTGGTGCGTGGCGGGCCCCAAGGTGTGGGGATCCGCAACCGCAACATGCCGCTGCGTAGGGCCGCCGCGAGCTAGCTGGTGATGGAACAGAGGCTGCCCCGCTGCCTGTAGCTGTTGCGGCTCCTGCTGGGAAGCATGGCCGTGTTGGTGGTGAAGGACTTGGTGCCCTGGACTCCGAGCATGGCCAGTGTGGTGAGCTTGGCCATGCCCGTGGCCGTTGGCCTGGAAGCAGACCGTGCTCTGCTCCGCTACCTCATCGAGAGAGGGAGGTAGCAGCACGCCCGCAGACTGCGGGTCCGAGAGGAGGTCAGCGCTGAGGCCCCGAAAGGCGCGGGGTTCGGCAGCAGCTGTGGCCGCGCCCTCGCTCACACGCGCGTGCAGGGCCTCTGTCGCCGCGTCGCTGGGTCCTGCGCCTCCCGACCGCCTGGCATGTCGATTCTTGTGTTGAAGTACAAGCTCAGGCTGCGACTGCTGCGAGGGCTGCTGCTGCGACGACGCTCGTGTCCCGACCTGCGAGCAAAGCGACCAGGGCCCACGCAGCACTCAGCAAGAGATCTCGCCTCTCGAGCGCGGATCAAAGCAATAAACTACAAGCCGAGCGCGTAGAATGCCAGGATAGCGGCAGCGCACGAGGTCCGCGCGCAAGTTCGGCGACGTCTGCAAGCCCCTGCCCGGTGCCGATCGTGCTGACCAGCTGCATTATTGATAGCTGAGTACACAAGAAGCAACTTGCCTTGAACGGTGAGCCCTCGGGGAAGGATGGGACCGAGACGCTGGACCGCGACGAAGCCCCGCAGCTCACACGCTGCTGCTGCAAGCCGCGCTGTGGCGTGTGGCGCTGCAGGAGCGTTGTGCAGCTCCCCATCCAGGCCCCTTTCACAAAACGGGGCCGCTCTTCAGGCTGGGCTCGTCGCCATATCACGTCCGCCCCTGTCGCTAAATGCGTGGCAAAGCTGACTGTTCCTAGAGCATAGTCCAGGTGTTGCACGCGTGGAACGACGGGTTTGCCAGGCATCTTGCTCCGTACGGTGCTGCATGGGAGCGCTCGCCCCCTTTCTTTTGCGCCGGTCTGTTAACAGGCAAGAATAGAAGTGGAAAGTGCAATTCACGTAACAGCACTCTAGCGCTGAAAGCCCGCGTATCGCGAGCCCCGAGTTTGGCAAGCAAGACCTACTACTGCAGCTTCTGTTGCCCGTCAGCCTGAAGCATACCTACATACTCACTGCAAGCTCGGGGACACGAATAGCCTGCGAGGGGGGCCTCGGCTGGGCCAGCCCCTAAGGCACGATGCGGAGGGGCATCCTGCGCGCGGCCACCTTGGCCGCGCGTATCAGCGACACCACTGCACCGTCTGTCTCTTATGCTGCCCAGCTGGTGTGGCAGGGGAGGTCTTCGGGTGCCAGCTCCGTCGGAGGTGCGTTCCCCGCTGGGCAGGGTTTGGCACGATGGGGTGTGCAGCCAACTTTGGGGCATGCCCTCCGCCCTGGGCGCGTGGTCACGTCTAGCGCGTCTGGTAAAGGCAATATGCACTCGGGTCTGGCCCCCTTTCAAAACGCTTCTGGGACACTACTTTGGCTGTGGGTGGGCAAGCGGAGCAGGCCGGGCTGAGGGCCGGCTCTGGCGGGCTTGCGTCTGGCGGCGGGGTCTCACGTCAAGCGTGTCTGGGGTAGCATACGTACGCTCACCGGGCCTTCCCATCAAAACTTGCACACGCACGTCGTAGGCCGCGCCTGCGAAGCCCGTGTAGTGCCGCTGTCCCGGAGACATTCTCTGCAGCCTGCTTTCCTTACCCCGCACTTCCCGCCTTCCTTCGTTGCAAGGCTGCTGGGAGCACCTAACCCCCTTCCTGCCTGCCTTCGCGCCATGCTTGCCCCTTGCCCCCCCAACAGCAGCTGCCTCTCATGCGTCCAGCCTCCTGGCCGCGTCGGCGCCGTCGGCACCGCTGTCCTTCAGTGCCCAGGGCGTCCGGCGGTATGCATGACGCGCGGGCCTGGATCGTGCTCCGCCCAAAATGGTGCTTATTGAGTACGATCCGGATCACGTGGACGAGTTTATCGCCATGGCAGACGCCATCGAGGAGGCATTCCCTGGGGTAGCGGTTGAGGGGAACCTCGAGGGCGACGGGCGGCCCGGCTCGTTCGAGATCACCACGGAGGATGGCATCCACATCTACAGCAAGCTGCAGGCCAAAGTGCATCCCGACTCTGAGACGGTGGTCACGCGTCTGATGAACCGCACCAAGCTGGACAACCCCACGAAAATGGAGGATATGTGCGGGTAGCCTGAGGAAGAGAGCGATTATGGAGGGAAGCAGATGAACGCACGGTTCCTTACATGCGAGCCCCGACCAAATTCTGGTCAAAAACACAGCGGTACTGTCCTATTAATATAGATTTATTGTACATCCCTCGTGGCCACATGGGTCAAGGTGGGGGTTTGGTGCTTGCAAGTTGGTCTAGGAGCCGGCCTGGCTAGTGACGTGCGGTCTGCGCCAAACGCCGTGTTCACACGGCAAGCAGCCACCCTGATGGGGCCACCGGCACTCTAGCACCACGTGTAAGCAGACTCACCCCAACCCGCCATGCCTCGGCCCACTGCAGCTTCCCACTCCGTCCTCCGCTTCAGCGCAGGGGCCCCAGCCCCGGCACGCCCTACCCAACGTCCGCGGAGGTTCAGCCTCCCAGCGGCTCCTAGCCTCCTCCCGCTAACCCTAGTGACCATTAGCTCCCATCATGCACCTCCACTCCCTCCGGCTCCAGCTCGGTTGCTGCTGCTCCGCTGGTCCGGCCGCTCAGCACGAGCCGACTCCCTCCTCTCCCTTGCACGGCTTCCTCGCTCAGTGGTGCCCAGCGGATGCCACGACCGGCCCCCCGACCGCCTGCAGCACAATAAGAACCAGTGGGAGAGGTCAGGCGGTGCTATGGCAAGAGAGCGACATCGGCCCCGCCATGGTACGCACCTCCTCCATTGCCTTTCGCCGGACCTCAGCATCGTATGCAGCCAGGTTTCTGGATGGGAAAGCGTTCCATGTGTGAGTCCACGAACCGTTGCCAGCATCCGGGCTGCACTGGGCTTGGCCATCACGCGTTCCTCGCTGACACGCCTTTCGCGTGTTCCCCGTCAAACCTTACCGCTCAACGTAGCCATCCATCCGAGCGCGGACCACGTAGGGCATCACCAGCGCCCAAGAGCCCACGGCCGCGCCGAAGGTCGCGAGGTTGCGAATAAGACCCATGGTGAGGCGTGAGGGTGAACAAGGAGCCTAGGTACTGAAGTATGAACGCACGGTGGCAAGCGGGGGGACAAGCGGATTGCAGGAGTCGCTCCGGGCATGTGCACTCCTCTGCCTCGCCTGCAGCTTAAGCAAGTGCGGTGCTTTCTAATCGCGAAGCCCTTGTACGCCACAGCACTGCACGCAGGGCCCCGACCGAGCTTGCCTTCGCAGAAATCTGAAGTGGCCCCTGGGTCAATGCCCTGGGCATGGCCACCCCGGCCCCCTGTCGGCGCCTCGTGCTGCTCGTGGACGCGCTGCATGCCTCGGCAGCGACCGCCCTGCGCGCCGCGCTGTCGCGCTTCGCCAACCTGCTGGCCCTTTCCAGCAGCGCCGCGGAGCCGCCCCCGGACGTGGGCCTGGCGCTGGTGACGCGCGCGGGCGCAGGCGTGCAGCTGCAGGCGAGCTGGCCAGGGCGCTGTGCGGGGGCTCCGGCTCTGCAAGGCAGCTTAGCGGACACCCAGATGCTCGCTAGTAGCCTGCGCGTGCCCCGCCCGCGGCCCCTCCACCTCCTCGAGACTGTTGCTCGCGCCCCGCACACACAGGTGGTCTACAAGCCCTCCCGCTTCGCCCTGCGCGACTTCCAGGCCGCCCTCACACGGCTGAAGGGCTCCGAAGAGTGGGCGCAGCCCGACACGCGCAAGCTCGGTGAGCGCCCCGGCCCCACCGCCGCCCCCACCCCCTTCACCGCCCCCTCACTGCTTCGTCCCCAGTGCCCCTGCGTCGACCTCCCCCCCCCCCCCGACTCCCCACGCCCCACCCCAACCTCCTCTGCCTGCTACCTGTCCAGGCCCTTGATCCGAGCAACCCTCATGACCCGTCCCCCTCCCCGTTGCTGCATGCCATCACAATCCCTCCTGCCCCTTCCCAACCTGTCCCAACCAAAACCACCACCCGCTTACCCCCGCTCCCCCACCCCCCAGTGCTGGCCCTGCGCTCCCTGCTGGCCCTGCTGGCCCGCGAGCCGCCCCCCGGGGGCCCCTCCGCGCCCTGCGTGCTGGCCGTGGCGGCGCACCGCTTCGACGTGCCGCCCGGGGGCCTGCTGCAGCGGGTGCTGCAGGTGGGGCGGGGGAGGGGGGGCGGGGGGCGGGCCCTTTGCGCGATGGGCGGAAGGCGTGATGGACACCCTGGGCTGAGAGCTGTTGGATCGGGGCAGGGCGGCATGTTGTGAGGACGAGGCCAAGCGGGCGGGGTGCGGATGTGGACAGAGGGCATGGAGGAAAGCTGCCAGACCGGGCCGGGCGGGGCAAGATGCAAGCGCCAAGGGCTGTGGCAGACCTGCAGAGCAAAGCACAGGGGGTAGAGGACTGCCGGGGTGGGGGCCCCGTGCCTTTGATCTGCGAGCGATGGGTGCTTCCCACTGGTCCCCACAGGAGGCCGCTCGCGCCCTGGTGTGTGTGACTTTCCTGGCGGTAAACACGGAGGCCTCCCTGGCCGTGTTCAGGTGGGCGGCTGGCGGGGAGGGGGGGAGGGGGGGTGCCTAGACATCGACGTGGGTTAGTGGTAGGTGCGTGCCAAGGGCTGGGATTGGACACTCTGTTTTTCAGGCCGCCATACGGGTACTGCGAGCCGTGTGCGATGGTCCTTTCGGCCTGGATGCTGTCGTTTATACCCTCAGGCCGCCCGCGGCCGTAGAGGGCGGCGCGGATGCGTCCGCGGCGAACGGTGCGGAGGGCGGTGGCATGGGGGAGGACAGTGCCGCGCTGGAGGCAGCGGCCGCTGCGGCGGCGGCGGCGTTTGGTGCGGCCCTGTCTGACATGGAGAACGCGGACATGGAGACGGCCGTGGCGGGTGGGTCGTGGGGGCAAAGGGCTGGGGGCGGAGGGCAGCGGGCGGCGGGCTTGAGGCCGAGGGCGTGGGGCGGAGTAAGTGGGGAGAGAGGCTAGGGGCTGGAGGTTGGTGGGTCCTGGGGGGGCAGGGGCTCGGGGCGGTAGCCTTGAGGGGACGGGTTTGTGGGAGTGAGTTGGGGGCTGGAGGCAGGGGGCCCTTGAGACTGGGGACTTGGGGCAGGGCCATAGGGGCGAGGGGCTCCTCTTCTCTTCTTCCCTTCTCCAGCTCCCCTCATTCCATCGACCGTGCCCCGCCCCTCTCTGCCCCCCAGAGCCCACCGCCCTGGAGCGGCTGTGTGCCTCCTGGCTGCAGCGCCTCACACTGCCCCTGGCGCCGCCCCTGCTGGAGCTCGTCCTGCCCGCCGCCGCCGGAGGCGCCACGGGCGGGCCCGGCCGGGGCCCGGGCCCGGGCCCAAGCCCCGACACTAGCCCGGCGGGCCCCACCGCTGCCGCCGCCACGGATGGCGCGGGTGTGGGCGGTGCGGATGCTGGGGGCGGGGGCGGCGGCGGGGGTGGGGAGGCGGGCGGCTGTGGGCTGGTGGTCCGGTGCCGGCTGGCCAGCCAGGTGTCGAGGCTGGCGGTGCGGTGTGCCGCGGCGCCGCTGTGCCTGTGCCACGGCCTGCCCACGCTCCCGCTGGACCCCAGGGGTGAGTCTTCAGGCACGCTGTGATGATACGTGTCGGCGACACCATCATGCCCGTGCCACAGCTCCCTCTCTTGTAGGCCTGCACTTGCTCAGTCTTGCTCAGTCTAGGTAACAGGAGGGATCTCTGCGGTGGTCTCTCCAGGACTCCCTCACGGCACGTCCACGCCCCCGGCACCCCCCGACAGGCCCCCCGCCCAGCCACTGCGCCGTGGAGCCGGAGCAGCTGCTGCCGCCCGGCGCCGCCCCCCGAGACCCCCTCACAGTGGCCGTGGGCGACTGGCAGCCGCTGCGGCTGTCGGGGCGGAGCCTGCCGCCGCCGGTAGGGGCGCCGAGCCGCGCGGGGGGAGGGGCTACGGGTGGGGATAAGGAGCAAGGGGCCGGGGCATGGGTGTCAGAGCCAGCTGCCATCGGTGGGCGTCGAGCGCGTGTGCGTCTGAGCGCTGCTGACGTAAGAGAAGTCAAGTTAGTTCAGGACCTAAGCGTTGTCGTGTGGTGCATAGTTATATCTGGGCATCAGCTTCGTTGGCGCAGACCGGATTTAGGCAGGGGCTGACCATATCCCATCCGTACGTGCAGGAGGTGGCGGACCTGCAGGATGACGTCACGGCGGCCGGGCGTACCGCGGTACGGCTTACCTGCGATCGGGTGTTGCCTCTGGACGAGCTGGACCAGGGCCTGTTGTACGGGTGGCCGCAGGTACGGACGCCCGCTGTCATGCCTTGTGGTCCCCGAGTGTACGGCGCCAAGCCCTCGAGGGCCTTGTGCCCTCATGCCCTCATGTTATCTATGAAGCGTAGCCTCGTCGCACGACCAGCTAAAACTTTTGCCGTACGTACAGGTCATGATGCCGTACGGAGATCTCGAGGAGGGCACCCACGGGGACGACTGTCACGGGGTCGCCGGCGGGAGCGGCGGCGGCGGCGACGGAGCTCTGCTCGGGGCTCTGGCGGAGGTGGGGCGGCAGGCGTGCAGGATGGCGCTGTGCGTGACTTGCTAGGGCGAGCGCTGAGGAATTGTGCAGGGGCTGGCTGAGGCTGCTTCACTGGACAAGGGTTGCAGAAGTGATCCCACCGAGGCGGTGCAAAACAGGGCCTCGTGGGGATCGAGGCACAGGAGCGAGCATTGCATGAGGACGCCTGTAGGTGGCACACACACGACCGGTCCTGCTCCACACGCCCACGCCACCCTCTCCTCTGACCCGCATCCCGGCCCGCAGACGCTGCGGTCTCGCGGGCAGGCGCTGCTGGCCTGGGCCCGCGCCAGCCTGTGCGAGGGCCCCCCGGGCCAGGCGCCCCCCGCACCCTCCAGCCTGCGCTGCTGGTACCTCCTCATGCCGGTGGGTGGGCTGCACGTTAACGTCTGGGGAATTTGCTCCGCATTAGGCACGCTTGTACAATGCTTCTTCTGCCGCAGCTGCTGACGCTTCGTGCTCAAACCTGCAGGGCCCTGGCTGCTTCCTGTTACGACAGGTGGCTTGCAGGTGGGTCGTTGGGTCGTGGGCTGCTTAATCCCCGGCCGTGAACCTGCAAGCCTGCAGCGAACCGACAAGGCTCGCCCCCGCCTGTCCCTCCCCACTCCCCAGGGAGCAGCTCCTGCCGCTGAGCGCCCCAACCCCCGCCCCGCTACCGCCAGCGGCTGTGGCCGCCGCCACACGCGCACTCGGCCAGCTGCCCGGCGGCCAGCAGGCCCCACCTCCACACGCCCCCGCCGCCCCCACCGCCCCCACCGCCGCCACCAGCGCCAACGATAAGGACACCACAGCGCCGGACCCCGACGCTCTGGCCCTGGTGCTTGTGGGCGAGGTCAAGGGCGAGGAAGCGGCGGAGGGGGAGGCAGAGGCGGAGGCGGTGGGATCGAGTGCCGATGCAGCGCTGCACACGGCCGACGGTGCGGCCGACGGATCCATGGCTGAGCCCTCAGCCGCCAACGCGCTCTCAACCGCGCTGGTGGCTTCCATTGGCCCCGGACTGGGAACCGTGACCGCGCCTGTGCCAGCACTTGCGCCTGCCCCCGCGCCCGCCCCCTTCTCGCCGCTGGACCTGTCCTGCGGCTGCCACGAGCTGCTGGCGGCGCTGCTGAGGGACAGCGTGCGCCTCACGGCACGCGCGCCGCACGCGCCGCACGCTCAGCAGCAGGGGCAGCACGGGCCCCAGCAGCATCCTGCTGATGTGGGCGAATTGGCGGAGCAGGAGGGCGGCGGCGACGCTACCGGGGACGAGGGCGCCGGCGTCGGCATGGCTGGCCCCGACGAGGCTGACGGCAGCGGCGGCGGCTGGGGCACGGGCGCTGCAGCGCCGGCGGCGTCTTCGGGAGGAGCGCCGGTGGGGCTCCAGTGGCAGCAGCGGGGCCAGCCGCCCTGGGAGCCACAGCAGGCTGGCCTTGCCGGCACCGGCACGCACCGCCCCGGCGCGGCGCAGCCGGCCCAGACCTCGGCCGCATCCGCCATGTCACCATCCTCCATGCAGCTGCAACAGCAGCAGCACGCAAACCCGTACGACCCACATCTGCCGCAGCACTACCAGCAGCAGCAGCAGCAGCAGCAGCGTCCGGGGACCGCTCAAAGCGCGCCGGGGGCGAGGCCCGGCCTGGTTCTGTCCGCGACCAAGCCGCCGGCGTCGGGGCGGGGTGCGGGTGGCGGGCCTCTGGGGCCTGGCGGCCGGCCGCCGCTGCCGCTTGCGTCCTTGGGACCACCCCAAGCGAGGCCGGGTGAGGTCCTGCCCACGGCACAGGCGGGAGTAGGCGGAGCAACGCCCGGAGCGGCCAGCTCGGGGTCCGGCGGGCCGCCCGGGCGGCCGCCGCTGGGGACACCGGCGGCGCAGCAGCGGCAGCCGCAGCCGCAGCGGTTACAGCAGCAGGGCCCAGGGCCGCAACAGCCGGAGCAGCAGTGGCAGGGGCAGGGGCAGCAGGGGCAGGGAGGCCGGCGCTCGGGCCTCAGGCTCGCGCCCTCGCGCAGATAGGCGTGGGGAGGGGCTCGAGCGGTGGTAGGACAAGCCTGGAGGCGGGGGGCGAAGTCTGTGTAAGTGATGAGGCACTACCGGGTGTAAGGAAGTGCACGACGTCGAGTAGCATGACAAACCCGAGTATATAGCGTTTGGACATGTAACTGGACGGTGCAGGGTAGGGAGCACCCCTCGGGAGCACCCCGCACGACGACACGCGCAACACGGCCCCCCTGACCCAAATTCTCACGGTTCCCCCCCCCCACCGCTGCTCCACATACTTACCTTCGGACCACACCGCTATGACACATACGCTGATGCTTCCTATCACCTGCTTTAACGTGTAGAACTGTATCCCGCCATTCCGACTGGCAACTCCCAACGAGTTTCTGTGTGGCCGACGTCGCTTTCCTCCTAGATGATGGATCCGCGTGGTTTATTATGATCGGAAGAAGACCATGAGCGGGCCGTGGTGGAGGCCGAGCCATCTCTCCTTGCTCGCGCTGGCCTTGGTGGTGGTGTATGCTGCAGAGGAGGTCATAGAGCAAGCCAGGACGTGCCCGGAGCGATGTACTCAGAACGGCAATTGCAACGCGGAGACGGGGAAGTGCAATTGCAATTGGGGCTGGGAAGGTAAGCCGGGGTCCCAACTCGGCCAGGGGTGCTTTCCTCGAGACCACAAGCGCGCTGGAACGGGATTTGGCTCAGGTGTGAGGGAAGGGTTGCAACACAATGGCACGAACCCAGCGCTCTCTCGCGTGACCTGGCAGGCGAGGCTTGTGAGGTCGACCGCCTAGCCGCGTGCCGGCAGACTCCCGATGACCCTGGTGAGGTCGCGACTGCTAAGCGCTGTGGTCGGGCTGCGCTATTGGTCTGGGTTACCGCGGACTAGCGGGCTGTTTTGGTCAATTGGAGCACAGGGCGCACCGCACCTGTGCCCCCGCAACACCGGCTTGACGCTCTGCTGCCGTGGCCCTTCCTGCTTTTGACCTTTCCCAAACCCAACCCCAGGGTCATGTGGATACCTCTGGCCAAAGCACTGCGAGTGCTTCCGCGCGTGCCACAACGTGCACTGCCCCGCCCCAGAAGTGAGCTCGGGGTGGGGGGGTGGGGGCGCAAGAGGCACAGGCAAGGGCTCAAGACCACTAGATGACAGCATGTATGGCTGTCCTCCAACCTGCCCCTGGGACCTAGCCTGCCTTCGTCTTGGCTCTGTCGCTCGCTGCGTCTGTTCAGCCGGGCATTGTCGGCCCTCTGCAAGGTTCCACAAAGCTGGGCATGTACCGTATCTTCAGGATGGATCCGCGCCATCGGACTTGGCGATAGATAGCGTTGTTTCCCTCCTCTGCCTTAACCCATCTCGCCCATGCGTCACACTCCCATCAACGTGTCGTAGATTCTGGGGGACTGCACCCACGAGCTGGGAGCCTCGGATCACGACGTGCGGTGCTGGATCCACGCCGATCCAAATCACGCGATCAACTCCGAGCTGCCCGACGACTGGAACACCAGCACCATATGGTACGACAGGTACACCCCCGAGGTGCGTTGTACGGCAGGGGCACGGTACGTCCCGCTGTACATCACACCGTGCCGGTTGCCTGCCTCCGTGTTGCCAGCCCAAGCCAACCGTGTGCGGCTGTGCAGAACAGCAGATCAGCCGTGGGGCACATTCCACGACCATTATTCGCAAGTCTGTAATGCAATCTCACCCAACCCAAGTACCCAAACCATCCCAAACATACCCACGCAGGGCTCGCGTGCCTCCTATGATTCCAACCCGGACCTCCGAGCACCCAAGGAAAAGGTGCGCCTGGCGTCATGGTCCGGGGCATGGCTGTGGGGCGAAACGGCAATGCCTCGGGGGCTGCTCGTGTAAGCCGGGGTGAGCTAATGTCTTGCGACGGGTGCCGTGGAAGGGTGAAGGGCTGCTCGTGTGAGCAGGGGAAGGATGGTGATGTGGGGTGTGCGGTGACAGGGCGATCGACCCAGATCCTGTGGGCAGGGGCCGGGAGCACTGGGTCGGATGAGAGCACGGTCCAGGCTTGGTGTGTTGACGGCCAGGTCTGGGGCACATGCCTGCCTGCCTCCCTGCACTCCCTGCACGCCCCGACTGGATCAGCTGACCACCCCTGGTCGCAACCTCCGGATGCGTACGTGCTCCCCCGCCGGTTTGGTCACGCGCCCCTCCCTCGCTCCCTCCCTCCCTCCCTGCTCGGGTCGCAGTGGGGCATGGCCAACTGGGACGGCGTGCAGAGGGCCTACCCGCTCTCGGACTGCCCCAACCGCTGCTCCAACGGCCGAGGCGTGTGCATGAAGTGGTGAGGCCCCCGGGCTGAGGGGAGGAAGGATGGAAGATGAACACCTGAGCGAAGGGGCCGGGGGTGGAGGAGGACGGCAGGGGCTACTTGCCAGTGGCGGTGGCCAGACACCAGTCAGGGGAGGGGGTTGCACAGGCAGCTGGTGGGTGGATTTGAAGGGCTGCCCGTTTGAGCCTGTGAACCGTAGGGCGGAGAATAGCCGGCCGGTTCGCAAGGCGCCCGATGCCCGTCCCGTCCCGGTGTGAGCGTGCTCGGTCCTGCACCCCGCGCCATCCCACGGGGCCCCTGCTCTCCTCCGCGTCTGCTGACCGCCGTCCCCCGACTTCAGATCCCCGACCAGCCCGGTTCCCGGCCGCACGGCCCCCCCTCCCCTCCCATCCTGTGGGCAGGGAGCACAAGGCCATGCAGGAGTGCGTGTGCCACAAGGGATTCAACGGCACGGACTGCGGCACGGTGAGGGGCCACACGTGATGGTGTATATTTGTGTTAGGTAGGGGGCTTGGACTGGCTGGCGTGACAGGGGACAGGCTCCACCACGGCTGGCTGGGCCTTATTCCTTACAGAGCCGCATCCGGGTGACTCCCGAACCCGATTCCCCTCTCACCCCCACCTCCCACCCCCTCCCACGCAGCACGACGACACGGACGCCTGCTGGTTCACCACCGACTGCCTGGGCCGGGGCACCTGCAGGAGCGGCTTCTGCCACTGCAAGCCCGGGTGAGGGGGGGCGGCGTGCGTTGGCGCAGCGGCCCCGTGCCCCATGGCATGGTCTGGGCACGCGCACGTCTCTCCAGCTCTCTCGTGCATCGATACCTCTTACCTTCTCGACCCACATGCCTCTCTCCCCGTCCACCCGCGTGCCTCTCTCCACCTCCACCCACATGCCTCTCTCCGCACCGGCCTTCTCTGCTGGCGGGGGCTGCCATCGCGCCACAGCCGCACAGACTCGTTGACTTTCCCACCAGCAACCCCGTTCCCCCCCTGCCCCTCCCCTTGGACACCCCCTCTCAACCCCTCCCTCCCGACCCTCCCAGCTACTTCGGTATGGGCTGCCACCGCACCACGGCCTTCCAGCCCGTCACGCCGGGGGCCGTGCCCGACCTGAGGTGAGGCGATGGGCGATGGGGGCCATCCGGTGTGGGTAGTGCCGGCAGTGTGCCGCACCTGGAAGCCGCGGGGTTTGGAACTTCTGGCATGCAGTACGGTGCAGTGCAGTACGAAGTATGTACGGCAAGGCCTACGGTGTGCGTGGCCTGGAAGCCCGGGCTGAGAAGGTGGCTGCCTGGCTGGGTGGGTGTTGCGAAGCCTGGCCGAGGCGTAAAGAGTGACACGCGCCACGTGCCAGAGGCACGCGGCCCTGCGTGCGGTGCATGACTTGCATGGGCCGCCCGTGCGTACGGCAGGTCGCACTCCAAGCTCAAGATCTACATGTACGAGCTCCCGTGGACCGTCGCTTTCCCGTGAGTACGGGCTAGTACGGCCGCCGCCGCCCTCGTCCAGCAGCCCCTGTCGGCTGGCCCGTGCCCTTGCGTTGCGTTCACAGCTCAAACGTGTGTTGGCCCTCGAGGCACAAATAATAGGTGACAACCGTTGGCCGTTGATTGCAGGTACGACTACAACGACGGGCAGTTTGGACGGGACCCCATGTGAGTGCAAAGGCCACAGAGGGGGTGGGGCCATGGGGTGGGGCCAGGGCATCCAAGGAGGCTCCAGCGAGCGAGGCCCGGGATACGGAGAAGAGGAAGGGCGATGTGTGAGATGTGTGAGATGTTGCCGCAAGGCAATGCGAAGGAAGGGGCGTAAAGCAACGGGGCTCGGGCTAAGGATGAGAGGCGGTGGCTGGGGCCGGCTGGGGCTGGCACCTTTCAAGCTCGTACCAACCGACCAAGCAACCAACAAGCCTTGGCTCTCCACATCCCCCACCTCCGCAGGTACCGTGCGTACGAGTGGTTCATGATGCACTTCCTGCGGGTGCGGTACGGCGTACGGCGTACGGGGTGGGCGCGGCGTCTCGTATCATGGGGTCAAGGAAGGGAGGGGCGTGCCAGGGTTGCATGCAAGTGGGTGCGTTACTCTTTGCGTTGCGGCCGTAGTGAGCGTCCGGGAGGGGGCTATCTCCCGGGTTCTGAGTTGGGAGGCTTGCCACCGTAGCTGGGCGGAGCGCCATCTCCCCAACTTCTCTTCAACATGCGCCCCCGCCCTCCAGGCGTACCTCCTTCCCTCCTTTCTCTTCCTGCAACCCCCACCCCCACCCTCCAAACCCAGGACACCGCCACCCGCACCGAGAGCCCCACCCCTACGATACCGACTCAACTTGACCCATCCGGTTCACCTCCACGACTCCTCTCCCGCCACCCCACCCCCACCCCAGGACAACGCCACCCGCACCGAGAACCCCTACGAAGCCAACCTCTTCTACGTGCCCATGTTGCTCTACTTCTACATCGGGAACGTGCGGGACCCCGCGCCGCAGGTGCGTATGGAAGGGCGCGGGTATGGGAGGGGGCGGGGCGGCAGTGGCGGGGTGAGTGGCAGGGATGGGGCTCTGCAGGGGGTTCCCCGGGTCCGGTGCTGGGAGCAGAGCCGGTGGGGGGCAGGCGGGGTAGAGGGGAAAGTGGGGGTGAATGCGCGTCTTGCCTCAACGCATGTCGCCCAGGCCCCCGCAACGAACCTCTGAGCGCAGCGCCGAGGCGGTGGCCCCACGGAGCCCTGCGTTAACCCTTCCGCCCCCACACGCCTCCACCCCTCCACGTCTCGACCCCACCCACCCCACCCCACCCCAGGCCAAGTGGGTGATCAAGCACATCCAGGAGAACTACCCCTTCTGGAACCGGTCGGGTGCGTGGGGGGCCCACTCTGCCGGGCCGCCTTGCTCTCCCCCGCTTCCCCACCGCCACCCGGCCCTGGTACAGAGTACACGCCGCTGCATCCATGGCACACCCAGTTTCCTCCTTCCTCTTCCTTCCCTTCCCTCCGCGAAGCATCACCTCCCCCCGTCCCACTCCCCCCTCCCCCTCCCCCCTCCCCCTCCCCCCTCCTTCCCCGCCCTTGCCCCCCCCCAGGCGGCCGCGACCACTTTTACTTCATGACGGGCGACCGGGGCACCTGCCACGCCTCGCGCTGGCTGCAGGACAGCGCCATAAAGCTGGTGCACTTCGGGCTGCAGGTGCGTGCGCGTTGCTTTCAGGTGTGTGTGTGTGTTAGCATGGTGTCCATGGGCGTGGGATGCTAGCGCACGGGTAGCGTTTATAACGGTTGAGGAGGAGAAGGAAGCGCTAACGTGCGGGGCAGCCTGCACGGGCGTACCGTGTATGGGTGTGTGCTAGGGGGCATCAAGCTGTGCACTTTGGGCTGCACGTGAGATCGCTGTTGGGGACTGTGCCCTCCTTAGGGTGCGGTGCAGCCTGCAAGGGTTGAGGGGCGTGTTCCGGGGGCATCAAGCTGGTGTTGTTCGGGCTGCAGGCCCGTTAGGGGCTCCTAGCGCAGGGTAGCGCCGCAACCGTGACAGCGCAGCCAGCACCCGCGATACACGAGGAGAAGGAGAGGATGCATACGGGGGGGTTGGATTCATCTGCTGCACCCCTCTCGGCACCCTCCCTCCCCCTCCCCCTCCCTCCCCAGAAGCGGGACATGGGGTGGCCCGACATCTCCAACAAGGAGTACGGATGCATCCAGGTGGGGGGTGGGGGTGGGTGGGTGGGTGGGTGGGTGAGGCGGGCTTACGGGATAGGCATGAGGGGAACAGCTTGCCTCAAACGCCCGCTGAGCGTGAGGGCAAAGGACTACGCCTGCGTCGAAGTGGGGGTTGGGGTTGGGGGGAAAGGAGGGGGGAGGGCAGCTTTGGGGCGCCCATGCCCGCCTTCCCAGCAGACCGTGCCCACGCAAACACGTCCCCTCTAATTCCCCCTGTGTCCTCTCCCTCCCCCCCGCCTGTCCCCAGGTCAAGCGCGACCTGATGTGCCCTCCCGTCACCCGCCCCACAGCCTCGCTGCTCTCCCCCCCTGTCAACCCCCCTTGTCCCCATCCCGCCCTCCTTTACCACCCCCCCTCCCCCCTACCCTTCCCTCTCCTCCTCCTCCCCAGGTCAAGCGCGACCTGGTGGTGCCACCCATCAACCAGTTCCTGGACATCCTGCCCACGGGGGCAGCGGACTACTACCAGGCAGGGGGGGGAGAGGAAGGGGGAGGGGGAGGTTTGCTCAGGCACGCAGCGGATTGCTACCGGGCAGGGGGGGAGGGGAAGTTCGCTCAGGGCTGTAGCCGGCTGCTACCGGGCAAGGGGACGATGTGGATCGGTGGAGGAGATTGCATTGCCTGGGGTGGGTGACATGAGCAAGGGAACGCGCGCCCCCACATCTTTTGCCGTGCCGGCCGCTGAATGTGCGCGCCTCCTGCCCTCGCCCCGCCACACGCAGAGGATCCAGCAGACGGGGGGTCGGGACGAGAACCGGACGCTGCTCTTCGGCTTTGCCGGTGGGGGCTGGGGTGGGTGGGCGGCACGGGCTCGCACCGCGCTACCTCCTCTCTGGCCTGACATGCCGGGGCCCACGGGCGACACGTGCACCGCACCCTAAGCACCCGCCAGGCGGCGGGTTTGCTGGGCGGTTTCGAGCGGGCCTACGGCCCTGATCGCCTGTAAGCTTTCAGAACCCTGCTCAACCCCCTTCGCTTTGGACCCCACACAGGCGGCGTGGGTGACGGCAACATCTACAGCGGCGGCGTGCGGCAGGTGCGGCGGCGGCAGCCCGCTCTTGCGCCCCTGTGCAGCGCCCTTCCCAGACTTGCTGAACTCCTCATTGCCTCTCCGTCTTGCTGCGCTGCGTGCTTCCTCCGCGCGGCCAGCAGCCACCCTTCTGTGGGCCTGCACTTCCCCACCTCTTCGCGTCCTGCCCCCTTCCCTTCCTCTCCCCCTTCCCTCCCTTTCCGCCTTCCCTAACCTCCCTCCCCTCCCCTCCCCCCTCCCCACCAAAGGCCCTCAAGCGCCACCTGGACGCCCTCAACGCCACCGGCGCCCTCCCCCCCGACGTGCTCTTCCTGGAGGGGCGCACACCCAACTACCGCCAGCTGCTGAGCACCTCCAAGTTCTGCATCGCGCCGTGAGGGGGTAAAGGGCAGAGGGAGGGCTGGGTGGTGGAGGGGCAGGGGCAGGGGGCTGGGGCGGAGGGGCGCGGGGGTGGAGTGTGGGGGGGCTGGGGCGCACGTGCTCTGGGGGGGGAGGGGGCGTTTTGGCCCTGGTCCCGACACCATCCCTTCCTCAATGCAAGAATCCCTGCCCTCCATTTCCCGCCTTGCCCCCGCCCCCCTCCCCGCCCCCGCCCCTCTGCCCCCCCCCCAGCTATGGCTACGGCTGGGGCCTGCGTCTGGTGCAGGCGGTGCAGTTTGGCTGCGTGCCGGTCATCATACAGGACTGGGTCTACCAGCCCTTCGAGGTGCGTGCGGTTTTAGGGGTTTTAGGGTTTCAGGGGGCAGAGTAGGCGTGCAGGTGAAGTGTGCAGCCGGGTCGGGGACGGGGGTTCTCCCGCCGTCTGAGGTGCGCGCTCGTGAGGGTGGTGTGTGCGACGGGCTGCTCGCTTGATCGCGACAGTGCAGTGCAGAGCTGGGTGGGACGGATTCATGGGTGTGGAGGCGGGTTTGGCTTTGGAACGTGGAGCCGAGTCGGCTGAGAGGGTTGGGCTGCAGGTGGGCTGAGGCCGTCTGAGGCCAATTGCTGGCCTTGAAGTCAGCGCCATCTCAATAGGGAACGATACGACGCAGCCCCGCAGCCGTGCCTCAAGGCTCTTGCAACCCCCGCCCCGCACCCCCTCCCGTACACCACGTGTGGTACGGCAGGATTTCATGCCGTACGAGGAGTTCAGCGTACGGCTGCCGGCGTCCTCGATTCCCTCCATCGTGGAGCTGCTGCGGGGCATCAGCGATCAGGAGCTGGCAAACATGCGGCTAAACCTCGCGAAATACTACCGCGCATTCATATGGTGAGATTCCGGGGGGGGCGGTTTGGTGAGAATAAGCAAAGGGAGCAAGGGGCAGGGGCAGCAGCTGGCACAGTACTGCCGCGCCTTCATAGGGTGAGGGCTGAGTGCTGAGGATACCGTTGCGGACCTTCATGTGTTGTTAGTTAGGAGGTTGGTCGCATGTGGTCGAGATGGTGAGGTCTTGTGGGGTGGAGAGGCACCGCATAGCGGGGTGTGCAGAGGGACAAGCGCAACGCTGCGGGGCGTGGGTCTCATTGGGACTTGGGAGGGTCCATGGGGCTGCGGCTGCTGTCCGCCACCGAACACCCTCCTCCCCTGCGCTGATGAGCCTGCGGACCCTCCTTTCCCCTCGCCACGCCCCTGCTCCCACCCGCTCATACCGGTACCCTCCCCCCCCGTGCTCCCACTCCTCCGCACTTACGAACCTGCATGAGAGCCGCCCACCCTCCACCCACCACCCTGTTGCGGCATGTCTCACACACAACTCTCACTCTCGCCCGCACTCTCGCCCGCCCCCGCCCGCCACCAGGGAGCGGGAGTACGGCGGCCAGGCGTACGAGTGGACGCTGTCGGGCCTGCAGCGACGGCTGGACAACCTGCGGGCGGAGCACATCCGGCGCCGGCACCGGCACCGGCGGAGAGATGTGTAGGGCACGGGGGCTAAGGAGACTGTGCGAACGAATGTGATTTGGCTTGATGTTCGGGGGGCGATGAGCGGTGCGGGGATAAAGTGGCTGGGGTTCGAATGGCGGCGGCGATGGAGACATACGCGTCTAGTGGCGACGTACCGGTATGGGCAGGCACACAGGAGCACAGGAGGAGGCGCTTAGTGTGAGCAGGGTAAACATTTGCTTCCGAGTTGAGCGATGCAAGGGAATGCTGGGGGCCATGCAACATTGCGAATGACAGGGGGGCAAGGGAAGGCGCCAGAGCGTGTGTGTATCAGGCGCGGCGCGGTCGCGAGCGGCACTTTTGGACGCATAAGCGAGCTCCTGTCACAAGTAAATAGCAAGAGGAGTGTAGAGTATCCTGTGCTGCAAGAATGTCCGCAATGCTCCGCAGCCGCCCCCAGAGCTTGGTGACCCCGCGTTCTCGGGCACAGACTCTGCTGAACCTGGTGCCATCTAGCAGCCGCCCAGCACAAGCTCTATCGCAAAGAGCCCAAAGGGCGGGGCGACTTGTTGCTTCGGCCACACAAGGGGACGTCGACAGTAGGGCGTTCGCCATTGCTGTGGCCCGGGAAGCGGACGAGGTGAAGTGTACCGACCTGGTGGTTCTCGATGTTGGTAAGTCAGCTGTGCGGCCTGACGTGAGGCTCGCCGGGGGCATTTGTCTTGTGGCGCAGCAACGACCCGCATTTCGCGAGCGAGCAGGCCCACGGCTGCAGTCCACGGGGGGCACAGGGGAAAAGCGTTGCTGGTGCTATATGAGCCAGGGCGTAGGGCTGTTGCCTCGGTCGGAGTGCTCAAACATCCCGCCGCCTGGACATCCCCTCCCGCAGCGCCCGTGGTGAGCTGGACCAGCTTCCTTGTGGTCGCCACCGTCTTCAGCAAGCCGCAGGTGAGGGTCCTATGGTTAGATATCTGCACGAGCAGACCCCCCGCGACAACGGTCCTCCCTTGCAGCACCTGGCAAGGGCCCCTCCCTGCTGCGCAACCGCGCCTCACGTTGCCCGGCTCGGCCGCTCGGCCTCCCCTTGAAACCCTACGGGCCGTCCGCCGGACCCCTGCCGCACCGGTCACATACCAATACCACCATCCACATCCTCCCTCACCACACACCCTCCTGCCTCCTCTTAGCTCATGGCCGCGCTAGCACGCGTGGAGAAGATGGCTTCGGAGCGCTACGGCCGCGCGCGGCTCAACCTGCCCGGCTCCTCGCCCTGGGAGACGCTGGACTTTGGGGACGTGGTGCTGCACCTCTTCACGGCGGAGCAGCGGGAGTACTACGTGAGCCTGGGGGAGAGGGGGGAGGGGGCGGGGACGCGGGGCAGCTGCTGTGTGGTGTAAGCAGGGGGGGTTCAAGGGCGGGCAGGGTCAAGGGCGGGCAGGGTGACAGTAAGGACTGCTGTCTTCACAGCAGAGCAGCAGGAGTACTGCGTGAGCCTCGGGAAGGGGGCTGGCTGGAAGGGCTGTTGTGAGTCTGCTGCTGTAGCTGCCTGCATCGCAGCATGGCGGAGCAGCGGGAATGCTGGACACGGAGTGGAAAGGGTTCTGAGGTGACCGAGCCAGGCAGCCCAGCGCCTAGGTAGTCCCGCAGCAGCGAGACGCACCCAGGACGCGGGGTGGCATGGACGGGGCTGCATGGGGCGCAGCGGGTTGGCAGCGGCCGGGCGCCACAGCTGAGACCCGGGCCCTCAATCTTCAATCCGAAACCCCATGCGCTCCATCTGCTCCATTCGGCCGCAGGACATTGAGAGCTTCTACGCAACGGCCGAGGAGGTGGAGCTACCCTTTGGGCCCGACGCGGCGGCGGGCCCGGCCGGGCCCAGCCAGGCCCCGACCTGGAGCACCAAGCTGTGAGCGGGCCCGGCCGGGGAACCGTCGGGGCAGGGGCGGTGCTTGGGGGCTCGCGGCGAGACGTTGGGGGAGGGGAGGAAGGGCTGGGAGTGCCCTTGGGCGTGGGTTGGGTCACAAACGGAACCTGGCAGCAAGGACTGGGCGGAGGGCTGGGCGTGGGCGTGGGGTGGTGGAAAGCCGAGCATGGCAGCAAGGACTGCCAGTGCCCTGAGCACCTAGCTGGCTGCGGCCGGCGCTCTGGCTGTCTGTGGGGGGGTGGCGTTCTGTGAGCACAGGTGGATGAAGGGCTGCACGCTGGAGGCAGCTGGTTGGGCGCAGGGGTGGTAGGGTGCAGGGGCAGCCCCGGATGGGACGGGGCCTGTCACCCAGAGCTGTGGGGCGGTTGGGTCGCGCCCCGCGGCGCGGGCCCGCGCTGGGGAGAGGGGCATTTGGGAACGGCGGCAAGGAAGGAGGGAGCGGTCAAGTCAGGTCATGGGCGATCCATGCAGCTCCCAGCAAAGTGGGGAGGCGGTTGTGAGTGAAGGCGATACTGGCGGGGGGTGTGGGGCTGGGCCAGTGCTGGGCTTGCGGAAGAGGGGACTGCCGCACGAGGAGGGCGAAGCGCGGGCACGGTCGCAGTCCTCTCAGCGTTTGCAACGAAGGGCCCTCCTCAAGAGCATGTGTGTACCCTCCCAGCCGACATGCGAGTTCCCGCTGGACTCGCCCGACCCCTCAGGGTCAATGCAACGTGCAGTTAGCCGGATCTGGCCCCCCAGCCGGTAATGCGACGGGTCTCACCCCTCAGGGGCGCGTACGGGCGCAACTGCGCGAGGGAGCAAACGGCACTGACGGCTGGCGTATGGCTATCTGCAGCGTTCGTCAACCGCCCGTGCGCGCCAGGAGGTGCGCGCTGTGGGGCGCCGGCCCCGCCATAGGCGAAGGTGTTTGTTTCATAAGCGTGAATCGTCGATGCTCTGTTTATCCACTGCTGGCGGCGGAGAAAGTTGAAGGACCGAGCGCGGGCCGGCGGGGCGGCCTGCCGAGGCCGAAAGGGTGCAGCTTTGCCGTATTCCGGAATGGCCTGGCCCGGAGCAGTGCATACGCGAAAGCCCGGCATACACTACAGATGTGCTTTGAAGACCACTATCTAGTGATCGGTGCCTTGCCTTCAGGCGCTTGCACAAGGACTGTACCTCTGATCCCGCCATCGTTCACAGCTCCGGCGACCATAGAGCTCCTCAGCATACGGTCGCGCTCTCTGAAGGCTGATTTCAAGCGCCGGTCAGTTGATCGCAGCCATACTTGCCCGTAAGCTGCGACCGGGACCGGTCGGCCCAACGGCATGCCCTTAACTCAACTACGCCCGGTCGAGAAAACGCAGTCGCCAATGCAAAGGCATGTCATTTAATAAGGGATAGACAACAAGCCCGCAAATTCCAGGTGCGTCCAGACCGGGTCCCGTGCTCGGCCTCGGCCAGTCGGCCTGCGCCTCCGCTGACCTTTTGTTGCGCGTCCGGGGACGCAGGAAACTTACATACATAGCAGGATGACGGATTCGGCGGACAACCCGCTGTCACTGCGACTCGAATTGGGGCGGGGCCTGGGGCGCGGCGCGTTCTGCAAGGTGTACGCTTCTAAGCACGACGACTACGGCAAATGCGCAATCAAGGCGAGCGCGTAATGATGATCGAAGATAATTCATTTGCCTGGCCGACGCAGGGCCGAGGTGTTTATACTCAAGCACGGGTCCGCCGCTTGCCTGACGCGCGCGACTGCCCCTGCGGGTTCGCCCACTTGCCAACATGACCCCTCCCCGAACGGCCACCAGAAGGTCCAGCTCTGTGCTCACCCGCAGGTGCTCATGCAGGGGCACGCCAACGCAGCGTACAATGACGACCCACACAACCCTGCAAAAATGCTCCGGCGCGAGGGCGCCGCCCTACTACATCACCCGCACCGGTGCGCCCTCCAGCGTCCTCCCCTACCCGCTTTCCAGCCAACTAACCCATCCTGAGCCCGTTGCTCAAACACTCTTCCCGCCCTTTCCACGGTACTCGCAGGAGTCTGGTCAAGTGCTTTGAGGTGTTGGACCTCCCGCCCGACTTCCCCGGCCTGCCCCCGGGCTACATGCGGAGCGCCCCTGCATTGGTCCTGGAGCTGATGGAGGTAGGGGGGGGGGAGGGAAGAGGACGGAAGAGGCAGCGGCAGGGAAAGTGACATTGCTGAAAGGGGCAGAGGAACCGGGTCCCGCAGTGCCGCAGAGCTGCTCTGTCGCGCTGCGTGAGTGCCTTGCGCTGAATTGCGGGGAAGCCACGCGCGGACCAGCAAGACCACTGCTGGCAACCATCCCAGCGTACCTTCACTGCGTCACCCCTCCGCGCCCCTCGTCCCCCCGTCACCCCCCCGCAGGAGGGCTCGCTGCAGGGCCTGCTGTACCGGCAGCTGCTGACGCCCTGGCGGCCCATGTACGACGACAGTACGGCACTGCAGTGGGCCACACAGCTCGCCGAGGCGCTCGCCCACATGCACAGCCATGGACTGCTGCACCGCGACATCAAGGTACCGTAAGCATGCCGACCCCTCTGCGTGCCGGTATCACGCCTCTGCTCTCATCCTCCCGGGTCTTCCCCTAGAGCCGAGCATCTTCCAAGACTGGCTTCTCTGCCGTTCCCAGTTTCACTTGAAGCGGTAACTTGCCCTGGGCCACTCATCTCCCGCGGCCCTGTGACCCCGCAGTGCGACAACGTCATGTTCACTCGCGAGCGGGCGGCTGACGGGCGGCTGCGCACCGTGGCCAAGCTGGGAGACCTGGGGCTGTGCGTGGTGAGCGGGGGGCCGGAGCGGCGCCTGCTGGGGCAACCATGGGCTGCGCTGCTGTGTGGTGGGGTTACGTCCCGCGGCGGGTACGTACGGTTCCCATGGCTGATGGCGTGCGCCCGCAATGATGCCCCCCTGCACCGCTCATTGCTCCTCGCCTCTCGTTGAACTCCCATGCTTTGCCCCGCAGTGCCCGGCTGACGAGACAACCCGCAGCCACGCCAAGCAGCCCCTGCTCCGCGGGCCCATGCACCCCAGCTCGGGGCCAGTGCCCCTGCACCCGCCCATCTTCACCCCCGTCCCCGCCTCCGCGCCCTCCGCCTCCGCCCCCTCCACCTCCACCGCCGGACCCCCTCGCCTCGCGCCCGTCGACGTCTTCCCCCAAGCCCACACCGACCCCACCCGCCCCTTCCCACTGCTCCTGCTGCCGCCCAAACTCACCTCCGTCGCCGCGCGTGCTTCGGGCTCCCTCATAGCGGCATCGGTCAGCGAGGCGCCTCACGGGCTGGCGTCCTCGCTTGCTGCGGCCTTGGCGGCCAGCCAAGTGAACCATGGGTCACAACGAGTCAGCGGCGCGGGCGGCCCAGGCAGCATCGGCGCGTCGTCGGTCGGGCGATCCGCCTCGCGGCTCTTCGGCCTACAGCGCCCAGTCACCCCCCGGGGCGCCGGCATAGCCGGCGGCGGCCTGAGCAGCCGCGGCGCCGCCAGCGGCCGGGGCCGCGGCGTGGCGGAGGCCGACGGCAGGGAGGCGGCGGCGGCGCAGCTTCCGTCGCCCCAGCGGGGCGAGGTTGAGACAGACATGGCGGCGGCGGTGCTGGGTCGGCGGCGGCCCTCATCGCACGGCGGCGAGGACAGCCGGGGCTTGCTGGGCGTGCCGCCGCCTGCCGTACTTGTACGGCAGGCTGCTGGAGATGCTGACGTGGACAGCGGGTTGCTGGCGAAGATGGCGCTGGGAGGGTCCATCAGCGCTGCCTCGCTCTCCTCGCCTGGGGCGAGGCCGAGGGCCCTCTCGATGGGTCCGGCCGTCCAGGCGCCTTCGCCCTTCGAGGGTACATCCTCTCCTGTGGCGGTGACGGCGGCCGGTGGCGGCGGCGGCGGCGGCAGCCCGTGGGTACGGCAGCTGAGTGCCTTCGAGGAGGCGATGCCGTACGAAGAGGCGCAACCGCAGCAGGACACGTCGTCGTACGAGCACGTGTACCGCCTCACGGGGGCCACAGGGTCCTGCATGACCATGAGCCCGGAGGTTAACCTCGGCCTGCCGTACAACTTCAAGGTACTTCCTGCGCTGATCGATTGGCAGACGATCGTAGCGGCCGAGCTATTTAGCCAGAGACATGCACGAAGGCGGCGCCGGTGTGCCAAAACTTGGTTGGGCACGTCGTCTTCACCCGCTCGGCTAATCCTCTCATCAGTCGGAGCCCCTGGCGTCCCTCGACCCCCGTCCTTGCAGGCAGACGTCTTCAGCTTTGGCGTTGTGCTGTTCGAGCTCTTCTCCCGCACGCTCCTCACCATCTCCCACATCGGCACCAAGCGCCCGGACGTGAGTTACGATGGATAGATGTTGGATGCGCTGTTAGCTGCTGGTAGGACCCAGGCGAAAAGGCAAGCCCACGCACGTGCCGCCCATTCCCATCCCATGCAGCAGCAGCCCCTCTGTGCCCTTCCACCCCCGCCTCCGCTCTCGCCCGCACCGCCTCTGTCCCCCACCTCCACGCTTCCTAGATGCTTGCTTCCAAGACTTCCTGCCCCTGTCTTTCTGCCGTGTACTCTGACTAAATCGGCTTTCGGCGGCCCCTGCCTTCCCATCCCTAGCTCCCCAGCGTGGTCATGCGCTGCGAGGAGTACGCCTCGCTGGTTGCCGCGGGCTACCGGCCCGCCCGCGTGGACTGCATCCCCGAGCCCGTGTGGGACCTCATCACCGACTGCTGGCAGCAGGACCCGGTCAGGTGCGTGCAGGCGAAAACGTGCAGCGGGCTCTTTACCTGTTGCTGTGGTGAGCCGGTTCTTCGAGCGGCTAGCCCTTGCTAGGCGGCCGGCGGTGGGTGCAAATGGTCCAGCTCTCTCACGGTCGCTTGAACGGTTAGTTGGGTGCCTCACGGTTTGCCGACGACTGATAATCTCCCTGCAGGCGGCCCCACATGTCTACGGCGTTGCTGCGGCTGCGACGAATGCAGCAGCAGGGCAAGGGAGGCGGAGGCGGAGGCGGAGGCGAGGAGCGTGAGGAGGCGTACGGCGGCGAGGCGGGGCAGCCTACCTGCCAGTGCGTCATTTCCTGAGCATAGCGGTGTGGCACAGCAAGCTGCGCACTCACCTGGAAGCCGGTGGGGTGGTGCCGTGGAATTAGTAAGCCGTGGATTGCTGCACGCTTTGGGGCACCTGGGGAGGGGAGAGCTTTATGGATTGGGCTGGGGGCATGAGGTGGTGGACAGTTTGTCCGACAGAGGGGCCGGGGGTATGGTGGGGGTTGATTCTTGATGTGCTGTTCTATCTAGGCCTTGCTATGCTGATAAGAAGTGGTACGTACGGTACTGCGTCGTCTACAGAGCTGTGTGTCGATCATTGTCCCATCCTACTTGTGCTGTGTGATCGGCTGAAGCAAGCCGTCCTGCTACGCTAGCTAGCCACGCCATAGTGTGATTCATGTCGTGGTCTTTCTGACTTGCTTCAGTTCCATTCCTGACTTGCTCACACTCACTTAAGGGCTCACGAGGTGCTCATACTCATCATTCGTGAGGACGGAGCCAGTGCCAGCGCTCACCGGTCCTAGGGGGTCAAAGCAATGTGCAGGAATTCAGAATTCGGTTTGAGGACTCAAGGGGGAGGGGGGGTGCTGTTTGTGAGAAAATGAGAGCGAGAGAGCTGGGGTGTGCATGACATGCGAGAAATGATGAGGGAGTGGCCCGCCAACTCACGACGGGATGTTAACCCGAAGATGGGGTTCCATCTCTGCCCGCACTACTCTCCCCAACTGTCCACACCCACCCACATCAGTTTGGGTACACAGCTACTCAACGTGGCCGGGTCTCCACCGCACACCCCGACCTTTGCAGTGCCCCCCCCCACTGCCGTGCCCCAATGCGACGCTCAACAGCGCTTCCTGCAACGTAGCCTCTATGCCAGAGCAAGCACGGAAGCCTTCCAACAAAGGGCAGCCAATGCGCTGGGGGCTGACGGGTGCGTCCCATACGTACGCCCAGGGTAAGCTCCCGCGGCACGTCCACATCGGGGTCGGCTCCAACACACGACCAACGAATCAAGTAAACCTAAAGCAAAGCTCACCGCCGGTCTCGATCCAATCAGACCTCAACCCTTACTTCAAATGCGTCGTCCCACAGCCGCTCCCTGGCATAGAGAGCATGGCGCAGAGGCCGGCCTGAGCACATGCTTGCCCTCCAGATCTGGGGTGCCTCTGGCATCCACCGCATCCTCTTGGATCCGCCGGCGGTAAGCACTCAGTGCCGTCAGTGGATGAGGGAGCCCTGGATGTCAATCACGAACCTGGAGGGCAGGGCACGGGAGCAGTGAGGCGTGAGGTTCCTCGGACTCGCAAGCATGCCGGCATGCCGGTACGTGCCGGTATTTGCAATCGACCCGACTGCGGAGCTACCACCCACATTCTTGTCCACCGATAAGGAGATGTGGATTAACATGCTCCTCAACATGCGCCGCACGCACGCGCAATCACCTGTACCGCACGTCGCTCTTGCCCATGCGCTCGTATGCCTCGTTGACCTGTACGGCAGGGGAGTTGCGGTGAAACTGGCTGGGTTGTACGAGGCACGAAGGACAGGGCAGCTGGGGGCATCGGTATGCGTAGCGCCTTCGCCTCCCTGGCGAGGCATAGTTTATGTCCCGCCTTCCTCCCGCACCCCAGCCACCCCTGTCCTGGCTCCATTCCGTTTTTGGAGGGACCCACACCGCCCTCCTGGGCGAGGCATAGTTTATGGCCCTCCTTCCTCCAGGAACCCTCAGTCCGAGCGCACCCAGCCCCACGGGACCCCCACCGCCCCCAGCCCCCCGCACCTTCTCGATCGGAATCCGCTCGATCATGGCCGTGATCCCCTTCTCGCCGCACAGATCCAGCATCTCCTGCGTCTGCTGGATCGAGCCGATCAGCGATCCGCCGATGGAGGCACGCTCTGGGGGCAGCGTCAACGAAGGTGTCGATCGACTTATGGTGATGGTGGGTCGGGTGCTCTTTCCCTTGAGCGCATCCTTTCTGGCGAGGAGCCCCGCTTACCCAGCCCCTGCCGCCTCGCTCTCGCCCTCCCGCACTCACTGAAGATGATGGCGGCTGCCGGCAGGCTCAGGGGCTTGTCGGGCACCCCCACGATGGCCAGCTTTCCGTCCACCTTGAGCAGCCCCACCAGGGCCCCGATGTCGTGGTGGGCCGAGACCGTGTCGATGATGCCGTCCAGGCTGTTGGCGGCGGCCTGGGGATTGTACGGCGCACATGTACGGCAGCAGCATTCAGTGAATGGTACACGGCGCAAGAGACAAAGGGTGGAGCAGCCAAGGGCGGGAGAAGGAAGGAGCACGGGGGCATCAGGGGGACCTTGACACGGGGGCGCCGTAATGGACAGGGCGCCAACGTGAATACGACACCCTGGGGTCGAGGGAGACGGACCCCAGGGCAAGCGGGGTGCTTCTAGGCAAGGGCATGGGGCAAGGTGGGGCAACAGCTGCTGGCGGCGGCCCGGTGGAGTCAGCACCAAAGCCGAAGGGGCCCCCACCTTCATCTCCTCCTCGTCCTTGGACACGACGAAGGCATCAGCGCCCAGCACCTGGGGGGGAGGGAGGAGGAAAGGGCGGGAGGCGGTGAAGGGTCGGAGGGGGCAGCATACCAGCCCTTCACCCCGAAGGGATCTCGAAGGGATAGCTCCTCTTCCTCTCCCTCTCCCTCTCCCTCTCCCTCTCCCTCTCCCTCTCCCTCTCCCTCTCCCTCTCCCTCTCCCTCTCCCTCTCCCTCTCCCTCTCCCTCTCCCTCTCCCTCTCCCTCTCCCTCTCCCTCTCCCTCTCCCTCTCCCTCTCCCTCTCCCTCTCCCTCTCCCTCTCCCTCTCCCTCTCCCTCTCCCTCTCCCTCTCCCTTTCCCTCTCCCCCCCCCCTTGCCTTGATGGCCTCCTCCTTCTTGGCGGGGGAGGTGGAGATGACGGTCACGTGCAGACCCAGGCCCTTGCCCAGCTTAACGGCCTGGGGGGAGGGGGAAGAAGATCGGGGGTCAAGGAAGGTGGGGGCGGCGTCAAGACGCGGACAGCACTTGCCACCTCGCAGCCCTGTACCAGCCCCCCAGCTCCTGCCACCCCACCCCCCCGCCCCTCACCATGTGGCCCAGGCCCCCCAGCCCCACGACGCCGATTTTCATTCCCGGCTTGTCCAGACCGAACGTCTTCATCGGGCTGTACGGCAATCACAGATCGGGTGTACGGCAGGCGCGTCAGTCAGGTCCTCATGTCAGTCCAAGCTCCTGCCCCGCCTCCACCCGTGCCGTACAGTACGGCACCGCACGCACCTGTAGACGGTGATTCCGGCGCACAGCAGCGGCGCGGTCTCGTCGAGCGGCAGGTTGGAGGGCAGGCGCAGGGCAAAGCAGTCGCGGACCACCAGGTGCGTGGAGTAGCCACCCTGACGGTAACAGCGGGCAAGAAGGGAGTTAGTTCGTCGAGGGGCGGAACGGGCTTATGGCTTTCAACATGGCCCTACCGTCATCCCCACAACTGGGCAAGGTGCATAGGCCCCCCTAGTGCTTGACTCACCTGCGCCAGGCTGCCGTCGGCGTGCTTGGAGTTGTAGGTAAAGACGCACTTGGCGCAGAACTGCTCCTCGCAGCGGGGCGGGGCGCAGAAGGCGCAGGCGCGGCACGAGTTCACCATGCACCCCACGCCCGCGCGGTCGCCGGGCGCGAAGGCCGTCACCTCGGACCCCACCTCCGTCACGATGCCGGCAATCTCGTGGCTATGCGGGGGAGGGGCGAGGCAGGGGTGCGGGGACGAACTGGAGCGTCGGGGACAATCACTGGGATGGAGCCAGCGGCTCTCCTGCATTGCTGACGTGGCGCACCGCACGCACGCTTGTGCCCTGAGTGCGCCTTGCCCTCTCCTACCCCTCTCCCCCTCCCCCTCACCCGGGAACCATGGGGAAGAGGGCGCCGCCCCACTCGTCACGGGCCTGGTGGATGTCGGAGTGGCAGATGCCCACAAACGCAATCTCGATCCGGATGTCTGGGGATTGGGATTGGGGCTTAGCAGCGAGTGAGGCACCACGCGGACTAATCAGGCCGGGTGTATTCGACCCAGGCAAGGCGGCCGTGGTATCTGGGGTCCTCCAAACGGACGCGTGCCTACATCTCCAGCCGCGATCCTGCCCGCCCCGTGCCCCCTTTCACGCACCGTGCGGCCCCACGGGGCGGCGGTCAAAGGCAAAGGGCTCGAGGGGCTTGCCCGCCTCCAAGGCCGCCCAGCCCAGGCAGTTGGTGGCGGGGTCGGAGGCGGAGGCGCCGCGGGAGGAGGCCGGCTTGGAGAAGAGCGAGGCGAACTCGGAGAAAGACATCTCTGGAAGGGGGGAGGGCGGGGGCGAGGTGCGAGGGGCAGGAGGTCGTAAGAAGCGTGGAGGAGACGTGTGAGGGCAGCTTTCGGCAGGGGGGGAGGGGGGCACAGGAGAGGGGGCCGTGCGGACAGGGCTTGGGGCTTATAACAGAGAGAGCATCAAGGGCGGTGAGGGCGCACATCCGCTTCAGTGCGGGCTTGCGCGAGCGACGGGCGGACTGCGGGACTTCAGAGCGCTAGGGTGGCCAAAGTCCGGCGGCGGCGCGCGGGGAAGGCAGCCTCCGCCAAAAGGCACCTGGGGCCGTCTCCTTGCCGCCGTCGCCAGCGCCGTACTGCCTGACGTAGTCGGTCAGCAGCTGCGTGGGAGTCCCGGGCAAACGGGTCAAGGCGAGATAGGGGGCCTCCCTGCACCAAGTGGGGCACAACCCTAGCGACATTGCCGCGGCGCCGGCGCCAGCGCAACCCCACCGCCCGAGCCCGGCCGTGCTCACCGACGCATCGACATCCTCGCTCGGCGTCAGCTGACGCAGCAGGCTGAAGGCGCGAGGGTGCTGCTTCACCTCAGCGGCGGATGGCGGGGAGATGCGCGGCATGGCTGCAAGATGTCTGACGGCAAATCGGCGTTCGCCGTGTCTTGTCGGTCGGACAAGATCGCGAGAGGCTTCGGAGTGCGTTGCGGAGCTGATGTTGCGATGGCGCTGGATATTTTGTCTCGAGCCGAGGCCGCTGCCCTTTGGAAGCCTAACGGAGGGAACTCACACATCGTGATGACCTCAACCCCTTCGAACTCCTTCGCTGCTTCGAACACGAACCTACAAGAAGCCCCTTGGCCCTGTGCCAACCGCTGCCGCAGGTCCTGCCGCACTTGCCGGTTCCCCGCCGTCGCAGGTCACACGCTGCCCGCTACTGCCCCCTGATACCTGACCCTGCCCCTGTCTGTGATCGCAAACCGTTCATGGCGCAACCTGCCCTGGCCTGTCCCACCTGCCTGTCCCACTCTCACACACCTTGCACACTACCGACCCCTCTGCGCCCCCCTCCGCACGCGTGCCCCTCCCCACCCCACATCCCCCTCACCGCCCCCCAGTGCCCGTCCCCGCCCCCGACCCCGACCCCCCGCTCGGCGTGGAAGGCCGCTGTACATTGTACCGCTCGAGGATCGCCGCCACGCCTCCTTTCAAGGCGTCCAGCTCCTCTTCCAGTTTCTCCGACATAGTCTGCTTGGACCCAAGTAACGCCCGCGGCTGCACCGACGGCCCCGACGCTACGGCAGCCGACGGCGCCGCCTCCGCCGCCGCTCCCAGGCGCGACGCCAGCGCCGCGCCCGCGCTGGGCGAGCTAGCGGCCGCCGCCGAGGAAGCCGAAGCGGCGCCGCCGGCGCCCGCAGCGGAAGCCGAAGAGGCGCGAGCGGGGGAGGCGGGCGTGGGCGCCGATCCATTGCCCGTGGCGCTGCCCGCCCGAGGCGCGCTAATGCGGCCGAGCGCCGGGGAGGCAGGGGCGGCGCCGGGCGTGCGCGTGCCGGACGCGCCTGCATGCGACCCCACGCCCAGCCGATCTTTGGTGGGTGTCGAGGCGGTGCCCACCGACCCCGATCGAGGCAGCAACGATCGGGTCGTAGAGCCTGGACCCGGACTGGCGGTGCTGGCTCCTGCCGACGTCCCTGCCCCTGTCCCTGTCCCTGTCCCCGAGCCAGTTCCCGTCCGCAAACGTGCCGCAGCTGTCCCTCCTGCTGTGCTCGAGGGGCCTGCTGCACCTGCTACGCCCGTCCGGGATTTGCTGACGGGGCTGGGGCTGGCGGCGCCGTGGGGTGCGCCCGAATGCGCGGCCGTACGGGTCGCAGGCGAGCTGCGCGCCCCAGCTACGGAGGCGGTCCCGAGCACACCGTGGCTTTCCCGGTGCGAGGGCGAGGCGGGGTGCCCGTGCGGGAGCGTGTGCGGCCGCATGCCTGCGGTCCCGGAGCCGGTTGCGGCGGCGGAGGTGGAGGTGCCAGCCGCACCCGGGCTACGCCCCAGCGGCGCCGGCAGTGGCCGGCCGGGCGACGGCGGCTGCAGCCGACCCGAGGAGGAGGCACCAAGCAGCCCGTTGGCGTCCCCTCTTGGCCCCACACTCCCGATTCCGCTCCCGCTCCCGCTGCCAGCGGTGAAGGACGAGGATGACTGGGCCAGGACCTCGCCCGGCCCTCCTGCCAATGCTGAGGTTGCAGCTGCGGCTGAAGCTTGCATAGAGGAGGACGTGGGTGTCCGCAGCGACGGTAGCGGCCCGGAGCCCGAGGGGCCACGCATGGGCGACGCTGGCGGGATGAGGGGAGGCAGGGGCGACGCGTCGGCGGTCCCCAGCGTGGGGCCGCCGCTGCCCGGTCGCCGGATGGCCCCGAGCGGCGGCCCCCGTGCAGAGAGTCCCCCGTCTGCTGACGTGGATAGGGAGGCGGTCGAGGCGGAGGTGGAGGAGGATGACGAGGGAGACGCCAGCGGTGGCTTGGCGGCCAGCGGAGACGGCGGCGCCGCCGACACCGACACCCCTGGCCCCGCCGCTGCCAGCCCCGCCGCTGCCAGCCCCGCCGCCGCCTCCGACGCGCTCCCCGCCGACCTCCGCATCGGCGGCGGCGGGCCCAGGTCGTCCCCGCCGCCACTGCCGCCGCCGCTGCCGCCGCCGCTGCCGCCGCCGCCGTGTACGACAAGCGTCTGCACGCTCTGCCGTGCGCCTGGTGGTGGCGGCGCGACGAGGGGGGACAGGGTGGCGGGCGCCGCCACGGGCGCCACGCCCATCGGCACGCCGCCCGACGAGGGAGGCCGCCGGGAGGCGTCCACCATGCCCCTCAGGCGGCCGGCTTTGGAGCCGGAGCTGTCGGCAGCTGCGAACATGGCGCTGACGCGGACCTCGTGCTCCACCCTCGCCTCCTCCTGCTCAACCACGGCCGCTAATCGGGTAGAGTACTCCTTGAGCTCCGATATGGACGGCACGGGCGCGGCGGCGCGGGACTGTGCGAGAGGGGCGGAGGTGTGGGTGTGTGGAAGTGTGGAGGTGCGGCGTCAAGAGACTGAGAGAGGGAGCGGAGCGCGGAACCATGCAGTCCTCTCTGTGCGCGCCGACTCTGCAGCGCTATGGTATGCAAGCGCAGACCGCTGCGAGCCCTCTCCATGTCCTGTCAGACGGGCGCGCTGCGCCCACCCACCTGTAGGTCAGCCTCCGCCTCCAACAGGCCCTGCAGCACAAGGTCAGGGGCAGGGGGTGGTGCGAAGCACGTTCGGTAGGAGGCATGCAGCTCACGGCAGCACACGCCACGGCTTCTCTTCGTGTCCGAGCGGTCCCCCCGCCCACATGGGGATCCATCAGTCATGCGCGATGCCGTACAGTGCCGCACAGCTTGTACCGTACGCACCTGCAGGTACTCCACGTCCTCCAGCAGCGCCGCTCGCTCGTCCGCCAGCGCCCCCCGCAGCGTCTCCTTCACCGAGTCGATGGTCGCTATGCTCAGCCTGTCCGCCACGCCCGCCACCACAGACGGAGCGTCCGTGTACCTACACAGGAAGGCCAAGCCTCTCACTTCCCTCTGCCGAACATGGCTGTGGGCTACAGAGCCATGGACGCCGGCTGCAAGTGGAGCCCGCAAGCCAAGAGGCTCAACGCAGGTATGGGCTGTCCCTGAGTGGCAGTCGTGGCGGCCTGCCCACGACACGCTACATGAACCCATGTGGCCACCTACTGCCAGCTGCAATCACCCCGCGAGACCGTCCCGCTACCGTGCCCGTCACCCAGGCTGCGCACCTAGTCGCGGCAGATGAGGCGGCCGAGGAGGCGGTGGAGGGGCGGGACCCCGGGGCGCCATTGGGGAGCGCCGTGGGGGAGGCCGTCCCGGGCCGGGAGAAGGCGGCGGTGGCGGAGAGGGAGGTGGGCGGGCGGGAGGAGGTGGTCCCGGGTCGGGAGGAGGAGGACGCAGACAGAGACGTGGGCGGCCGCGGCGGGAGGGAGCCGGTGGGTGGCCGGCCGCCGTTTTCAGCAATCTGCGGCCCACGGGGGTGTGAGGGCGAGGAGGAGGTCATCACGAGCCCCAACTCCAGTTCCTGGTGCGGTGGCACGCCCAGGGGGGCCCCACGTGCCAGTCCCACCACCCCAGCACTTCCCGCTCCCCTCCTCCCTACCCACCCCTCCTCCTCCTTCTCCTCCTGCCCTGTCCACACCCTCACACACACCTGTGCCTGTGTGGCCACGTAGTCCAGCACCGCCTTGTCCTTGCGGCTGGCCTTGGGCAGCAGCGCGCCCGGGTCGCGCTCCCGGACCACGGCCGAGCCGAAGGGCGTGTTGAGCGCAGAGCAGTGCAGCCGCTCGATCAGCAGCCGGATCTCCGTCTCCACCTGGGCACGGAGGTTACGAAGCGAGAAGCAACGCAGCGCGTCAGGCTGGCCGCTGCAGACGCGGTGCCCCAAACCCTGAGTCCTTTGGGCTAGGGGTTACCCACGGGCACCTGCCGATCGCCGGCAGAGCTTCCCGAACCCCGGCAAGACAAGCACCTGCCTCGACAGCTCGCTCCCCGCATTCGGCACACCCCCCGTGCCCCGGCTCGATCGGCTGCCGGCCGTGGGCTACCGTAACCACCCACCAGGCTCCGCTGTGGGTTGCTGCAGATCTGCTGCCGCTGCAGCAGCGCGGCCGTGTTGATCTGAACGTCGCCCATGATCTCCGCCAGCGCGCCCGCCTCCGCAAAGAGGGTTTCGTTCTCATCGATCAGCGAGGAGCCCAGGGCACGGCGGATCTGGGTCGGAGGCAAAGGGCCGGGGGTGGGCTCGGTGAGGAGCGCACCCGGGGTACTGCACCCGGGATTGAGGAGCAGAGAACGGGGGACTGCAGGACTAGACGAGTAAGCGTGGGTGTATGAGATTGGGATCGGCTCGGCCGAGGAGCACCGGAAACGTGCGAGCCCAACGTTGTCTAAGGCGGACGAGATGGAGCCTGATGTGCAGTGCAGTGGGCGTAGCGGCCTCTCCATCTAGGGTGCTGTGCGAGAGCACTGGGTAACGGTACCGCCAGCTGCGGCTCATGGTTCCTGGATTCTGTTTCACAGAGGCCTCGCAAGTCCCACAACAGAGAGGCTTCTGACTTGCATCGCGCCCGCGAGCCTGGACCATGCTGCTCACGCTGGACCTCCTCTCAGGGTGAGCAGGGGCTCTAGCCTCCCGGCACGCTCGACACCCTCCCGGGTCCACCGCCCCTCGCATCCCAGACTGCCCCCTCCACAGCTTCTGCGTCTGCGTCAGTGCGTCAGAGCACTGGAGTGTGTGCCATCGCCCCATGCGTGCCCAACGTCCGCGGGCGAAGGGAGCAGCAGCCTACCTCGTCCCTTTCCGCGGGGTAGAGCGCCTGGGAGATGACCTCCCAAAGCAGCTGCTGCACCACGCGCAGCTGCTGCGCGCTCGATGTCACGCATGGCTCCTGTCCATCCATGGGGCCTGCCTCCGTAGACCGGGGCGAGCCCCGTAGGGCCGCAGCGACTGCCTACGCCATGTCGAGGCGGCAAGTCACTCGCGAGCAAGCCGCAAGCCTTTCGCTGTCGTAAGGATGTAACTAAGCTCTTTAAGTTGTTAGCAGGGGCTCAGGGGTGGGGCCGCGGCATCGAGAATGCGGGAAGGAGCAAGCGGGCTTTGTGTTGAGGAGGGGCGTGCTGACGTTGTATGCGTAAGATGCGTGACGTCAGGAGAGAGCAGAGCGCAGATAGCCAGCGCGGTTCCGGGCGTGCCCATGAAGGAAGTGCAGGCCTTGTCCGAATGCCGCAAGCGTGCATACTGCCGGTCATGCGGGTTACAAACAAACGGTCATTTCCCAAGGCGATACCAGCCTTTTGAGCACGTTGCAAGCACTCAACTCGCGAGAGATCGACGACCTGCTTCCCCGCCCTCTCAAGTAGATCAATACCCATGTACCTCGTGTCAACCTAGTAGACACAGCTGCTGATCGATAGGCCCCGCGTGTGGGGCGTAGGAGCGCCACCATGGTCTCTCTCGCGGATGTTCCCGGGCTGAAGGTGGCGGAGCTGAAGGATGCACTCAAAGAGCTCGGGCTGTCGACAACCGGCACAAAGGCGGTGCTTGCAGAGCGTCTCACGGCCGCGCTGACGGAGGTAAGCCCTGCATCTGGCTATTAAGCGCTGTCTTGGCTCACAGCGGTCGCTGACTGCGCCACATGGCGAGAGCGGCAAAGTGCGTGACCGTGTGGGGCCATGTACCGGTGCAGGCGGAGGGAGGGGGCGGCGGGGAGGCCGCGACGGCCGAGCCTGAGGCCGACGCCGGGGCAGCGGCCGCAGAGGCTGAGGCCAAAGCGAAGGCGGAGGCTGAAGCGGAAGCCGAGGCCAAAGCCAAGGCAGAGGCGGAGGCTAAAGCCAAAGCAGAGGCGGAGGCCAAAGCCAAGGCAGCGGCGGAGGCCGAAGCTAAGGCTGAAGCGGAGGCCAAGGCGGAGGCAGAGGCCAAGGCGGAGGCAGAGGCCAAGGCGGAAGCTGAGGCCAAGGCGGAGGTGGCGGCTAAGGCGGAAGCGGACGCCAAAGCGGCGGCTGCGGCAAAGGCGAAGGAGGCTGAGCAGACGCCAGCCAAGTCCGCTCGGACGCCCTCCAAGGGCCAGGCTGGGGAGGGGCCCACGCCTGTCGCCATGACGGTGGTACAGCTGCGGGAGGCGCTCAAGGAGAGGGGGCTGTCTGCCGCGGGCACCAAGGCCGTCCTAGCGGAGCGCCTCTCAGCGGCCATCGCTGAGGTGAGAGCCAAGAGGGGGGGCGGGGCAAACGGTTGGGGTCACGCGAGGTGTACAACGAGGAAGTGGCAGGGCTCGCATGGATGCGCCTAGCTGTGGTTGACTGCTTGCGTGTGGTCAGCTGGGGGTGGGACCTAGCACGGTGCAAAGTAAGCTTCTGACGCCAGTTCAGGGTTAGGCGCCAGCGAGGAAGCCAGATGTTGACAGCGCACTCCCGACCCCGGCGTTTTGCTCGCTCTCACTTTGCTGTCTCACTGCATGCTGGCCTGGCTGCGTAGGATGCCGGCGGTGACAAGGAGGGCGATGGGGACGAGGAGGCCGCCGCCGCCGAGGCGGAGGCAAAGGCGGAGGCGGATGCCAAAGCCAAGGCGGCGGAGGAGAAGGCTGCCGCCAAGGCGGCCGAGGCGGAGGCCAAAGCTAAGGCACAGGCGGAGGAGGCGGAGGCCAAAGCAAAGGCGAAGGCGGAGGCGGCTGCCAAGGCGGCGAAGGCGAAGGAGGAGGCCGCGGCGAAGTCTCGCGGCAAGGATGCTGACGTGGCCATGGAGGATGCCGCGGACAAGCCGGGCCTCGCTGCCTCGGAGCCGGAGCACGAGGAGCAGGTGGGCGGGGAAGCAGGGGGAGCTGCGGGCTGTGGGGTGCGGGGATTGCAATGGGCCGGGCGCGTGGGGTGGGAGCGGCGGGTCGGGAGGGGCGCAGGCTTCCCCCGAACAAGGGCTGGGCGTGCTGCTGATGGTGAGAAGGCTAGGGGTCCAAGGTCGCTGCCGGCTGGCGGTGGTGACATGGATGGCCATGCACAAAGCCGCAACTTGACAGCTGGTCAGACCGCCCCAGCTCTGCTTTGACGTATCCGTTCGCCTCAGCCCTGACGCGGCTATCTTGCTCTGACGGCCATTAGCCAGGATCGATAGACGCTGAAGGGTCACACGGAGGGCTATGAGGGAGGGAGTGGTCCTCGGCCTCTGCACCCCGACCCCCCTGTGTCTTGGCAGCGCCCTGGCACTTGCATGGGCTGGCAGCCTGCGTCTCGACGTCACAACCGATCTCTCCCTGTGTCGTACTTGGTGACGGTACGGCAGGTGGACTACGGCATGGACGATGACGAGGAGCACGTGCATGCAGAGGCGGCGGCCAAGGCAAACGAGGAGCCGCCGGCCGCCGAGGCCAAGGACGACAAGGAGACGGCAGCGGAGGCGGAGCCGCCGGCGGCCAAGCGGGGCCGTGGCGGGGCCACACGCGCCGCCGCCGCCAAGGCAGCGGCGGCGAAGGACGCCGGCGGCAAGGCCGGGGAGCCGGCGGAGGGCGGGGGTAAAGGGGCTGAGGATAAGCCGGGGGCGGCGGCGGCGAAGCCGGCGGCGGCGGAGGCTACGTCGCCGACGGGGGCGGCGGCGGGGGCTGGCGGCGGCCGCAAGCGGCAGCCGATCCAGTTTGTGAAGGACGAGGTGGAGCAGCGGGTCGTGGCGAAGCGGGCGGCTCGGGAGGCGGCGGCGGCGACTGAGAAGGACAAGCCAGCCGCCGAAGGGGCCGAGCAGGAGAAGGAGCAGGGGGCGGCGGCGGCCGCGGCGCCGGGTGCAGCGGCCGCGGCCAAGGGCGGGAAGCAGGCGGCCAAGGGCAAGGCCGCGGCGGCGGCGGCCCTGGCGGCGGAGGCGGCGGACGGCGAGGCGGAGGCGGCAGCCGACGGGCCGACGGAGGAGCCGGCGGAGGGCGCGGAAGGCGGCGACAAGGACGGGGCCACCCCCAACGCGGCGGCAGCGGCGGCGGCAGCGGCGGCGCGGCCAGCGAAGCTGCAGAAGCTGGATAGCTCGGGCCGGAAGACGAGCACGGCGGCAGCAGCGGCGGCGGCGGCGGCGGCTGCCGCCGCGGCGGCGGCGCTGCAGGCCAAGGCGCCTGCCGCCCCGCCGCCGCCGCTCGAGGGCCCCGCCACCCGCGCTCTCCGGATTGAGGGCTTCGTTCGGCCGTTCACGGAGAACCAGGTGGGCGCGGGAAGGGGCCCCTCTTGCGTCACGCGGACAAGGCTTGAGCTCGGGCTTGCGGCCGAGATGAAAGGGCTGTGGCGGAGGGTTGAGAAGGGTTGGGTGGACGGACGTGTTTGCGGCTGCAAGCAGGAGAGGTAGACTGGTGCCCCGCTTCAGCTAAGGTGCCCGGCGGGGCCACTACGTCAACCCATCCTGCCCTACTGTTTGACACTCAGCCTCCTGCCCCCCTCTTGGTGCCTTGCCGGTCTCTCCCGCAGCTCAAGCAGATGCTGTCGCAGTACGGCACGATCGAGGATCTGTGGATGCCGTCCATCAAGAAATTCTGCTACGTGATCTTCGCGGAGGAGGTGCACGGGGAGGCCGCCGGCAACGCCGTGAACGGCGTCATCTGGCCCTCGACCAACCCCACCAGCGTGCTCAAGCCGGCATACTTGTCGACCGAGGACGCGACGACCGCAATCGAGAACGGGCGGAAGGGCATTGTGGAGACGCCGCGCGGCAACGGCGCCGCCGCAGGCGCGGCGACGGGCCCGCGGAGAGACCAGCTGTCGGCGGCGGTCGCCGCTGCGGCGGCGGACGCGGCGGCGGCGAAGCAGAAGGCCCCGGCGGCGGCAGCCGCCGCCGGCGGCGGCGCGGCGGCCGGCGCCGCCGCCAACCTCACGCGCAAGCGGTCGGAGCCGGAGCCCGACTCAGTGCCGGCGGCGGAGGCGGCGCCAGTGGAGGAGGAGCCGCCGCCCAAGTCGCTCGACGACCTGTTCCGGAAGACGAAGAGTCGGCCGTGGATCTACTACCTGCCGCTGACGGACGAGGAGGCGGCGGCGGCGCGGAAGAAGCGGTTGGAGGCGGAGGCGGCGCAGAAGGAGGCGGACCAGCAGACGGAGCGGGAGCGGCTGGACCGGGCACGCAGCGGCGGCGGGCTGCCGCCGCCGCCGCCGCTGCCGTCACGTGGCTCGTACGGGCGAGACGGGCGCGACAGCAGGGACGGCCGGGACCGGGACCGCAGGTAATGCTTTGCAGCACGGGGGGAGCCGAGGAGGTAATGGCGGGGCGTGTGGCTGGGAATGGGCGGGGGATCGCCTCGGGTCCTGAGGTGGCGCGGGTGGTGACGCGAATGCTGACAACAGTCGATTGGGGCGAGCCGTGGCCTTGGGTTGTGAGCGCTTGGCCATGCGGCGCTTGCTCGGGCTCTGCCAGAACTGACAGCCATAGGGCAAGAAGACAGGCGCGTCTGTGCTTGGTGGAGAGCCGCGGACAAAGGCGACATGGGCTTGACGTGAAGCGCAAGGCGGCGATGGTGTCCCGTCGGCTGCGGCCATATGGAAGCGCTCAGCGCATGGGTCAGGGGCACGGGCAGTCGGGCAGGGCTGCATTGACGACTGCCGCGATGCGTTGCACGCCTGGAGCCGGGGCCTGCTGCCTTGGTTTCTGACTTACGGGCTACAGGCGACGTACTGTTCATGTAAGGACTGAGTGAGCTGTCGGCGCTCATGTTCGGCGTATTGCCTGGTGGGTAAGCCGCTCAGCGTAGCCATGCACACTGCCAAGAGCCGTCCTCCCTGCCCCAGTCTCACACTACCGATACCTGCAGCAGCCGATCCTCTCAAGCTACCCAAGTCTTACATGCGATCACGGGCAGCCGACGAGTCCGCTTGTGGGTATCCGTGTGCTCAGAGCAGAACCCAGCAGCTGGCTGGCGCATTGGGGCCGCAATGGCCCCAAGCAGTACATCCGCATATTCAAAGTTGCCTGCTTCACCTGAAGTGGTCGACAAGTCCGCCTGTCACCGCAATCCTTCGAACCTCATGAGGAGCACCAGTAAGCCACGGGCGTTGACATCCACCCTGGAACACCCGCGGCAGCCTGCCCGTCCACCTCAGCATCACCGCGCATCACATATGAATGAGGCCAGGGGCCTGCCAAGAACTCCAAGTCAGCAAGCGGTGGCAGGCCAACCGCATCCTACTTATCAGCACGTACGAGACAGCTACGCTCACAACCCCACCCACGGCCAGTTCGCCCCCGGTGCACTAGCGGTGAGCAGCCAGCGCTTCAAGTCCACTCCCAATCCTCAGACCTTCCCTTCACCGTCACAGCCTTCACAGACCTCAGCCTGCCCTGCTCCGCCTCCTCACGGCTTGAAGCAGCGGAACAGCCCAGCCAGGAAGCCCTTGGGCTTGGGCTCCTGCGCCGCCTTGGGCACGGGCACGGTCTCCGCCGCTTTGGCAGGGGGCTCCGCCACCGGGGTGGCCTTGGCTGCCTCCGCGCTCGCCGCCACCTCCACGGCCGCGGACACTGCCTCCTCGGCCTTGGCCGCAGCCGCAGCGTCGGTGGCGACTGCGGCAGACGAGGCAGCGGCCGGCGAGGGCGCGGCGGGCTCCTGCTTGAGCGGCTGGTTGACGGAGCGGGCCTCCAGCAGGGGCGAGGCCGTGGGCTCAAGCTCGGACACAATCATGGATGAGAGCTCCGGCGCGGGGGGCGTGTCGGGCGGCGCCGCGGGCGGGGCGAAGGGGCTGATGGTCGTGCCGGCCACGGGCGTGGACGGCGCAGCCGCGGCGGCGGCCGCCGGAGAGGCAGAGGGGGGAGAAGAAGACGTTGCCGCCGCTGAGGGCGGTGTGGCGACCTTGGCGCTGGGCAGAACCTGGGGACGAGGAGCGGGTGCGTTGCGTAATGGGGAGGACAGTCGCCTGGTCAGGTCGGGGGTGACACGTGGAGCAGGGGCACGCAACGCTGGTATTATTGGCCACCAGAACGAAGTCTTCAAGAAGTAGTGGGGGCAAGCGGGGGGTGCCAGTCCACCTACCTCCTCGTCGGCCTTGCGCTTGCGGGCGGCTGGGTCGTTAGAGGAGGGCGTCTTGGGGCCCCCGTTGGCCTTGGCGGAGTTGGGGCGGGGCTTGATGGTGGGTGTGCGGACTGCGGGCACAGGCACGAGGGTGAGGAGAAAAGGCCGGGGTGGCAGAGGGTCGGGAGTGATGAGCTCGGATCAGCTTTGCGGACAGGCCGAGCCGGGATCGCTTCTGTAACAGGAAGCGCCCTGCCCCTCAACATGGACCATCGCTTTCTGTCTTGTTCGCCATCCCGCACTCACTCTTCGGCTGCTCGTGGGCCAGGCCGAACACGAAGAGCTCGGGAGGCGCGGGCCTGGAGCTGCCCGAGGGGCCTGGCGGGGTGCAGCCATGTGGGTCGGCGAGGAAAGAGCGTCAATACCACCTAACAGCCGGGACCCATCGACACCAGGCGGCCAGAGGCGCAGATGGGGTACCCATGCATAGGGGCCGCACCCATCGCAGCCTGGCCCAGCCCACGCACCCGCCGAGGCCGGCGCCTCCTCCTGCGTGAGCCCCAGCACCTCGTCCTCCACCTCCACCTCCAGCGCCGGCACCTCCTCAGAGCCCAGCCGCTGCACGCCCTCCGGCTCCGCCTGCGGCAGCCCCGCAGCCGACACACGCATGGAGCCCGCGCCGCCGCACACGGACGGCGCGGCGGCCAGCACGGCCGCCGCAGCCAGCGCCTGCTCGCCCGTCAGACTGGAGGTCATGACCTCAGACTCGCGGAAGCTGGGCACCATCTTCTTGACCACCTGCGGAGTGCGCAGCAGTCGAGGACAAAGGGGAGCCATTGCAGGGGGAAGTGAGTATCATGATGGGCAGGGGGTGTGATATGCGGGCTGCAGGCTGCTTGCGTTCTCCATCTGACCCACATCACACAAGTGCAAAGGCTTACTCGCCGCACCCTACGCTGCGAGCCCTCGACCCACATCACATGGCCGGCATACCTGAGCGACCGTGCCGTACGCCAGCTTGCTCTTGGTGCACGGCGAGGCCGCGGCCTCCTCCGCGTCGTCCGCCACGCCAAAGAGGACCGGGGCTGTCGGGACCCCGGCCCGCGCCGGGCTTACGCCCTCTGCACCCTTGGATGCTGGCGTGTCGCCAGACAGCGGCAGCTGCTCACCCGCCAGGCTTGCGCCCACGGCCTCCGACACACGGAAGCTGGGCACCATCTTCTTGACCAGGTTGGCCACCGTGTTGGTGGCGCGCCGGTTGGCGGTGCGCGGGGAGTCCCGGAGCGCGCTCGCGCCCTCCAGGTGAGACCTGGCCGCGGCGGGCGAGGGCGGCGCAGGGCCCGCGGCCGCCGGAACCTCCAGCTCCGCCTCGGCCTCCGGCTCTGGCTCCGCCATGGCGGGAGAGCAGGCGAGCGCGACGGGGGAGTCGCACTTCTCGCAGGCGGGGAGGTCGGACGCGTCGCCCGACATGCCGGGCGTCAGCAGGCCCAGGCTGCCGCCGGCGCTGCGCAGCGAGCCGCGGCTCGGCTCCAGCGTGAGGGGCCCACCGCTGGGGCCTGAGCCCGCCGCGGCCGGCGGCGTGGCGCCCTCCGCCTCCGCTGCCAGCTCCGTCAGCAGCGCCAGGGCCGCCAGTCCCGCCGTCGGCTGCTGCTCCCCCGGAGAGCCGTCGCCGCTGGCCCCGCCGGCGGAGCCGTCGCGGGCTGCGGGCTTGCGGGAGGGCGTCACGGGCTCGCTGTCGAGGGCTGCGCTCGTGTCATCCAGAGCAAGGGCGCTGGCGTTGGCGGCGCCAGGCAGGAGCACCTGGTCTCGCTGGGGTGAGGCAGCCGCAGCGGCCGGATGGAAGGCCGTGTCACGCGGGCTCAGCAGCTTGGGCGAGGGCGAGGGGTTGAGCAGCGGGCCGGCCACCTCCGCGCCGTTGTCTGCTGCAGCGGCCATGCCGGCATCATGAGGCACCGGTGCCTGCGGCGCCACGATCCCGACGTAGTTCACCATGACCTCTGCGGTCTGGCTGGAGCCCGGGGGCTGCTGGCGGGCGGCAGAGAGGACCTCCTCTGCGATCGACGCCTGAGCCGGGGGTGGTGGCGCGCCGCCGCCTGAGTAGCGGAAGCCCGAGAGGATGGCACGCAGGACGAAGGAGCCGGACTTCAGGAGGAAGTTACCCCCCTTTGACGCCGCGTCGATGCCCTTAGTGTTGTCGCTCTGGGCCTTACTCTTGCCCTGATCAAGGCTCCGTGCGTCCTGCGGTTGAGCGGAAGCCACGGTTGACAGGGCAGGGGGTCAGACCGCCGGACATGCAGGGCAGGTATGAGAAGGGTTGGGAGGGGGGGACAAGTGGGGTCTTGCGAGCACGTACCTGCGAGGCGCGGGTCGGCAGCTGGTCAGCCCCGACGTCCCCGTACGAGGGCTCTCCAGCTATGTCGCAGCTGGGTTCCGGGCTGAGGTCTGCCTTAGGGCCTGACAACACGCTGTCGTAGTCGTCTGTGGGGAACACGAGGGCCGAAGGGGGCTAAGCCGTGTGAGAGAGCACAACTAAAGGCAAGTGACGAGGATGGCCTTGCGGGGGCGAGGCGGACGGTGCTTGGAGCTCCGAGGAACTCACCAGCCTGCCCGATTCCAGCCTCCTCGCTGTCGTCCACTGAGCACGCTGTGTACTGCGGGCAGAATGTCCGTGCAGTCGGGTTGGTGCCAAGGCCGCGGAGCGCTCGTGCTCGGTGCAGACATGCTGACCGGTCAGCGGGCCGCTCACCTCGCTAACTTGCCCCACGCTATCGTTCTCCGCGTCGCTTGTGTGACAGGAGTGCCACTCCTCTGCAGGCAAGCGGTCCGAGGACAAGCGGAGGAGTTTGGTTGTTCGCTGGAGTCGGCGGACAAAGCCCGCGCTGTTGCGCGAAATACAGCGCAGCATAACCCACGCACCTATCTGCAGCTGGAAGGATGCACACCGCTGCATATCGAGGCCTGGCTGCGACCGGTCCCCGGTGCCGTCAACACCAGACGAGCTCAACGCATCCCTAGCAGCTCACAGAGTGTATTGTTGTCTATGTGCAAAGGTGAACGCTGCTGTGTGGTTAACTGGGCACGGAAGTCGCCGTCTAGACGTCTAGCCGAGAGACAGCTCGCGGACAGATGCGGGCTCAAAATTTTCTGCGGCTTTGGGGCTGCGCAGGCAGCGTGCGGACGTACTCTATGTAGACGAACTCAGGGGCTGCAGAAGCCGCTTCATCAAGCAGCGTGGAAGCCGGAAGTTTGCCCGGCCGCTTCGCCTTCGGCTCCAACCAGGCGCAACAAGAGACGCCAGATTACATGTGGATGCAGCTCCCCTCCCCTGGCACTTTGAACCTAGATGAGTGCAGCGGCTGGCTCGCACTGCGGGGTGGTCAGGCCGACTGCCATAGCGTGGGCCCCACGCGTGTAGACCCCAGTCCCACGCCTAGGCTTCCTCTACCCCCCTCACTCCTTACGCCACGTTGCCCTCAGCTGGACTCGACGTTGTCCGGTTGTAACCGTGGCGCCGCCCCCCAGCACCGAGCACTTCAGGCCTGGGTGCCCCTCCCGGCTAGTCCTAGCTCCTATCCTCACTTCTCACAGGCCCAGAACTCGGATCATGGCCGTGACCATATCAACGCTGTGGCCCCGGTACATCAGCCACGTGGCGAGGCGCCGCCTGCATCGCACCGTACCAGCAGCGCAGGACATTTGTCAAGGAGCGCAGACCTCATGTGTCATCTGCTCATTTCCTCGGCCCCTTCGTACTCGAAGGCCCCAAACCTGCAGGCACTTCCACACCTCTCCCGCCCCCTGCCTTCCCCTCCTGCCCTGCTCTCACCGCTGGGAGTCTCGCTCCTTAGCCTTGGCCTGTGCCAGCGCGGCCGCGTTGGCAGCCTGGGAGCCAGCGGCTGGCGCCTTGAGCTTGCTGGACCGCCCCCGCTCCACGTGCTTCCGCGCCGCTGCCACGAGAGCCTCGCGGACCTCTGGCGGGGCCATGCAGAGGGCAGGGAGCAGGGAGAAGGGAGCAGGGGAGTAAAAGTGGACGTGTCCGCTGTGTGTCGTCAAATGGGGAGAGGAAGCCGGAGACCGCTTGCCGGTTGCACGCGTACGTGCCTTGTCCGGCCCCCGTAACCCGCCAGGACAGTTGGCAGTGCCTGAAGCCGCCTCACCCGTCTCCTGCCGCGAGGCGGGGCCCGTCAGGCGGATGCTCCGGCTGGGGCCGAACACGGCTGCCAGTGCGGCATCCACGGCGCTGGGGGCAACGCTCTTGGCCGACAGCAGCTCCTGTGGGGAGGGCGCAGCAGGGGCGCGACAAAGGATCTGGTCGGGCGAGGGCGGGTAGGGCCCTGTCAGCCCACGTGTGTGGCTGTGGGCAGATGTACGGCCTTGCAAAGCTCGACCTCACGCCAGGCGCATGAGCGACTCACGTGCTTGATCTTGGCCGGCGCCAGGAGCTTGCTCGTCCACTTGGACTGCACGAATAGCTGAGCGAACAGCGCGTCGTTCAGCAGGCCCTGTACGGCAGCGTACGGCACGGCACATGGCACACGAGCCTGGCACGCGCGGCGAGCCCCCGGTCCCAGCCCTCGCACGCCACGTGTCCGCAAACCATCTCCCTTCCAAGTACCCCCTCTCCTACACCGCCATCACCGCCATACCCGCGGCTGGAGGGTATGGCGGCCTCCAGTATTTCACACTCACACACAAACGCCGCCATGCCCACGCTTCCCTGGCTAACACGAGCAGCCCTTCACACACAAGCCTTTTCAGCCCCGAAGGACCCTACTCCCGCGTACCTGCGCCGTTAGCCAGCCCACCAGCGCTGAGGCGTGCTCCGGCGCCGCACCCCGCGCCTGCAACTTGAGGGCCAGCTCGGCGCAGGACACGGCGGTGCGCTGGACCACGGACATGGCGTAGGCCTTGGCCTGGGGGTGGGGGGCAGGGGCAGGGGCGCGGACACAGGGCGTGGGGTCAGGGGGTAAACAGTTGGCAGGCTCCAGGGTCGGCGGCGGGTTGGAACACGAACATATCATACACACCTTGGCATGAGGGCAGCGGGGGAGAAGAGTGCGGCAGGGCAATAAAGAGCGGGTGCGGTAGCTCACGGAGCCGAACCAGTGGGGTTAAGTTCCCGGCCGGGTCATGGCCATGTATAAAAAAAGCATTGAACAGGCCTTGCCTTGGCGTAGGCTGGGTCCCGCTCCAGCTCGGCATACTCAGCCGCACTCAGCGCCCCGGGGATGGGCCGGGGCGCCAAGCTGTCGAACCGCAGCGGCCCGTCATCGTCGTCATCAGTCAGCCTCGACACGTCATCGTCGTCCATGCCGAACAAGTCGTACTCCTCATCTTCGCTCAGGAACCCGCGGCTGGCTGACGTCAGACCGGCCGAAACCGCCGGAGTCCGACTCCCAATGTCCGGACTAGGCGCGGGGGCCCAAGACCCGGCTGGCGTGCCCGTGCCCGGCGCTGGGCGGGCGGTTGAAAAGATCGAGGCGCGGGGTGGCGTCACAGCGCGGGGCTGGGGCTGGGTCGAGGAGGAAGTCGAGGTGGTGGGGGCGGGGCCGAGGCTGAGCGAGGATGGGGACGGGAACGATGTCACGGGCTTCCTCAAGGGAGAGTTGGAGCGGCGGGGCGGGGCAGAGGAGGCGGTTGAGGAGGCAGGCGGCGGCGGGAGGGGCCGAACCGCTTGGGGCCGACTTGGTGCAGCTGCAGCCGCAGCCGCAGGGGCCGTGGGTCGGGCGGCGGTGGCTGCGGGCGGCCCCGCTCTCGCTGCTGGCCCTGCCCCCGCTGCTGCTCCCCAGCCGGCCACGCCTCTCGCACCTGCCCCCGCCCCGGCGCCTCCTGCTGCTGCCCTCGCGCCCGGGCCTACAGGCCGTGTGCCCTTGGCAGACTGTGTGGACAGAAACGAGGAAGGGCATAGTTAGACCAGAGGCGGCCGGCTCTAGCCTCCGTCGATCCTACACTCTGCCACATGCAGAGACCCAGCGACCTGCCGTGCCCCTAGCTATGACCATCCTGACCGCATGCCATGTCGTGTTAACGCCTCAAGGCCCCAGCAGGTCAAAAGCATCCCCGCCCCGAACCCACACCCCACCTGCAGCCTTCGCTTCCCCGGCTAACACGAGCAGCCGTTCCCACCTGCAGCTGCTGTCGTAGCTCGGTGAGGCTCCGGAACGTGACCGGAGGGGTCTCGACCCCTTGCTTGCGCGCTCCGCTTGCCCGGCCGCCTTCTTCGCTAGACCCGCCCAAGACGTCGTCCCCCGACGACCCTGCCTCCTCCGCCTCCGCGTGTAACTCCGCTTCCAACTCCGCTTCCAACCTCGACTCCGCTTCCGCCTCCGCCTCCGTTGACTGCGGTTCGACGGTCATGACTGCAACCGCGGGCACTCGCTCCCAAGCGCCCAGCCCGCATCGCTGCGTATCCTCCGAGCGCCCTGCGCCCTCGGCCGAGCCCAACGGTGCTGACGTGGCACCGAGCGCCTGAGCAGTAGAGATCGGAGGGGATGGGAGCGGCTGGGAGGAGGCAGGTTGAGGCGGGGGCGCCGCCGCCGGCTGGGCGCGTTTGCGACCCGCCCGGCGCTGCGCTAGCGTCAGGCCCTGCTCGAGGTCCTGCGCGCCCCCCTCCTGCTCCCGCGCTGCCTCCTGCGGCTGCGGATCTTTTCGCGGATCCGGCTGTGGAGCGCACAGGGCAGCGAGGCTGACGGGAGCCGAGGGCTCGTCGCCGGGAGCTGCGCGCCGGGGCCGGCCGCGGCCACGACGGGGCTTTGGGTCAGGCGCAGCCCCGTCAAGGTCGGGGTCAAGACCGCTGTCGGAGCCAGCTGCCCGGGGCCTCAGAGCCGGCCACCGAGTCCGTAGTGAGAGGTAGGGGCCAGTGCACGCCAGGCCTGAGCACAAGGACGGGCGCAGGAGCGACGTATGCATTTCCCGCGCCTGGGGACTACGGTGCCGCGAGGCGGATTCAGGCGCTCGCGAGGCTCCTATTGAGTGCTTGTTAGCAGAAAGAAATGGTCAGGGCGCCAGAGCCTCCAGTCGCTGTGTCTCACGTTAGCGCAATTACCGGTCTAGCCGAGTGCGTGTTGTGCCGCTGAACTGTTTGCCCCTGCTATATAGGGGTCACGTCCTCTTCCCAACGCTGCTGTAGGGCCGGGTTGCTGTCCCCAGCTGCGGTGCATGCGGTGCCGGACGGACCCCAAACTGCTTGCCCAGGCTTACTGCCCTGAAACCACACTGTAACTGTGCTACAGACTGCTTTCGACTTCACGCTGCCCACACCGGTCGACACCCTAGCGCAACATCTAGCATCGTTCCGCTGGGAGAGAGTCCTGCGGTTGAAGCCAGCCCCTATCCCGCTGCCGCTGCGTGATGGCGGCAGCGCGTGAGATCGGGGGCATAGGCCTCAAAATAACGGGCGCGCTCGCAGGGACCGTTTATGTCGAATCTCTAGATGCAACGGTCGGAACGCTGCGCTCGGAGGTATCGCGGCTCATGGGTGAGCCGGAGCCACTGAAATGGGAGATCTGCGGCCCCGTTGGGCCCTCCTGCGCTGCCCACTTCCATGCCCCCCGCGTGCACCCTATCCTTCGCCTGACCCCTTTGCCCCTCACCCCCAGGCGCCGATGCGGTGGTCAAGATGATCGTCGGTGGCCGGACCCTGCAGGCAAGCCTTGAGTCCTTGCGGACGCCGTTGACGGGGCCCCTCTGATGGCCCCCGGCCCTCCCCGCTTGCTGGGCCCCTCTCCCGCCACATCCCCATTCCGCCACCCCACCAAACCCCGCCTCCCGCGCCCTCCCCGCCCCCCCGTAGGACGATTCCAAGACCCTCGGGGAGGCTGGAATCACAGCCACGTCGCGGGTACTCATCGCTCGCGGCAGCGCGGGGGACCCGGGCGCTGCCGCCTCCAATGCCGCGGCGGACCGGGCCAAGCGCCTGGAGCGGGTCCGGCAGGCGGCGGAGGCGCTGGCGGGCAGGCAAGCGGGGAGGGGGGAGGCGCTGATGGAGAGTGCACAGGCGTAGACATGGGGTTCAAGGGGTGGGCGTTTGGACAGGCGCTGTTAAAGCACTGCAAGCATTGCAGGCTGGAGCGTACCGGTATGGACGGACTGCGCCCCCCGTGCCACATGCGACATGCGACATGCACTTAACCCTGGGCCTTGATGACTGATGATTTGGGCCTGTGCAGGGATGCCCGGGGCCTGAGCGACGACTACGCTCTGGACATCGAGGACCAGGGCGGCTCCACGGTGGCCGTCAAGCCCGAGGACCGGCGCAACCTGGTGTTCGGACTGGTGCTGCACGACAAGGCCAAGGCCAGCATGAGCAAGGTGGGGGGGGGAGGGGGGTGCTGGGGAAGGAGGGAGATGGGAGGAGGACAGGGGTTGATCTTTGACGGGGGGTCACTTTTCGATATCGGACAAGGTCTCGGACAAGGGGGGTTGAGGGAGGAGGAGCACGGGAAGAGGTCCGGTGCAAGCACACCAACCTGCTGCAACTTCAACTCCTGCCCCACCGCAACCCCCTCCCCTCTTCCTCCTGGCCCCCTCCCCCCTCCCGCCTTCCCCCCAGGGCGACTTCGCCACCGCCCTGGAGGAGCTGCTGCTGGCGGAGGAGGCCCTGTTGCTGTGCGACCCGCGGCTGACGGGGGCGGTGGACAACGTGCCGCTGCTGCTCATCGACCTGGTGGGGGGGGGAGGCATGGGGTGGAGGGGGCGAGAGGGGGAGGGGGTTGCCCTAGTGGGGGGGGAGGTGCGGGGGCGGATGTGTCTGCAGAGCCCAGCGCAGTCAGCGGGACTGCGCCTCCCCTTCGGTCGAAGGAAGAATAGAATGGTTTAGAGAGGGAGGCTTCTCCGCGCTTCGCCCCGCCCGGGTCCCTTGGGGGGGAGAGGGCGAGGGGGTTTGCAGGGGGTAGAGGGGGGCCTCACCGTGCCTCTTCCCTCCCCCCCGCTCCCCCCCCAGGTGTGGTCCGCCTACAAGCTGGGCGACCTCCGCCGTCTGGCCGTGTCCCGGGAGCGACTGGCGCGGGCCCGGCAGGGCCTGGCCCGGGCCCACGGGCCCAACCTGGAGCGGTTGAGATCGCTCACGGGCTCCACCTTCTGCCCCGAGCTGGCCACGTGAGCCCAGGGGACTGTGTGTGGGGTGGGATTGGGGGGGGGGGGGTTCTAGGGTTGGGCGGGATAGTCTCATGGGGGGGGGGTTGAAGGCGCGAGCTGGGCGCCTTGCTTAATCATTCCCCTCAGTCACTCTGCTCCCGCCTTTTCAAAAGGCACTTGCAACAGGAGAGGCTCGAGGGCTCTCCACCCACTACACTCTTCCCCAGCCCCATTGCCCAGCCCCTTTCTCCACTCTCATCCCCATCTCCAACCGCCCAGCTTACCTTTCCCCGCCCCCTGGCGTCGGCTCGATCCCGCTCAGCTTCAAACACCCTCTCCCCCTCCCCCACAGCCACCTGCGCCTGGAGGTTCTGGAGGGCCCTCTCCCATCCCCCCAGCGCCCCTCTCCACACCCGTGTCCAATCGCCCCCCCTCCACCCCTCCACCCCCAGGTACCTGCGCCTGGAGGTGCTGGAGGGCCTAGTGGCCTACTACGGGGGGGAGCCGAGGGCCACCGCGGAGGCCGCCTTCAGGGCGGCACAGGCCAAGTGGCAGCGGCTGCAGGTGGGGAAGGAGGGGGGGACATCGGTCAGCCCTGCGGGTCGGGGCGGAACGAGGCCAGCTAGTGTGGACTTGCGGTGTCTTGCTCGGGTGGAGCTGGGAATAGGCGTACGCGTGGCGTTGCGCTACGACACGCGGGTTTGGGCCTGCGGACACGTAGCGTGGTACCTCGTACCTCGCGTCCTTACCTGACCCGCGGCCTACAGCCGCGTACCTAGTGCCTCAGCTCCCAACACGGCCCCCCTCCCCATGCTTTCCTGGCGTCGGCGCGATTCCGCTCAGCAACAAACGCCCCCCCCCACCCCTCTGCAGGTGTCGGACCAGGCGCTGGCCATGCTGCAGGCAGGTGGCGGGTGGGGCCGTGGTGGTTTGGAGGGGGGGGGGGCGCGTTGGCTGGAGTCTGACCCACTTTGAGCCCCAAACCTGGCACTCCGATCGACACCTGGGTTTTCCCCTCTCACCTGCGCTCTCCCCACCCACGGCACCCCACCCCCCAGGGCATGGGCTACGGTCTGAAGGAGTCGTGCCGCGGCCTGCGCTTCAGCGGGGGGGACGTGAGCGCCGCAGTGGACTTCATCGAGGAGCAGCGGAGGCAGGCGGAGGTGGGGAGGGAGGGGGAGGGGAGGGGGAGGGGAGGCGGGGTTAAGGGGGACAGGAGGGGGAGGAGAGGAGGGGGGAGGCGGGTAGGGGGCATGGTGGGGCCAGAGCGGGAGGGGGGAAGGCAGTCCAGGTGAGACAGGGGGCCGGAGAGGTGATGGGCCACCCGATTTCCAACGCTTCACAGCCGCCCTCCCAACCGCTGCTTTTTTTTCCCGCAGGAGCGCAGCGCCCGGCGGCAGCGAGTCAACGACTGGAATCACGAGCGCACGCAGTACGGTGAGTGACGTACGGTACGGTACGGCAGGTCCGCAACCAACTCAGCCCAACCAACTTTGCCAACCAACTGGCCTCCTGACGTCGGCAAGCGCACCGCTTTTGTAGGGCAGGACGTGACGTAGGCACTACGGGTTTTGTGCTCGAGACCAACCAACGTCCCTAAATGCCACCCCACCCCCCTACCCTGTCCCTCCAAACAGGCAAGACCGCCCAGGGGCACTACGTGGACCAGGGGCAGTTCGACAAGCTGGTCGGCATGGGCTTCGACAGGCGGGTCCTGGGTGGGCCCGGGGGGGCCTGGGCTGGTGGGCCTGCGGTGGGCCTAGCTGCTTGCATGCTGAAGCGCACATCGTCCGCGCATGGGGCCCTATCGTGTGGCTTCTCCCACTCCACCTCACCCGTTGCCCGGGCCCCTAACCCGTCGCCCACCCCCGACCCCCCACCCCCCCTCCTCAGGAAGCTGGTGGGTGAGGCCCTGCGCAAGGCCGAGAACCAGGGCCACATGGCTCTGGACGAGCTGTCGGCGCCGGAGCGGCGGCGGGCGCTGGAGCTGGAGCTGGTGCTGAGGGAGGGGCTCAAGGTGGGTGGGTGGGCGGGGGTGGGGGTGGGGGGTGGGGGTGGGCGATGGGGAGGGGCGGGTATGGAGAGGGAAGGTTGGAGAGGGGACGGTGGTGGGAAGGGGAGGGCGATGGGGAAGCACAGAGCTCCTGATGAGGGTGGGGGTCGAGCGGGGGGTGGGCAAGGATGCGGCTTGGGCTCGGTCGCTGTGCCGTGCTATGCGTGCGCTTGCCTCGTCCCGTGGTAGTTCGTATGTTCGTCCAGGATTTGTATGGAACTTGCGCCACAATTATGCCGGCGTGCTGATTTACTTTTTTGTGTGCGGATTGAGTTACGTCGAGAGGGGCCGGTGTGCTGAAGGTGTCGGTGCCGAGATGTTTGTCAGTGGCTTGGGTCGCATGGCGAAAGCGCAGGAGGCTGAGTCAGACTGGGGGCGGCCGGCTCCGGACCCACAGGCGGGCGCTTCGGGCTCTGGCGACGCCGGCACTTCCGCCGCCAACGGCGGCGGCGGCGGCGGACCCCCTCCTGCCGCCGCCGACGCCGCCGCGGATCCCAAGCTAGAGGCACTGAAGGCGGCGGCGGCGGCGATGGCGGAGGCCCTGGCGAAGCCGAAGCCGGCGGAGGCGGCAGACGCTGGCGGCGCCGCCGGCGGCGTCGCTGACATGGACGCCGACGCAGCGGCAGCCGCCGCCGCTGCCGCCGCCGCCAGCTCCGGATCCGACTCGGATCACGAGATGGATCCGGTGGAAGTTGCCCGGAAGGCGGAGGTCAAGGAGGCTGAGTCAGAGCTTGTACGGCATGTCGTGAGCAATCCCATGGCCGCGTACGACATCAACGTGGAGGAGGAGGGGGAGATCGTGGCCGTTTTCCTGACGATGCTGTCAACGGGGGCCGCGGCGGAGGCCGCCGAGGCCGCGGCGGCAGCGGCGCGGTAACCGGCGGCAGCGGCGGACGGCAGCTGGCGAAGGCTGCAGGGCCGTGATTGGAGGAGGGAGGAGGGATCAGTGCGGACCGTGCTTTGCAGGCTGGGCAGGAATCGCCCTCTACCGAGGAAGGAGATGTGGCGCGTGCCGAATGACGGCAGACACGAGTGGATGCGGGCGGGTTGTGGGCAGACGGCCAATCAAAGCAGGATGCAAGCCGGCCAGGCAGGGTCTGGCAAGGCGCAAACGTTTGTGCCGATACTGGAGTAGGGCACAACAACGCTTCTCAGGACTCATGTTGTGTAATACCAGTTTTGCTGTTCCTCTTCAGCCAGGCATGTTTGGCCCGCTGAAGAGGTTGTACGTGTTATCGGGACGGCAGCTGTTCGGGCCTCCTTATGTGTGTAGGCTCATATCTTTGCGATCGACAGGTTTGGCATTCGCGGATGCCCTGGACTTTCCGGTGCGCTGCGGCAGTACTGGTCAACCATGCAAGCCACACCAAGTCCTCCTCGCTGCGCCTGCCTCCCCCTTCTTTGGCCGCGCCTCCTTCGGGTGTCCCTCCTCTGCCCCTCCAGCTGACCCCTACGCTCGCCACCTCACGGCCTTCCCTCACGCCCTCACCCTCCCGACGGCCTGGCCAGACACGTCACGGACCCGCTTACCCAACACCCTGTCCCCTCCTCCTCCTCCTGCTTCCCCCCAGGCTGCTGAGGAGAGCGCCGCCCAAGCCGCAGGAGCGCCGGTGAGCAGCGTGGCCGGGCTGTTCGCATGCTTATCTTCGTACTTGGCCCTGCTCTTGGCCCGAACATGCATGCCCTGCATCCCTTGCGCAGAAGCTATCAGCCGCGCCCAGATTGCCGCTGGGATCACTGTTACTGTACTGGCTGGCAGGGTGTCGCCTGTGATGCCTCGCGCCTCTGACCGCGCCGGCGGGGACCGCTCACGCCTGCCCTGACGCCTGCCGCCTGCCGCGCCTGCAGGCCCCAAGCTTCGAGGAGTGGGAGGCGGGTGTGCGGCGCTGGGAGGTCGCCCACGGCCGGCCCTACGAGCGCTACGACGCGGAGAGGGCGGCGTGGGACAAGTACCTCGCCGACAAGGCGCAGTGGGATGAGTACCACGAGCAGGTGTGTGGTGGCGGGTCGCATCCGGTCTTTGACGGCGTTTCCGTGGATATATATGTATTAAGGGCTCTGTGTATCCTGGCAGACCTCTTGTGTCCGCGTGGTTGCATTCTTATGTCCGGTTAGCGGTAGCACAGGTACTCGGAGGCGATTGTAGAGGTGCGCATGCATTCGAGCTGCGCTCGTAATCAGGGCTCGAACGCCCGCTGATGCGAATCATACAACACGGATCGGTGGTGTGCACTCTGGATTATGGACTTGGGCTGGCCAAGTTACTAGATACTAGACCTAAGCAACAGGCGGTGCCCACCCTTGCGTGGACCCTCTCCGCCCGGCCTTGCGCAGAAGCGGCGCTGGGACGAGTGGCAGCAGTTCCGGGAGGACGTGCGGCGATGGGAGGAGCGGACGGGCCGCAGCTACGAAGCCGAGCGGCAGGGTGCGGCGGCGGCGGGGGCGGAGGCGGCGGAGGCGGGCACAGCGGCAGGGGCGGCGGCAGCCGAGGCTGGAGCAGCGGCAGGACCGCTGCAGGATGCATCCGCGGCGGCATCCGGGCCGGCTGCTTCGGGTGAGGGCAGAATTGAGGCACCCGCCGCCACCGCGCCTGCTCCGGTTGGTCCACCCGGCGACGGCGACGGAGTGGCTCCGGCGCCGCCTGCCGCCGCGGAGCCGGCGGCAGACCCCACACCGCCCGGGCCCTCGGCGCCTGCCGCTGGGACGGATGTGACCCCCCCTGCTGCGTCTAACGCCGACACAACGGAGACCGCAACTCCCGGGCCCGCGGCAGCTGAGCTGGCGGCGTCTTCATCGTCCCTTGCGGGTCGGGACTGTGCGGCTGCGGCACCCGATGGGGCAGCGGCCTCGGCCTCGGGCGTTGAGTCGGCGCGGTCATCGAACGCCCCCGCAGCGTCCAGCGTTGCCAAGCCGGACGTTGCCATTCGAGCAGCGGCCGTCGCCGCTGCCGCCGCCGCCACCGGTCCTAGCGGGTCGGGGCGGCGGGGGCCGGCGGCGGCGGCCGAGCTGGCTGCACTGCTACAGGAGGGGCTAAACCTCGGCGCCGGCGCGGGGGACGAGAGCGGCGGCGGCGCCGCTGGTGACGTGGCCGCCGCCGCCGCCGCCGCCGCTGCAGAGATGGATCCCAAGCTGGCGGCGATGAAGGCGGCGGCGGAGGCGATGGCGGCGGCCCTGGCAGCGGCGAAGCCAAGGGCGGCGGCGACGACGGTGACGGAGGCGGCGCAGGCTGCTGGCGGCGCCGCCGCAGCGGCCGACGACGCGGCGGCGGCGTGGGCCCGGTGGCGGGAGGACGTGCGGGTGTGGGAGGAGCAGACCGGCCGCAGCTACGAGGCGTACCAGGCGGAGAGGCAGCAGGCGGAGCGACGGCAGGCCGAGGAGCAGCAGATGGCGGCACAGGCGGCGGCAGCGGCGGCGGCGGCCGCTCCTGCGGCAGGTGCGGCACAGACTGGGGGTGCGGTAGCCCTGGGAGCTGCCCCTGAGGCGAAGGCAGCAGCGGCGGCAGCGGCGGCGGCAGCGGGGTCGGGTGCAGGGAATGGGGCGGAGGCGAGCGCAGGGCCCAGGGCGGAGGTCGGGGCAGGGCCCGGGACCAAGCCAAGGGTCACACCATCCGAGCTGGCAGAGCTGCTACAGCAGGGCCTGCAGAGCGCAGCGGCGGCGGCCACGGCGGCAGCTGCCAGCGGCAGCGGCGGCGCTGACGGAGGCGCTGAGGCCGGCGGCTCCGTGCCCGCCTCTGCCGCTGCTGTCGTGGCTCCGGCGCCAGCGACAGAGCGCGCTGGCGGGGCGCTCACCGCCTCGGCCTCCGCTCCCGCTGGCTCAGGCGCCGGCGCTTCCACGAGCGGGGCCGCCACCAGCTCGGGTGCCTCACCATACACAGCCGCAGGCGAGGGCTCGCAGCTGCCCGCAATCATCGCAGAAGCCATGGCTGAGGCAATGGCGGCGGCCCTGGCGGCGTCCAAAGTAGTCTCTGCCGCGTCGGCCGCATCGGCCGCGTCAGCTCAGGGGAGTGCTGCCGAGGCTGCGGGGACCCAAGCGCCCGCGGGACAGGCGGCCGAGGGGGGGGCCAGTGGGGCTGCGGTGGAGGGCGGCCGGGAGCGGCAAGACGACGGAGAGGGAGAGGGAGGGGCACCCGGGGGGGACGGGGAGCAGGAGCACGTCACGGCAGCCGAGCAGGAGCTGGTGTGGGTGGTGCAGGTGGGTCCAGGGGCGGGGGGGGGAGGACACTGGGAAGATTCAGGCCCAGTCTGGAACGGAGAACAGGGGAACTTGGGGCTGGGCCCTCATTCCTGGTCACGCGCGCGAAGGCACACCACAACACACGGACCCATCCGCATGGGCCCAAGCAACTAGGCCAGCGCGCTGACACAGGATCCTTGGCATGGAGGGAGCCTGCTGACCATGCATCCCACCACGGCCCTCTTCCTCCCGCGGCTTTTGTGTTGCTGCCCCCCGCAGGTCGACCCCATGGACGCGTGGGACGTGGACGTGGCGGAGGAGGGCGACATCCTGAAGCGCTACCTGGCCCTGCTGGGGAGCGGCGCGGCATGAGGGCACGTGGCTAGGCCCCCAGGGGGGTCAACGCAACGTGCAGCTAGCCGGGTCTGGCCCCCCAGCCGGTAATGCAGCGAGTCAAGCAACCAGGGGGTGGGTGGAGGCCAAGGGGAGAGATGTGGGCTGCGGGAGTGTGGGGAGGGGATCAAGTGGTGGTGGCGGCTCGAGGGCGGATGCCGGCCAGGGCCCCCGGGTGATGCGCTGCAGCGGGCGAGCGGCAGGAGGGGGCGCGGTCCCACGCGCAGCGGCGCAGGTCAGGTCAGCTGGTCAGTTGCTTTGGCTATTGCTTGTGTGTGACCTTCGCACGGGAGATTGTTCATGTGTATGCGAGCGAGGGTTGCAAGTGATTAGGCTGCACAGAGGCAAGTGATCTGGCGATGCGTGTGCCATAGTGTGCGTGGATGCGTTGCAAGACTGGCAGGTGGCAGTTGGAGGGGGAAGGGAAAGGGGAAACGATAAGCAAGCCCACAAAGTGCAATCCCAATCCTCAACATCTCTGGAGACGCAGCGAGAGGGGGGCTATGAGGCTATCTAGCACCACATGCAGCGGTACCGGCATGCTGTTGCTGGCAGCGAGAGGTTGCTCAAGGGGTGCAGCGTCTAGGCTCTGGGGAGCGGTCGGGGCTCATGTTGCTGTGGTTACACATGGTATCCACCTCCCGGGCTCCTGCCCCTGCCGGCGCGCCACAGGGCTCAGCCCAGGCTCAGCCGCCCGCCACTCTGCCGAGAAAGGCACCCCTCGTGTAATCCCTCTCGCTCTCGCTCTCTCTCAACTGGTCACTCTGCTCTCCTCTCACTTCAGACTTCACTCATCGCTCCACCCATCTCCTCCGCCTCCCTGCTCTCTCACTGCCCCTCGAGCCTTGCCCTTTGTCACTCACCGCCCCTCAAGCCCTCGAGCCTGTCTGCTGAAAGACAGCCCAACGCAGCCCGCCTCAACAGCTCTACCATTGCCGCAAGCACGAAAGCGCCAAGCACCTATCTGGCACCAGTGTCGCCTCAAGGCTCCCGATCACCCAGCCTACGCCCTCTCCGTGTCCTTCACCTCTACCGCATACACCGTATGCAACTGCCCCCATGCAACTGTCCGGCATGGCCCTAGTCGAGCATGCACAAACCCCAGTCTCCAACTCCAAGCTCCGAGCACCGCGCCTCCTTGGCCAACTAGCTCCACGCTCGGCCCCGAGCCGCCTACAGTAGGCCAACCAGCTCGAGCCCAACTCCATTCCCAGACGGCACTAGCGCATCGGACATACACGTCCTCGCGCGTGCAGATACATCGTGCCACAGCACTGCCTCCTCATCCTAGCCTGGCACTAGGCCGAGTAACACAGCCGACGGCGCCTAAACGCAGCAAAAACCCCGACCAGCACGCCTCAGCCAGTGGCAAAACGCGTCTGCACACAGCCCGGCTGGGGCGGCGAAAAACGCTGGTCGGGGCTCAGTACCGCAGTTCACTCCTAGCCAGTGCACTCCAAACACACGTCATTCCAAATCGATCTCTCCATGACTCACGAATTTCTGGCGTCTAGCTGATGAGGTGGAGGGCTCTCACACCAGTGGACCATGGCATAAGAAGGACTGGAGAAAGGTGAGGCCAACAACGGGCCGGGATCATCGTCATCCAACGCTCAGTACGACTCGAGACATACATAACGGCCGCACCATACTGATACACACCTCGTGGCCCTGGTTGCTCACACAACACTCTGCTTTGCGCTGCTCGCCTCTCCTCTGCGCACAAGACATTGCCCTTTGCCTCCAAAGGAGGCCTCTCGAGGCCGCTCGACACAGGGGCAGACCTACGCTCCAGTCACTCCGCTCCGCTGGCATGAAGCCCACGCTACGAATCGACCTGGCGAATCTCGGTTGCTTGGTAGATATGCTTACGAGGAGCAGCCGAAGTGGCCGAGCTCATCCTCCCATGGGCTGCGAGGGACAGACGCAGGACAGGGGGAGGGCGGAGAGATCAGTAACTGGCCTTGGTGGTTGCTGTGGCGCGGGGCGGCGGCCCGGGCGCGTGCAGGTGGGGAAGTGGGCCGTTGGGCCCGACGGCAATTGCAGCTATGAAGCTATGAAGCGTGCACACGCACAGCCACACAGGGAGCCCACAACTGCCATTCAGGGAGCCTCGAACGCCGTTGGCAGTGGGCAGCCGCCGTGGTCAAACCACCGGTGCTGACTAGGACCCCGACCCAGCCGCCGGCCACCCAGAGGCACAGCCTCTCTCCAGCTTGCATCGCCACCGCCCAATCCCAACAAGACTCACTTTGCCTGGGACTTGCGAAGGTTCTCCCACTGCTGCTCGTGCCAGCGGACCATGGCCCGATGCTGCTCATAGGAGAATGTGTCCGGCTTCTCTGGCCGCGACGTCCCAGCCTCGCCGACGACCTCGTTCGCTCGCACCTGGGGTGGGGCGATAAGGGGTAAGCTTTCGAGGATGCCCGCGACGCGACCGGTGCGAGGGTTTGAGCGCGAACGGTCGCCGAGGCCGTCCTGGCCAAGCACAGGCCGACAGGCGACGCCCACGGCGCCTCGGCCTTCACCTTTGCGCCCTGGATACAGCGCCGGACAACCCAAAACCTAAACAGGCGGCGCTGTGCCCCAGCGCTGGCACATGCGTCAAGCAGAGTCGCGACGCCACCGCTCGCCCACCTGAGCGATGCGCTGACGCAGGACGTTGAGGTGCTTGGCGTTGAAGGCGATGGTCTCCGCGCTGAAGAAGTCCTCCGGGTGCAGCTGCTCAGGCGTCGGCTCGGCGCTGGCCCGCACGGTCAGGCGGCTCTGGCGCGAGGATACGCGAGCAGCGCGACGCTGCTGCTTGCTGGGTGCAAAGCCAGCCGACCGGGTCGTTGCGCTCAACATTTTTGCAAGGGTTTTGAGGACTGCGCGCGTTGAGCGTGATGTGAGGTGTGCCGCCTTAGTGTTGTGCTGGAAATGTTCGTTGAGGCGAAGTCGACTGGGCTTTGAGGACGCGTCTTGGAAGCTCGTCCAATTTTCACGGCTCGCGATCGCCACTAGTTGGAGCCCGCTGCCAGTCGCGCTGCCAGTCGCGCTGTCTTGCGCTTTCTGTTATTTTGGGTTGTTTGGCTCTGCGATCTGCGCTTGCGGTGCCGTGCAAGCGACACCGGACCCGTCCAACGCGGCAAGCCCCTTTTTCTAACGCTCGCCACCTCGGCCTTTCATACTGGACTCCGCTGGGCCCGTGCTCTGCTTTACGCTACCTTCGTAGGCAACCCATAAATTGCGTCGCGCCATCTGTCGCCGCGGTCTGTTCCTAGGCTGCGGCCAAATGCAGGAGGGCGCCACCCCTGCTGCGTGGCTTGGCACCACCGGACCAGAGGAGTCTAGCGATGGCAGCGGCGTTCGCCAGCGACGGGCGGGGCCCTCCCGCGCGGATGCCGCCCGCGATGCGCCACATCGTCCCGCCCGTCCCACATCTCTGGGCGCCAAGCTGCTGGACTACTTTCTGGAGTGGGCTGCTGTGGGCATATACGTGACGGGCATCTATGTGTCGGGGCTACTCCTGCCCTTGGCGCTCATGGGTGGGCCTGGGGGGGCGCTTGGGCTAGGGGATTTGGGGGGGCTGGCGATGAAGGTGGCGGGGTGTGGGACTGTGGCGAGTTGCCGATATGCCCCCGCCGCTATAAAACGGCGTGGAGCCTGCCCCGGCTGGGTCGCACAGCCTTCCCCGCACCGACCGACCCTCCCCAGTCCCCACCTCCCGTACCCCTCCTTGCCATCCCCCCCCCTCTCCACTTCCCGTACCCCTCCCCTCCATCCCCCCCCCCTCCATCCCCACCCCCGACCCCCACCCCCTCCAACCCCCCACCCCCTCCAACCCCCCACCCCACAGCCCTCTGGTTCCTCGGCCCCGCCAGCCTCGCCGGCTGGACCCTGCTCTGCCTCTTCCTCTTCCTCACCTTCGTGCCGCTGCCCCTCATCACGGGCGCCCACTCGGACCGATTCATCCGCTTCAGCGTACGACGCGCCGTGGCCTACTTCCCCCTCCGCCTCGAGGTCGCCGACCCCGCCGCCTTCCGCCCCGACACCCCCTACGTGTTTGGCTTCTGCCCCCACTCGGCGCTGCCGCTGGCGCTGCCCATCACCTTCGCCTCGTGCTCGGAGCTGCTGCCGCCGGGTGGGTGGGGGTGGGGTGGGTTGGGGTGGTGGGGTGGGGTGGGGTTGGGGGGGATGGGGTTGGGGGGGGGTGTGTGTGGGGGGGGTGGGCGGGGTTGGGGGTGTGTGTGTGTGGGGGTGGGCGGGGTTGGGGTTGGGGGTGGGTGGGGTTGGGGTTGGGGTTGGGGGCGGACTTCAGCAGCAATGTATGAAAGGGCAGAGGGACGAGCTTACAGACGAGCCCACGGGCCACGGGGAGTGCTGCTGCCGCCGGTTTGGGGTTGGGGTTGGGGGTGGGGGTGGGGGTGGGGGTGGTGCTGCGGGGGATGCCCCCCGGGGGCGGGGAAGGGTGGAGGGCCAGGAGGGGCCCGAGGCGAGAGAAAGGAGGCGCCGGGCGGCCAGGGGTGAGCAGCTCGGCTCCTCTCGACACAGCGCTGCCGGCTGCAGCTCTACCTCCACCTCTCCTGCCCTGCGCCGCCCCCGGGGCCTCTGTGCTGCACCCTTCTCAAACATCCCACTGACCTTCCACCCACCACTCCCTGCGGCCCCCCACCCCCAGAGCTGCGCGGCCGCACGCACGGTCTGGCCTCCTCCGTGTGCTTCTCGGCGCCCATCGTGCGGCAGCTGTGGTGGTGGCTGGGCATCCGCCCCGCCACGCGGCAGGCGATGGAGGGGCTGCTGCGGCAGGGGCGGGTGGCGGTGCTCACACCGGGGGGCGTGCAGGTGGGGAGGGGGGGAGGGGGAGAGGGAGGGGGGGAGGGAGGGGAGGGAGGAAGGGTTGCGAGGGCAGGGAAGGAAGGGGACGCGCAAGTGGAGAGGGGAGAGAGGGGAGGGGGCAGGGGTTGCGTGGGCAGGAGAGGGCAATGCCCATGGGGAAGGGTGATCGGGGGGAAGGGATGCAAGCTGGTGAGGGGCGAGGGTGCTGGGATGTACGTGCTCACACCGCGGCACGTGCAGACGGCCGGGGGGAGGCGGGGGTGGGGGTTGACTTGGGGAGGGCGTGGAGGACTTGCTCAGGCCGGGGCGCGGAAGGGGTAGATGGGGTTGACAGGCGCTTGAGGGGGGGCGGCGGCGGGGCGGCGAGGGCCACGCTGGTGGTGCAAGTTGCTTCGGACAGCAAGGCAGGGAGGGTAGGGAAGGGGGCCCTCTCCTCAACCCCTTCTCCTCCTTCCTCAATGTCCCCCCCCCCCCCGCCCCCCCCGCCCCACCGCAGGAGGTGCTCCATATGCAGCACGGCAAGGAGGTGGGGCCCGGTGGGGCCCGGTGGGGCCCAGATGGGCCCAGAGGGGCAAGGGCCTGCTGTATGGGCGTATCCGCCTGTCCTCCGCCTCGAGGGTCCCGATGGGGCACGCGCCGATTCCTTATCTCCTTGCCGTCCGGGGCCTGTGGTGGAATGCTGCCAGTCCTTCATCCGACGACCCCCCCACCAGCACCCGCCCACCTGCGCGCCCCCCCAACCCAGCTCCCTCCCTCTCCAACCCTCCCCCCTCCCCTGCCCCCCCCCCAGGTGGCCTACCTGGGCCCCCGCACCGGCTTTGTGCGCATCGCCATTCGCTGCGGGGCGCCGCTGGTGCCCGTGTTTGCGTTCGGGCAGGTGGGGAGGGTAGAGGTGTTGGGGGGTGGGTAGAGGGCTTGGGGGAGGGGAGAGGGCTTGGGGAGGGGAGCGGGCTTGGGGATTGTGTGGTAGGGGTGGGCAGGCGCCCCCTGTCGCCCGCGTCAAGGTTAGGGCAGAGGTGGGGAGAAGCAGCGGTACCGGGGTGGGCCAGGGCTGAAAGGGGCCGAAGCATGTGAAGGTTACCGGTATGGTATGGAAAGGCTCCTCCCCGGACTCTCACTGAGGCCCTGCCCAAGCCGTTGACCGTCTCCCGCTCCCCTGCCCCTACCCCGACCCCGACAACGTGTGCAGACGCGAACGTACTCGTGGCTGCGGCCGGGGCCGCCCTTCTGCCCCGAGTGGCTCGTGCAGGTGCGCCGCCGCCCCGTCACCAGTCGGACTGGCGCTGGCTCATAGGCTGAGCGAGGGCACCCGGGCACGCTCTTTATAACAGAGCGAGATGCAGAAGCTAGACGGACGGATGCGGACTGAGGTGTAGACCGTAAAGGGCCCGCTAGGGACGGATGGGGCTGCGGGCGAGCTTTGGCAGCACCGAAGCCTGAAGCTGCGCGCCCGCCTCGGACGCCGCCTCCTGCGCGTTTCGCCTTGCCCCAGGCGATCTCCCGTACCGCCGGCGCCGTACCCGTACTCATGTACGGCGCGTGCGGCACCCCCATGCCGCACCGGGAGCCCATGGCGGTGGTCATCGGGAAGCCCATTCCCGTGCCGGAGCTGGCGGAGGGGGAGGTGGGCGGGGCTGGCCAGGGTGACTGCTCATCACGCCATGTGCAACCTGCAGTACGGGCTCCTGCAGTACGGGCTGCTCAGTACGCCAACCTGCAGTACGGCAACCTGCAGTACGGGCTCCTCACACCCATGACGCCCCTTGTGTGCGCCCCTCCCCTTGCCCCGCCTTCCCCCGCCCATCCCTCTCCCCAGGAGCCCTCCTCCGAGGTGGTGGAGGGGCTGCTGCGGCGCTTCAAGCAGGAGCTGCAGGTGGGGGTGGGGGGCGTGCAGGGGGGGCGGTGTGCACCGGTACTGGGCAGGACAGGACGGTGGAGGTGACAGGTGGGAGCTGTGGAGGGGCGAGGGCGAGGGCGGTCGCGGCAGTGTTAGCGCCCGGGGTGCTGGAAGCACGGAGAGGGCTGGGAGCAGTGCTGCTATCTTCCTGGGGCTTGGCTCTTGGCTGTGGCCGAAAGTACCTCGTGCGAGGGCCGGAGGGGGCTGGGAGGACGGGGAGCGCGGGCGCCCGTGTCTGGCGACCGCTGCCTGGCCTCGATGATGATTGACTCCTGTCCCCTTGGCGCTTCGACGGCAGGTGCTGTACGACACACACAAGGCGCAGTACGGCAGGGGCGAGGAGCTGATCATCATCTGAGGGCCTTTCTGCAAACTCTTCCTGTTGGGGGGGCCGCCGGGTTCCTTGTGTTCCGTCAAGAAGGTGACTTCTGCCGAGCAGATGGGCAGGTGGCATGGAAGATCGGCGCTGGGCAGGTGGCATGGATTATGGGAGCGTCCCAGCAGTAGCGTGCTTCAGCAGCTGTACGTGTCCGAACTTGTATGTGGTAGCATACCGCCCCCTACTCTACCCTGGGCTGAGTGGAGGATAGCTCGTTGGGATAGCGGGAGCTTTGGCTGCATGCTGCATGCTTCTGTAGGTGCGTAGGCTTTTTTCTACAGGCTTGTGGGAAGGGGCTGGGGATCCCAGTGTGGCTGACCCTGGCCATGGCTGCATATGGTAGGAGCTGCAAGACGCAACCCTAGCTGCCACTGCCCATGAGCCCCGGCACTCCCCGACTGCACACACTCGGCGCAGGGCAGAATGCAACCGGCAGGAGGCGGAGGGTTAGGGGATGGGGTGCTCTCACCAAAGGCGGCGACTGGGGCTGGGCCGGCGGGCTTTGATACTCAAATTCTGGCTTGCCCATGGCATGGGGCGCGGAGGGCCGCCCATGCAGCACCTCGCGATGGGGCCGCCGTACCGCGCACGGACGGAATAAAGCAAAAGTGCGCCGCTCCTTACTCACCAACTTATCACAGCGCACCTTCACCCTTCAATCCAAGCGTATCCGTAGAGCTTAATCCTTTGTCTACCAGTAACAGCGAACAGTAGCAGCGGCGTTGCAGAGCAGTTGCAAGCGGACCCACCTCCACACGCCGAGGACACTCCGCGCGCGACCCGGATCTGCAACCAGGACGATCGTGGAGAGCGCCTTAGACTCCCGTAAGCGCTGGGCTGCGGCTTGTCGCAAAACCGCATCGTCGCATGCGCCGCGGCCGTGGCGGTCGCTCGCCGCTGTCCCTCCGCTGGTTGGCTTTACAGACTTATTTGTATCTGATGGACGCGAACGCAGGAGCCAGCGGCGAGCACCTCAGCTGGGCAGCATGGTTCACGCCAACGAGCTGGCCCCAAACGCGGGAGGCGTCCAGAAGACAAAGAAGGCAAAGAAGCATGAGTGGGGTGAGTGGCTGTCACATCTATTGCGTCCGTTGGGCGTGTCCCGTGTGGGCGTGTCTGAGTTGCGTGCATGCTTCCCCAGGCGCGTTCAACGAGTGGTTCCGTGACTTCTTTGCGCAAAACGGCAAACGTGCTATCGCGAAGGACATGCGGCGGTGAGGGTCGTGCCTAAATGCGTGCGTGAGGCCTCGCGTCAACTGCTGCGGACAGCCCCCAACAGCTTCCTCACGTCCCCAGCTAACCTTGTCACGCCCGCTGTGCTTGCCCCCGCCTCCCTCCGCAGGTGGTACGTCGCAAACGCGAGCAATGTGTGGGCTCAGGGCAACGTGCCAAGCACCCAGGAAATGATTGCTCATGGCGGGGGCCTGCGCCCCACAAAGGGAGACGGTGAGCGCCGGCCGCCGTCAAGCATCCTAGTAGCCTATGGACGGGGTAGCGGCCTCTGCAGGGAGGTGGGAAACACGGGCAGGTCGACAGCCGAAACCTTTAGACGATCGGGCATCATGGAGCACTGGTAGAAGTTACGGCCTCGGCCCGCCCAATGCCCTTTTGACCGTGGACTGATCCTCAAGGCCCCCGCGCCTCCTTCCCCGTCCAATGCTCTAGGAGCCAGCTACCACCGCAAGTACCGGGCAGGGATCAAGGCGAGGGAGGCTCCGCAGGGCGGCACGGACGGCAGCAAGGCGGCGCAGGTGAGGGCGAGGAAGCGAATGGGAGGGAGATCGAGGGAACAGCAGGGATTGGTAAGGAAGCAGCCGCCGAGCGGGCGGGCTTGGAACAAGCGCGCTGTGCTCGCCCTTATGGGCCCTTGCGCGGGAAGCTCCAAGCGGGCTCTCAAGTTGTCCCGCATAAAGCTTGTGAAGGGGGGGGTCTAATTATCGTGCTTGGGGAGCTGAGCCCAAGCTGTGCGGAGTCTCGACAGCTCTCTGGCAGTCTGCCCGACCACTCACCCTTTCCCTCCCCTTGTTGCCCCCACAGGCGGCCGTGTCTCACATCCAGCCCGCTGCCGCCGCCGCCCCGGCCAAGCGTCGGCTGTATGGGGCCTCTGCCGAGCAGCAGCAGGGCCCCTGCACCAAGCGCCCGTGCCTCGGGCCCCTGCCGCCGCCCAGCGCCGGCGTTCCTCCGCACCGCCAGGGCCCCATCGCTCCCCAGCCCCCGGCCGCCCCCGCCGCCGCTGCGCCCGCCGCCGCGCCCGCCGCCGCCGCTCCCTCCGGCACCCGGCCCTCCGCTCCCGCACCCATCGCCCCCTGCGGCCGTAGCCTCCGCTTCCCGGCCCCCGCCCCGGCGCCGCACCCCTACGCCTACGCCCCGGGCTACCCCTACGCGCCGCCGCCCTGCATGGCGCAGGCCGGCTGGGGACAGCCCGCCACCTACCCGTACGGTCCGTACGCCTACCTGCCGTACGCCTACCGCCACCACGCCTACCTGCCGTACGCCGCCATGCCGCCCTCCTACGCTCAAGGGCCGTACGCCCCATACCCCACGGCGCCCTTCCACACGGCACCCGCCGCCCACCCGGCCCCCTCGGCGGCCCCTTCCCGCTTCGACTCCGGCGCTGTCGCCGGGTACCCCGCAGTCTACGCCGCCCAGCCCACCGCCACCGCCTCCACCTCCGCCACCGCCACCGCCTCCGCCGGCGCCGCGCCCACGCTGCTCCGACCCCACGCGCCGGCGCACAGCGGGCTTGAGGCGCTGCCCGCCGCCCGCTGCTCCGACGGCGGCCGTCCTCCTCGGCGTCCGGCCCACAGCCCCCGGCGCTGGGGCCGGCATGCGAGGCTGACCTGGAGGCGGCTTGGGGAGATGTGGCTGTGAGCGAGGTGCTCGACTTCCTGGAGAGCGACGGCGAGGGCGACAGCCCGCCCTGCGGCCCCGCCTCCGCCGCCGCTCGTGCTGGGCGGGAGGCGGCGCGGACGCCTGCCAAGGCCCCCTGCTCCCGTGCCTCGGCGCCGGGTCCCGCCGTGTGCTCCCCCAACGTGCTGAGCCCGTTTAAGGCTGAGCGCATGGACGCGGCCGCCACGCACTGCCTGGTGCGCAAGCTGCTCCTCGGGGAGGAGGGGGAGGAGGAGGTGCCGTGCTCCCCGGCTGCGCGGCAGGCGCTTCCGGAGCTGGCCCTGCTCGTGGGCCTCATTGCCCGGGACGACGCGGCCGGGCGCTGAGCGAGGCGCGGGCACCAGGCCGGGCGAGGGTCTGTGAGGGCCTGCTAGGAGCTCCACCCGAGATGGCGGCGGCGGCCAGGGCTTACGTAAATGCGGGTGCGGGGCTTGTGGCGGTTGCCGCAGGCAGTGAGGCGGCATGGCAACACATAGAGACAGAATGTGCAGGACTGTGCAGGGCGTGCAGAGTGTGGCGCTTCTCAATGATACATAACTGTAGCAGGGGGGACTCTGGGCCTTGCGCAAGGCCGGCTGTGAGTGATGCGTGGATGACGGACTGGGTTATGTGAGGCAGGTATGAATGCAGTACGTACATGGTCGGGGAGGGGGTCAGGCCCTCGCCACTGGTGTAGGGCGGGGGGGGGCCTTTAAGTTGGGTATTTTATTGTACGGTGCGCAGATCGTGTCAGTGCTAATGCTGCCGCAGGTAGTAAGGGAGGCCGCTTTGGGGCTTCTTTGCAAGCAGGGTAAACATGGTGCTTACTTATGCGGATGACTGGCAGAGGACTGGCTATGAGGGAGTATGGCATGCTTACCGCTCAAACTGCTTTCAATGGCGCTTCAATCGCTAAGTGTTTACGGGGGCTATACTGTGATGTAGAGTGCGCGGAGGCGCGGGGGGAGATGTATGTTTGCCTTCGCGAGGGATGTGATGTGACTGTGCACAGGCGGGGGCGCAGGGGCGGCGGAAGTGGACGGGCGCCCGGGAGGTTCAAGCGTTGAGCGGTGCGTGTGATGAGCGGAGCGTGCGTGTGGGGGCAGGAAGTGCTTTAATTGGAATGTTCCGGACCAGTGGGCAGGAGAGGGAGTGGAGCGAACGCAGCCCCACGCAAGCAGGGCAACACCGAGGCTTTCCATGCATGCTTTCTGAGGAGTAATCGCTGTAACGCTTGACGCATGCTGCTTCGATTGCCCCTGGCTTCGATTGAGATGGGTTCCAGATCCTAGCCAGCCAAGCAGGGGGCCCACCCACCCACCCCCCTTGCCGTACACTGCACACACTGCCGTACATGGCCATAATGTAACCCTAGCAGCGGTGGCAGTGCCGGTCGTGACGTGTCCCACGCGCGGACATGCCGACATGTGGCACCCGCAGCCACCCTTCGACCACCATCCCTCTCGTCTGTGGTGCTCAGGCACACCCACGGTTCAGCCTCTCCTTGATACCACGCGTTTACGCAAGGAAAGGGCCCTTGGGCTGCGTCAGACCGCTGTGACAAACCGGGACCCTCCTCTTGTCGAGCTCTCCAAAGTTAAAGCGTGGTGTATATTTTTACACTTCCTGCCCCCCCCCTGAGCCAAGCGTCGAATGGTAGCGGAGAGCGTGGCTCACCCGTGCGACGTAGATCAGGACTCCGTCAGGAGGTAGGATACGGCTCCTACAGCCGTCGTACATGGGCTGACGTACGGCACTCGTGACAGACACTCTCCGGAGCCATGAAGTGCAGGGCTGACGACCAGCAAGTCTGACTACCACCGTGGGATCCGGTGTCACCCCTGCCCACATCCTCCGGGCTGTGGCCGTTTCCCCCGCCTCCCGTCCAACTACCTGCGCACGCCCCTGGCTGAGAGCCCACGGTGGCCTACGGTGTATCCCCTAGAATGGGGGCCAATAAAAAGTAGGCGTTCGGTGTGGTTTCTTGTGCCAGAAGCCTGTTGGCTGGACGGACGTTCTGAGGGGCCCGGAGCGATAGATTCGGGTTGGTGGCCCGGCGGCGACGCGCAATAAGGATGCAGCAAGCGTTACACATGCTGTCGTCCCATCACCACTTCACCAGAGGATGGCAGCTCGATGCCTTACCAGAGGCGGAAGGCGCGCTGATAGCCCTGCCCACCACCGCGCTCCAACCCGCCCTTGCCCCAAGCCCCCACCACACAGCAGTTGGCCCACCAGTCCTCCCACAAGAGCTCTCCTCTCCAGTCGGCCCGCCGCATTATTCTCCTCTCCTCTCCACGCATACGCCACATCCCCAGCCACGCACATGTCACTCACACAGCCTTGCCACCCACTCACACATGGGCGTTCACATCATGATGCATTCTGATTGGAAGCATTGATAGATGGGAACAAGCAAGGAAGCCCCTGACTACGTTTATCTACACAACACTGCACACGCTCAGTCCCCGCCATTCTCTATAGCCACTTCCGCCTACCGCGTCCGCACACATAGAAAGAAGCCCGGGAGTCCTTTCGCTCTTCGTCTCCAGCCAATTATTCAGGCTCTTGCCGCTAAGTAACCGCTGCACAGTCCCGGCTCTCGTACTACTTCCTGCGTGTCGGATTGAGCAAGGGCCTCTTTCTGCCTCTCCAAGCGTGACCCTCCAAATACTCCTAATACTATTGCATCATACCTGCCTCGCATCACTCAATCAGTCAGTCCGTCATCCGTACACTACACCTGACCTTGCGCAAGGCCCAGAGCCTCCCCTGCTATTACTGCCCCGCTACTATGTATCATTGAAAAGCGCCACGCTCTGCACGCTCTGCACAGTCCTGCCCTATTCTGTCCCTATGTGTTTAGGATGCGTAGGGTGGGCGCGTGATACGTATAAGTGCAGTTGTGAGCAGACAGTGTCCCTATGTGTATAACACACCTCACTGCGTGCGGCAGCCGCACGAAGCCCCACGCACGCCTCAAGCCCCAGCGACTCGCTCAGCGCCCGGGCCCGTCGTCCCGGGCAATGAGGCCCACGAGCAGGGCCAGCTCCGGAAGCGCCTGCCGCGCAGCCGGGGAGCACGGCACCTCCTCCTCCCCCTCCTCCCCGAGGAGCAGCTTGCGCACCAGGCAGTGCGTGGCGGCCGCGTCCATGCGCTCAGCCTTAAACGGGCTCAGCACGTTGGGGGAGCACACGGCGGGACCCGGCGCCGAGGCACGGGAGCAGGGGGCCTTGGCAGGCGTCCGCGCCGCCTCCCGCCCAGCACGAGCGGCGGCGGAGGCGGGGCCGCAGGGCGGGCTGTCGCCCTCGCCGTCGCTCTCCAGGAAGTCGAGCACCTCGCTCACAGCCACATCTCCCCAAGCCGCCTCCAGGTCAGCCTCGCATGCCGGCCCCAGCGCCGGGGGCTGTGGGCCGGACGCCGAGGAGGACGGCCGCCGTCGGAGCAGCGGGCGGCGGGCAGCGCCTCAAGCCCGCTGTGCGCCGGCGCGTGGGGTCGGAGCAGCGTGGGCGCGGCGCCGGCGGAGGCGGTGGCGGTGGCGGAGGTGGAGGCGGTGGCGGTGGGCTGGGCGGCGTAGACTGCGGGGTACCCGGCGACAGCGCCGGAGTCGAAGCGGGAAGGGGCCGCCGAGGGGGCCGGGTGGGCGGCGGGTGCCGTGTGGAAGGGCGCAGGGGGGTATGGGGCGTACGGCCCTTGAGCGTAGGAGGGCGGCATGGCGGCGTACGGCAGGTAGGCGTGGTGGCGGTAGGCGTACGGCAGGTAGGCGTACGGACCGTACGGGTAGGTGGCGGGCTGTCCCCAGCCGGCCTGCGCCATGCAGGGCGGCGGCGCGTAGGGGTAGCCCGGGGCGTAGGCGTAGGGGTGCGGCGCCGGGGCGGGGGCCGGGAGGTGGAGGCTACGGCCGCAGGGCGCGATGGGTGCGGGAGCGGAGGGCCGGGTGCCGGAGGGAGCGGCGCGGGCGGGCGCGGCGGCGGGCGCAGCGGCGGGGGCGGCCGGGGGCTGGGGAGCGATGGGGCCCTGGCGGCTCAGCGGCTCTCCGGCGCTGGGCGGCGGCAGGGGCCCGAGGCAAGGGCGCTTGGTGCAGGGGCCCTGCTGCTGCTCGGCACAGGCCCCATCCAGCCGACGCTTGGCCGGGGCGGCGGCGGCAGCGGGCTGGATGTGAGACACGTCCGCCTGTGGTGGGAACAAGGAGAGGGAAAGGGTGAGTGGTCGGGCAGACTGCCAGAGAGCTGTCGAGACTCCGCACAGCTTGTGCTCAGCTCCCCAAGCACGATACATAGAAACCCCCCCAGAGCCGCATGCGGGACAAAGTGAGAGCCCGCTTGGAGCTTCCGTGCAAGGGCCCCTGCGGTTGCGCTGGCTGCTTCCTTCACGAGTCACTACTATCTCCTCGATCTCCCTCCCATTCGCTCCCTCGCCCTCACCTGCGCTGCCTTGCCGCCGTCCTTGCCGCCCTGCGCAGCCTCCCTCGCCTTCATCACTGCCCGGTACTTGCGGTGGTATTGGACCACTGGGGGGCCGAACGGAGGGATAAAAGGGAGAAGAGAGTACGCGCGGAGGGTCAAGCGGATGTCGAAGGTCATGGCAATGCAAAGGCCGCCGTGCGTTCTACCTGCGCTCCAGAAGTGCACGGTCAGTCCCTGTGAGTTATTGACTTGCTCCTATTCCTCACGTGCAGAGGCCGCTACCCCGGTCGCTGTGCTGCCCCGAATGCCCAGACGACGGCCGGCGCTCACCCTCTGCTGTTGTTGAGCGCAGGCCCTTGGCATGAGCCGTCACCTTCTCGATGCTCGGCACGTGGCCCTGAGTCCACACCTTGCTCGCGATTGCAACGCGCCACCTGCGGGGCGAGACGGGGCCAAGCACAGCGGGCGTGACAAGATTAGCTGGGGACGTGTGGGAGCTGTTGGGGGCTGTCGAGGACAGCGGCCGAGATCTCGCACACGCAGACAGGCACGACCCTCACCCCTCCATGTCCTCCTTGGTAGGACGCTTGCCGTATTGCGCAAAGAAGTCACGGAACCACTCGTTGAACGCGCCTGGGGAAGCATGCACGCAACTCAGACACGCCCACACGGGACACGCCCAACGGACGCAATAGATGTGACAGCCACTCACCCCACTCGTGCTGCTTTGCCTTCTTGGTCTTCTGGACGCCTCCCGCGATCGGGGCCAGCTTGTTGGTGTGAACCATGCTGCCCAGCTGAGGTGCTCGCCGCTTGCTCCTGCGTTCGCATAAGTCTGATGCATGTCAGTCTGTGAAGCCAGTCAGAGGAGGGACGGCGGCGAGCGACCGCCACGGCCGCGGCGCATGCGACGATGCGGTTTTGCGACAAGTCCCAGCCCAGCGCTCACGGGTGTCTAAGGCGCTCTCCACGATCGTCCTGGTTGCAGATCCGGGTCGCGCGCGGAGTGTCCTCGGCGTGTGGAGGTGGGTCCGCTTGCAATTGCTCTGCAACGCCGCTGCTACTGTTCGCTGTTACTCGTCGACAAAGGATCAAGCTCTACGAATACGCTTGGATTGAAGGGTGAAGTCGAGCTTTGATAAGTTGGTGAGTAAGCAGCGGCGCACTTTTGTGGCCTCGCTTTATCCGTCCGTGCCGCGGTACGGCCGCCCCATCGCGAGGTGCTGCATGGGCGGCCCACCGCGGCACCGCGTCCCATGCCATAGGCAAGCCAAAAGTTGAGTATCAAAGCCCGCCGGCCCAGCCCCTGTCGCTGCCTTCGGTGAGTCCACCCCAAGACCCCATCCCCTCCACGCAGTCGCACGCAGTCTGCCCTGTGCCGGGCGTGTGCAGTCGGGGAGTGTCGGGGCACACCGCGTCACGGCTTCGGGCAGGACGGCTGCGCCCTCGAGCCCTCGAGCCCTCGGCTTCCCACGCGCACTCACTCGACGAGCGAGCCAGTAATGCTGACAGAAGGAGCTACACTCAGGTCAGGGGAGACCCACCCCGGCCAAAAAAAAAGCTCTTAGCGAGACCCAACACCATGCCCTCCTCGCCCCCTCTCCCCTGGCCGCTTGCTTACAGCCCCTGCCCCTTGATAACCGCCGCATTATCAACGCCCCTTTCCCGGTACGCCAGATAACAGATCCTTGCATGCAGCTTGAGGAAAAGTGACTCTTGGCCAAGCATATCCCAAGAATGAGTGCGTGGTGTGCCAACCCTCCGTCCTGCATGCCGTGTCCCCGCCTCTGCCCCTTTGCGCACCCATCATGATGAGGGCTTAGATCATACACCAGTTCCAGCCAAGCATTACGCGCTACTTCAGGGGTAGAGCTACATACCCCGCTAAAGCTCAGGATGGTACCGCTTGATGTTGATTGGGGTCCGCTCATACGAGCTCATACGCCCCAGCCAGGCAATTTATACCGTATAGGGCTAGTTGCTTTGACAACTCAGGCCAATGAGAGGGCCCTTCAATGACGAACGCTACACAATTAGATAAGAAGGAAATGCGTGCACTAATTGCACTAGATCTTTTGTGTGATGGCTGAGGAGGTGCAGTACCCATCACAAAATTGCGGTACATTCTATACTACTCCCCGGCGTGTAAAGAATTATTGGCGAATTCGCTGCTAGAGTGAGCCCCCCCTGGAGGTCTCCCGTTGAGGCCAAGCAAAAAGAAGAATTACGTACTACCAGTGTGGGGGGTGCCCTGCCCCCCATGCTGCTCATGGAAGTCGCCCCTCTACACTAATCTCGACCGGTGTACACGGCAACCTCCACCAGAGTCAGCTTCATCGGGACGGGGTACGGCACGCCAGGGTTGGTTGGCGCCTTCTGTGCGTAGACCCGGACGTAAGAGGCGGTGACGGGCGGGTTCAAGTCCAGAGTCCTGACCAGGGACATGGCACGGATAGGCTGCGGGTCAATGTATGCCCAATGCTGCTCAATGGGTTGCTCAATGGGTTGCGAGGGATGCACCCCCCGGCTGGGTTGCGAGGGATGCACCCCCCGGCTGGGGATGCGGGCGGCGCTTCAGTTACCGAGCCACCCGGCTAAGCCTACCCCCGCTTGGCACTAGTACAAACGAGGGAGGGCATGGGTGAAAGAGCCGGAGGAGTGGGGAAATTAGGTCGACTGGTTTTATCCTGACACCCCCACTGCCCGCCGCGCCTGTGCTCGTAGGTGCTGGGGGGGTAGTTGTAGTCAGGGTTCGGCTGGTACGATGTGCCACTGAGTGACACGTCAACGTTGTTGTAATCAAAGCTGAGGGCGGGACGGGTGGGCGGTTCAAGGTTAGAAAGCACAATACCCCCGGCAGGCACGCATGGAGCAACAGATGAAGTGCCTCTGTCAGCCGCATGCTGAGTTACCAGTATGTAATTGCTTGTCGAGTGGCAAGCAAGATGCCGTACGTACCCCGGGCACCGCGGGGCATTCACAACTCCCCGTGATGACTAATGCGTCCATCCCAGTCCACGCACACCTTCCGTGGAGCTCCAGGTGCATGATCTTGGTGGGCTGATCCAGGTTCACCTGTCGTACATGTACATGCATTGCACGGCATGGATGGGGGAATGGGCTTTCGTAGAGGGTTGGAAGCCTCCAGGTGGCACCTTCCCAATCAACCCGCCAGACAGGCACGCGCGCCCAACCACTCCCAAACGCCCCAACACCCCCAGCAGCTTGCTGTGTTGCGTGCCCCACGCAACCAGATCATGGCTCTACGGCATCATGTGTTCAATCAAGTTGCTGGACGGCGAGGCGACCGCACTGTTTAACTTGCCTGCCAGTACGGGGTCGGTGAGCCAATGAATATGGCTTTGCCGACAAAGACCGTGGTGTCTCTTCCATCGACTGCGGCGCCGGGGCTGGTCGACTGGTCAGCGATCAGCCCATTGCCGAGAACCGTGGGGCCTGCAAAGGGTGGGGGGCCCAGGTGATGTTTGCGCATGGGCGTTGGGCACGTTGCTTGTGTATTGCCCCTTGCGTTTCTACCAGCCCATGCATAGGGCCCAGCCTAGCTATGATTCATTCAAGAGTCATTCAGCCCATGCCGCGGCGCTGTGGGCCCGGGATCTTATGCCGTACGTCACGCCCAGTTAGGGTTAGTGCAACTTACGATTGAGGGCCACATTGTAGCCTGCACGGGGGGTGCAAGGAGAGCGTGGCGCGCGGGAGGTTAGGAACGGTTGAGGGGGTAACAGGAATACCGGTAACAGCTAGATGAATCGGTCTAATGGTACTGATGCCGTGCACTGCTTACACCGGTGTGCGTACACATTTGCAATCGACGGGCCATGACAGGCTCGGTCCCGCCCCGCCTCTGCCCCATCCTTCCCCATGCCCTCCCGCTGCTCCGTATCCCAAGCGCGCCCTTCCAAACACCGTACAAACGGACAGCTCACCCATGCATTTGCCAGTAATGGTCTTGTAGAACGGAGGCTTGCAGGCGGTGCAGTCCTGCTTGGTCCAGTCGGCGCTGGGGCGGCAGAGAGCCATGGGCTTACCAGGGCACGGCGCCTGATTGGTGCAGGGGTTGACTGCGTGGCGGCGCGACAGAATGAAGGGAGCAAACATGCGAAGGGAGTCGGGGTCTCAGTTCAAGTGGAACGTGCAAGTGGCTTTACTTGATCGGGCCTGACTCATGGTGCTGCAATGGCTTGACAGGACCCAGCTGGGCCTGCACGGGGCCTACGGAGCGCCCATGTCTCCTATCGATTCTGCAACCGCCGTGTCTCGATAGCTTACCGTCCAGGGTGGACCACGCCGGTCGACGATCCTTGTTCTCAATCACAGCGTACGACCATCCAAACCTGTGCACTCCGAAGTCAAACACGCGCAGCTTGAAGGGCGCATTGGCCTCGCCGGCATTCTGAGGGTACGTGTGGCTGTTAGATCCGCCCTCCATTCCAAAGAAGGATCCAGCTGACGTGGCGCGCACGCCGAACGGCACGCCCATGCCCGCACCGTACAGCTGCCAGGTGCCGTCGTTCACCAGAACAAAGGCGAACCTGGGATGGGTGCGCAAGAGTTGGAATGAGCAGGACACCTGACATGTGGGTCCGCCCAAAGAACCGCCCGGACCTTTAACCCCGACCCAACGGGTCCGGGCCCCCCCGGGGTCGTCCCGTCTACCCACGCACCCGCTCGTGGCCCGCCCAAGCCTGGCTCGGCGCGCCAAGGGCCCCTTGAGCCCCCCATCACCTTCCTGCACGGCCCGGCCTACCCACCGGGTCAGGGCCCCCCACCTACCCCAGCCAACCGTCTACCCACTCGCGCCCAGAGCCAGACCGTGGCCAGGGGCCAATGTCGAATTGACCATCCAACACGTCACTCTAGCCCCAGACCCTTGCCCCCACAACCCACCGCGACGCGCCCGTCAGGTTGGTATTCGTAGCCCAGGCCTTAACGACGCGGCCCCAGCCGAGCTCAGGCACCGGAGGCATGTAGGCGGGGCGCACAGCGTAGAGCTGAAGGTCCCTGCGGCGCTCCGCACGGGCGGATGGAGGAGGATTTCGGTGTGGTGTGAGGAAGGCCGAAGGGCTATCCAGCACAAGACTCGATGAACGAGTGTACGGCACATGTGCCAGGGGACGTATTCCGATCGACGACTCGCGGGAAAGGGCCCCAGCTACCCATGTCTGGATAGGCAGACCCCGCCCACGCCCGTACCGTACCAATCGTACCCGCTTTGCGTTAGTACTAGCCATCCCGTACGGTTTCTGGCAATGACCACGGCGTTGTAACCTTGTTGCATGCCAGAGTACGTGTCTACGGCAAACAAGGGGCACGCATGCGCAATGCGCCGGTGACTAACAGCCGCCTAAGGCTAGGCCGAAGGATCATAGCTCTGAAGGGCACTGGTGCGGAGGCCTACAATGAGCATGGCATCCAGACATTACTGTTTGCCCCACAAAATTCAAGTACTGTGGGGTAGATGTCCATCCCGCCGGTCAAGGGCTGAGCCAATGACCCCGCCTGGGACCAAACGTGACCTTGCTTCCTTTCGCTCGCCCCCCACCCACCATCTTAGCTGGGCCGTGTCTATGCCCAGCCCTTGCCGACACATGTAGCCCCGCCGCGCCATACTCACAGCAACGCTGGTACAGACCGCAGCGCTTTCTTGACTTGCAGTCCGAGAACGTGGGGGGCTGGGACACGGAGCATTTCTGGGTAGGGTCGATGACGAGAGGAGTGAACAGGCTCGCTGTAAAGGGCAGGGCGGCAGAAGGCATGCAAGACGCAGTTAGTCAGCTTGGGCGTTGAAGGGAGTTCTGGGAGGATGTTGCGCACTCGGGAGCGCGTCGGCTCTGGAGCGGGCTAAAGCGGGTGTGTGTGGCAGTGGATGGGGGGAATCGGGTAGGCGCCGGGGTCAGAGGCGCCCCTGCGCTCACCACGGGGGTTGGCGGGTATATAAGTGCTGTCAGCAGTACTCAATTTGGGCTCCACGTTCGCGGCCATGGCGGAGTCGACGGCGGGAGCGACTTCGGCCGAGGCTGGGTTTGCGGGCAGGGCAACATCGGCAGGTGGGCCTGCCGACACGGGCGTGTCGTCGGCGATGGACCTGCGCAGCTGCACGCTAGAGCTTCCTGCAATGCAAGGGATGCGTATGTATTGGCATTGCGGGCGTCCAGAGACACAAAGCCACGACGCAATTCGCGTTCCCGGCACTCATCGTGCTCCCGCTTTACTTACTCGCAGAGGCATCGGTGCTGATTAGAATGATGGTGACAATCAAGTAAACTATGGAAAGGACCTGGCAAAGCACGCGTGGTCCGAAACGGGCGCGACGCGCCCAAGAACACCTGTAATGCAGCTTCAACATAAGCCGACACTGTGAAATGATAGGAGTTATTTGACGTGACACGAAGCAGACCTCACGGTTGAAGAGGACGCTGCATTGCCCCGGCAGTTGACGTACTGCCGGAACGTGCATACCCGCCGCGAGTCCCCGCAAGCCCGGGGAAGCGCCCGCGGGAGAACCCTTTCGTCGCCACGCAATGGCACCGCGTCTCAAGCATACCGTGTGATCACCGGTCTCGCTCCCGTCCTGTGAAGCGCCCGCCCTCCGACTCGGGGCTCGGAGCGACATGCCACGACATGCGCGACGGCACGGTGTCAGGTAAGAACACGGGGCACGAGAGAGAGAATTGAGCCTTGGTTGGCATGCCCAGGATTACCGGGGATCTCAGCCAGGCCAGGCCAGGCAGGTAGCCCGGCCTGCACAACAGCGCAGCTAACCCTCCTGTACCGCCGTCCACCTGCCACCGGCCCACAGCGCCCAGCCTCCGTCTCCCGCCCGCGCGCCGTTGCTTTCCCGAGTATGCACTATGCAGTCCAACGCACGTCCCCTGAAGAATTGACCACGGCAATCCGCAGCAACGTGCGGGGGTGAACACTCGCTCATTCGGTAGGCCCCTACCAAGTTCCTGGCTAGCCACTCACCCCCCAACACAACGCATCCCGCAACATCCACATCCACATCCACTATCAACACCACGCTACACCGCCCACCACCACGCAACGCTCATGTGCATGCGTGGGGCCTGTCACAAACACTTGTACCTCTCCTCTGTATGCCATGCACGCACAGCAAACGCTAGTGTGAGCTGAACTCAACAGCCCGGGCTACAGCCACAGGGCCCTTGTGGGACACCATGGAGCCCATGGCCCATCCACGCCCCTTTTGGTGCATGCTCTTCGGTCCCCGCCACCCCAGACATGCGCGCCTATGCAGGTAGTATACATACTATACATACTACCATACATGGGTTGATCAGCAAGGCGTTATTCTCCTTGCAAACTTCCTATGGACACATTATCCAAGCCAAGTGCTATGCCGTATCACGGCAGTACCTTTCCACCACAGACCAACGCCTCTGGCCTGGGCGATTACTGCCGGAGCGTGCGGCAGACCCGAGCCCAGAAGGTGGCTCGCCCGCATAGGCAAGTATAAATCATATTTATGGTATTGCAACCGATGCTCATGTGCAGGAATTAGGCCTTAGCCAAGCCTTCCGGAGTCCCCTCTTGTCTCATGCAGGCACAAGTGCTGTCCATCCAGGGGCGAGGAGCGGGCCAATTGACCCCCCGCATCGCCTTACGTCGCCAAAACTGCATTCCCACTTCACCGAACATTATGCTATCATGGTGCTTGTTACGAGCCGCCAAGCACTTGCTTGGTAAGAGCCGCAACCCAACAGTGCAGCAGCAGCTGGGAGTGAGCGGGCTGAGTGTGCCGCGACCTCAACTCAGCAGCGGACTCGTCATCAACCATTGTCATGAATGCTGAGGCAGTACTGTAAGCATCATCCCGGCCGAAGCCTCAAAAAATTATTCAAGCCTACATAAGGTTAGGAGCCACCTCAGCCTAGCCTGGCGGCATGCAAGCCTTGCAAAGAAAGAATACCGATGGGAAGAATACCCTGTCCACCCTAAAACTTGCTCCCCTGCCATTGCTGCTGAGTGCTGCGGGGGCATCATGCACTAGACATCCCCCCCGGAACCATCACGGCTCCATGCGCCGCATGCGCCACTGGCACTGCCGTACAGCACCAGCACCTAGGCGGGGCTGCCGTACACAATCACCTCTGCCAGCGTCAGCCGCAAAGGCGTTGGGTAGTAGAAGTTTTGGATTTGGGCGTGGACCTGGATGAAGTTGGCGGGGACTGGGGGGTCCAGATCCAGGATCCTGACAGGGGGTAGGGTGGGAAGAGGGTGGGGAGGCGACGGGAAGGGGCTCAGGTGCAGGTCTTTATCAGCTTTGCGAACGGTTTTGATGCGATGTTCTCGGATAATCAGGCAAATGTCCGGCCACGCATTATGCGTCACATAGGGCCAGACGCATCATGCCTTGTGTTGATGACAGTGTGAAACATGCGTGCTGCACCACAGTGCATGTGGCGTTTTTGCGGCCAACGTAAGACGCACGCACGCACGCACCTGCGCTCAAAGAGGCCGGCCGAATTGTCGTAGTAGGTAACTGGGGTGTACGGCGCGTACCCCACATTCACGTACAGGGTGTTGTAACCAAAACTGCGGGACCGCGGGCGTGGAACAAAAGCAAAAAACCTCAGATCATTCCAACCAAGCTCCTCTTTAAGCCTCGCCGCTCGCCGTAAAGAAAGATAAACGCCTTTTCTGCCCAAAAAGCGTTTTGCGCGCACCTGCCAATGAACTCCACGTGTGCAACGTTGGTGAGGCCGTCCAGATTCACCTGCAGTGCAAGGGGCATGGGCGGAGACCCTGCATCCTCAGCAGAGGCAGCAGCCCAGGAAATGTCAAGCCAAGATCCCTGACCCAGATACATCCCCGATCCCGGGCTTAAGACACTCAACCCTGACCTCCTCACGGGCCGCTGCCGCTGGCCCAACCCCCACGCTCCGCTAGGGTCAGAACTGGGGCACGCCAAGCAGCGTCACACCACGCCATCTACGCCATCCAGTGGCACACACCGAGCACCGAGCACCGAGCTCCGAGCACAAGCACATGCACCAAACATCTTCACCGCTTGAGCCACGCCTGCCATCCAGTGGCCCACACCCCTCGCTGTCATACCTGCCGTACGCGTCCTCACCACCCACCTGCCAGTACGGGTACGGCGGGGGGCCTATGATTTGGTTGCCGCCAATGAAGGTGGTCACCAAGTTCCCGTCCACGGCGTTTGCGGGAAGGGTGGACTGTTCAGGCACCAGCCAAAAGGACGAGGCGGGACCTGGAGGCAGGGGAAAGCCAGGAAGGACGAGGCATGAGGCAGAAGCCATGTCGCTTGGTAATGTTGCATAAAAAAAGTGTTAACAAAGTCACATGTGCAATCTTATGGCGCGGCTGCGGGTGAAGGCGCTGCCAAATCTTGCCGTAATGTAGCCCCAAGACAGTTAAGCCCACCGTAACCGCCCTGACAACCGGGCACCTGGACCACCGCAGTACCCATTCCCCCACGCACGACGGTCCCCGATACGGTACTCACGGCCGAGAGCAAGGTTGACGCCTGCGCGCAGGGGTGGAGAAAGCGGCAGGGGCGGCAGGACGTCGGGTCTGACGCTCTTGACACGTCCTTGGAACCGGTTGAGAAACGGCCCATTCAACAAATACCGTTATGCTTCACCAACCGTCGCGTGGAGGCCCAGACGCGCAAGTCTGCCCCCCTGCTTGGGCGAAGCAACTGCCGGCTCACCTACGCATTTGCCGTTGGCATCCTTGAAGTATGGCGGCTTGCAGGCCGTGCAGTCCTGTCCAGTCCAGTCGGCGTTGGGCCGGCATAGCGCCAGGGGGTCACCGGGGCAGACCGCCTGGTTGGTGCAGGGGTTGACTGCGGAGGAACGAGTTGTAGGGGATGCACGGACGCTGTCTCGATAATGAGGTTGGTTTGCGCCATGCCTACAGCAATGTGGCACCACAAGGCCTGCGAGCTTTGCACCCCAAGCAAGTTCCACAAGCCATATCGGTACCGTCCAGGGTGGACCACGCGGGCAGGCCATGCTTGTTCTCGATGGCCGCATAGGACCAATACCACCTGTGCACGCCGAAGTCAAACACGCGCAGCTTGAAGGGCGCATTGGCCTCGCCGGCATTCTCGGGGTACGTGTGGCTGTTAAGGTCGCTCTCCATTCCGAAGGAAGATCCGGCTGACGTGGCGCGCACGCCGTACGGCACATCCTTGCTGCCGCCCCACAGCTCCCACGTGCCGTCCTTGAGGAGGACGAAGCCGAACCTGGGGCCGGGCCGGGAGCAGGTGGGTTCTAAGATGGGTTGAGGGAAACCAATCAACATGATGGCCGGGACTGGTAGCGTGCGCACCCCTGCACACACCCACTTGGAAGCCTTGGTCTGGTTGGTCTTCGTGGACCATGTCAGGACGATGCGGCCCCATCCAGTTTCGGCCTGGTCATTGATGTAAGAGGGACGCACGGTGTACAGCTGCAGGTCCCTGGGGTTAGAGGGGCGGCGGGGCGGTTGGGGCGCGGGCAGAGGGCCTCTCGGGGTGGGACCTCGAGTGCGGACTGACTAGTGAGGGCCTCACCCGTTGGGCTGAAGCAGGAGCCAGCCGGTCAGGTTCTCGGCATAGACCAGGGCACTGCCTGCGAGGTTGGATGGGAAAGAGACAACGACAGGGGTGGCAAGAGCGGAGTTCCGACGTACCCTGGTTTGCGGAAACCCCGTGCCTGTGTTCTGTCATGCACGCACGGCTGAGAACAACAAACCCGCCCGTGCCATCACGCCCGCCTGCGACCTAAAGAGCCATCCGCCACACTTTCTGCTGCAAGCCACTCACACTTCTTGCACTTCTGGTACAATCCGCATCTCTCGGGCTCCGTGCAGGCGTGCGGATTCGAGATCCAGCGCGGACACTCCGCTCCCTCCTGAATGACCAGCGGGTTCAGCAGGGTTGCTGCAGGTGCGGGGAGGAGCACACGGTTGATGGTGAAACCATGATACTGGCAGAGGGGGGAAGCGAAACTGCTGGGGCGCGATCGAGGGAACAAGAGACGGGCACGCAGCGTTCCGTCCCGGCGGTCCCCTAGGCTGATGAGGCACGACCCGCACGAGCCCGCGTGGGACGATCGCAACACAGCCTAGACCGAAGCTAGTCAACTCACGGTCAGCAGGCTCAATTGGGAGAGAACTGTCGTTGTACGTGCAAAGGCGCTCGTCGGGACCATCCTCGGACCCCGTAACTGCCGGGTCGGCGGGGTCGGCGGCCTTGTCGACGGCTCCGCCACGCAGTCGCCGGCCCGACCAGGTAACGACGTCAGCTGCACGTAGGGTTGAATTTGGAGGCAAGTCTTGTCATATCACAGCACCGTGCGCGTGAGCAAGTTTGGCGACGGAAAGCAGATGCGCCGAGCGAGGCGCGCCGAGCGGGACAAGCGAAGCCGGTCGGTCCGCAGCTCACCCGACACAGAGCGCGACATCAACATCACAATTAGCAGTATGGAAACGGTCAGTGTGGAAGGCGCGCGCAGCGGAGAAACAACACGCTCGCGACGCGCCATGGAACGCATCGAAACACGCGCGGACATACTTAATCGATGTTGCGATGTTTATGGCAGCTCATAGTATACAGTAAGTAAGTTGACGACACTCCCGACGGTGGAATTGACACGGTGCAGTATCGGGATACACCGGCGGTACACCCCGGAACGCCGCATCCCAAGCGTGCAAGCCGTCAGAGCATGATTGCACGTATGTCAAGCGGCAACCCTCCGAGCTTGAGAGCAGTGCACACGCGCTCGTGTCAGCGAGCGGTTGGAGCCATTACGTACAGCCGCCGCTGGCTGCGTGCCGCACAGTTGGCCGCCCCGGCTCTGCCCTCAACAGCGACCGCAGCCTTAACAAGTCACCCACCAGTTATAATAGTTATCTCTGCTCTCTTCAAGGAAGCGGATTCCCCCCCGCCTAACCACGCAAGCCGGTACCGGTACCCTGCACGTGCACACATCAGCTGCACGTGCCCGCCCGCCCTCTCGTTCACTACCGGATCGACGACACCGACATGCAATCGCTGCTCACCTGGCCTCCCAACTCCAGGCAACCTCTGCCCAGGCCCGGGAGACAGGCGCGGTCAAGGGGCTGCTGTGGCCCGGGGCGGAGACAGAGGGGCATAATAAGTAGAGGTGACACACGAGAATTTGCCTGCAGCCGACATTGCGGCCACAAAGAATAGGCTCAAGCAGCACCCCAAGGCCTCACACGGTCTCTCACCGTCTCATTGGCAGGGCGGGCCCAAGCCCATGCGGGCGGCGCCGCATCACAGTCCGCGTCCGGGGCTGGGGGCCCCCGCCCAACTGGGGCCACATCGGGCGGCACCAGTCCGGCCACGGCCAAGGGCGCGGGCTCTGGCCCCGCCCCCTGTCACTCCGCATACCCAAGCGCATGTGCCGCAGCAGTGCCCAGCCCCTGCCATGCAACCCTCGGCTGTCGCTCCTGGCTTGGAGCTGTATGAGTGCTGGTCAAGGCCCCAGCCAAGCGGCGCCCGGGGCCCCAGGGCCGAAGGGGACACCTCAGACTCATCAGCCGCAGCCGGGGCCAATAGACGCCTCTGCCGCGGCCTTCTCAGTCTTTATACGGTACCGTACGTCGGTTCCAAAGAGAGCCCTGCTGGTCAGGGCAGCCGGCGGCGGCACAGCCACCGGCGGTTGCTGCTGCGGCGTCATAGCCGCAGGGGCGGAGCCCGCTGCGGCAGAAGGCGAGTGTGTTTGGCGCAGGGCACCCCGCAGCGCTGATGCCACCGACTGAGCTCTACAATGCGAGGCCTCAGGCTGCGGGATCCCAAGGCTGTGGCGTCGCCACGCCCGAGGCCGCCTCCTGCAGTGCCCTCAGTACGACGCCTCACTCCTCGCAAAGCTGCAGTCGCGGCTGTCGCGCCCAGCCGCTGGAGCACCCAGCCGCTGCGAGGAAAAGGCCCACCGCTCAGCAGCCTAGCAGGCGAGGCTCCTCTTCCCGGGGCCCGGTGCTCGGGGCCAAGGCCGGCACCCCAGTGGCAGCGACAGCTGTTGCTCCGGCCCCGCCGCGCCCAGCCGCAGTCGCGATTAGGCGCTGCAGCAAAGAGCCAGCAGGGACATGCTCGGCCCCGCGAGCAAGCAGCCGCAGGCCGATGTCGGCTATTGGATGGGCTGAAGGATGCGAGTACCCCGGGAACGCGACCAGAGCCTATCGGCTACTTTCAAGTGATGTGTGCATGTGGCATGAGCAGAGCTGAGGATTCCGGAGGCTCGGCGTTGAAACAGCGATGTAGCGACGCACGCAAGGCCTTTCACGTTTCAGAGATGCAACCTGTGCGTGTTGCGGGGCGCTACAATAATAGCAGGGCTATCTGGTAATGCAAGAAGACGGCTCTGCTCCAAGGCAATCGGCACGAGCTGTCGGTGCAGCGATGCGCGCGGACCAAGGTCCAACCGCTCCGCATCAGGCGAGTTGCTTTACCCTCGGGTGCGGTGGAAGCTGTGGCCGAAGCCTACGGGGTGCGAAGGGCGTGCAGGGGGACGTGGGCGGGGGATGGCGGGGGATGGGGCACGACTTCCCGGCACCCGACACCCGGGATTTCCGGCACGCTTGGCCGAGACATCGACGACCTCGGGCTTCAACCTAGGCCCTAGGCCCTAGCCCCTGTCGCGCACTATCCGCAAACAAGCTCCACGTCGTAAGGTGGCGTGTCCACGATCGTACGGCACCACCACCGAACACCTCCAACAACGCCTGCACCTCCTCGCGAAACACCCGGCGCGGCGGTCATTAATCGTGTGCGGCAGCATATGTATAACATGTAACAACAATCCCCATCATCCAGCCTTACAGCTGGTGGGCTCACCAAGAAAACCCCTCCCTGGCGAGGAGGCGCTCCTGGCCCTAACAGCCCCTCATCCAGGGGGGGCCCGCGCGCCTCAATATGTAAATCCGGCAAGCCCAGCAGATGAAGGGGGTGCCATGCTGCAGCACCTTCCGCCTTCCCTGGCTAGGGCCCAACGCCCAAGTCAGTGGCGCTCAATCGAAATGGGCCTGGTCGCCACGATGTCATGAATCAGCCTACCTCATAAGCAACCGGCTGCAACACTGCCAACACGCAACAGGGTGCCGGACAACCACAAGGCCAGACACGGCGCACGCACGATACCGTGCCCAATTGCAACCCAACGCACTATATGCCTCATGTATGATACCAAGGTTACAGACACGCATGCTACATAGTAATGAATTTGGCTCTATCTGCCGGCTCTCCAAGGTCTAACCGCCGACTCAATTCCCACCCTGAACCGGCCCCCGCCTCCTGACCAGGAAGGCGGACCAGGAAGGCGGACCGCAACACTGGAGCTTCATGACTCCCAAGCACAGGGGTCGGCGGAAGGCTGCAGCACCTTGCTTCCGCCTGCCCTGGCCAGGGCGGCCCGACTGACACTGCACTCTGGCGACGCCTACTTGTCGGATGCGTTGCCGTACACGATCACCTCCGCCAGCGTCAGCTTGAGCGGTGTCTGATAGTAGCTCATCTGGATTTGGGAGTGGACCTGGATCCAGTTTGCGGCGACGGGGGGATCGAAGTCCAGGACCCTGAGGGCGGCAGGACGGGAGGGGTTCTTGGGTCTTGGGCAAAGCCATGCAAAGCAGGCCATCATGCCTGTCATGAGATCCATGGCAGATGCATCTCCTACACGCTTTGATCCTCTGGATTGTGTGTGTACGGCACACGCGTGAAATACACATGCGGCTTCGTGATGCGCCGTACTATCTACTCATACGCCTCCGCAGCCCACACGCACCGACCTGCGCTCATAAATGCCGGCTGGGTTGCTGTGGTCGGTGGTTGGGTTGTAGAATGTGCCACCCACATTCACGTACGAAAAGCCGTAACTGAAACTGCGGGACGAGGGCGTCGGCTGATCAGGGCATGATCAACCAATCCACTTGGGGCCCAAGAACCTATCTAGGCGACAAGCCGCTTGCGCCGCCCAGCTGCTAGTGGCTAAGCACCGCCTTCGAGGCTTTGTAGTACAGCACGCACCTGCCGATGACCTCGATGTGGGCAATGTTGGTAAGACTGTCCAGATACACCTGCAAGAGGCATGGGCACGCGGAAACACTCCTTACTCAGCAGCGGCAGCAGCAAGCAGTCCAGACCAAAACATAGATTAACCGACAACCCGCCTTCATCTCCGTCCGGAGGCACAGCGCGCACACACAGCCTGCCCCACGCACAGCAGGCTACGCCTAATTGTCGTCGAGGCGCAGTGCGCGAGCGATGCCTAGAGGTACCCGTCATCATACCAGCCATGCAGAACTCAAGGGGTCGGGCGGAGTCGCGTCTTTACCGCCCATGGGCCACGCGCCTGCCAGTAAGGGGTTGCCGGCGGGAGTCCTGGCCAGAAGCCGTTTCCAAGGAAGGCCGTGTTCAGGTTTCCGTCTACGGCGTCACCGGGCTGGGTGGACTGATCGGGGGTCATGTAGTACAGAGAGGTGGGACCTGGGGTCCGGGCATAGTGGGGACGGAGCAGGAAGAGGAGGCAGGCAAAGTCGATCATAATGGTCCAGGAGAGCCGAGGGAGTATTACGGATGGGCTGACAATTCCAGCTCTCGCTCGCTCGCTCAGCTGTGCAAGTTTTGGTTCGTTCAAGCAGCAGACAAGCGTTGCTCCGGACTGTTCGGGATCCCGGGCGACGCTGACGCTAGAGCCTTAGCTCGCCGTACCACCCATTCCCCCACGCATGACGGTACCGCCGTCAGACACTCACGGCCGAGCGCGAGGTCGGTGCCTGCGCGCAGGGGTGGCGGATGGAAAGCGGCAGGGGCGGTAGGTCAAAACACGCTCCGCCGCCAGGCTTCAAGGAATGACCCCAGGGCAGCCGGCCTGCCTTAGCACGCACTGCCTTACCACTGCCCACTTCTACTTCCCCACAAAACATGCCCCTTCACGGCTCCAACACCCGGCACTCGCGTGAAGCTCCTTGAGCGCAACGTAGGCTTGCTCACCTACGCATTTGTCCAGTCCAGTCGGCGGTGGGCCGGCAGAGCGCCAGGGGGTCACCGGGGCAGACCGCCTGGTTGGTGCAGGGGTTGACTGCGCCAGGGGAGAAGCACGCGATGCAAGCGGGGATCGGGGTTGAGGGCTTAGGGGCTCGACGCAAGGCATGAGCTATCGGTGCCTGCGTGGGGCCTGCGAATATTGAAAAGGGCGTGTCGTTCCCAACCTGCACCCGTGTCCGCTTGCGGGCTCACCATCCAGGGTGGACCACGCCGGTCGACGATCTTTGTTCTCAATCACAGCGTACGACCATCCAATCCTGTGCACTCCGTAGTCAAACACGCGCAGCTTGAAGGGCGCATTGGCCTCGCCGGCATTCTCGGGGTACGTGTAACTGTTGGGGCTCCCGTCGTCCTCCATTAGCCCGAAGAAAGATCCGGCTGACGTGGCGCGCACGCCATACGGCACGGTCTTGCTGCCTCCCCACAGCTCCCACGTGCCGTCCTTGAGGAGAATAAGGGCAAACCTGGAGCCGGGCCGGGAGCAGGGGGCTGGTTAAACGTTTGGTTTCAGAGCGAACTAGAGAGACAGCATTTGATGCGTACGCACCCCTGCCCTAGGCTCCTGCCCTCACTCGGAAGCCTTGGTCAGATTGGTGTGTGTGGACCAGGTCAGGACGATACGGCCCCAGCCCAGAGAGGGGACCGGCGGCATGTACTCGGGTCGCACGGTGTACAGCTGCAGGTCCCTGGGGGGTGCACAGAAGCGGTTGGTGGTGCGGGACAGCGGGAGGTCGGAGTGGGGGTGGAGGTTTAAACGTCAAAAAAAGAAAAGGCATCAATAACCATAATGGCATTGGGGTGCTTAGAGCATTCAGGGATGGAGGTATCCAAGCGGGTGAGTTACGGGATGGGCGTCCCACAGAGCGGGGCGGCGGAGCGGGTTCCGAGGCACACGGGCGTGCGCCGCCAGGGGCGTGCCTGGCGGGTGAGAGCACCTACCCGTTGGGCTGTAGCAGGAGCCAGCCGGTCAGGTTCTCGGCATAGACCAGGGCGCTGCCTGCGAGGGCAGATGGGAGGCGGAGCGTGACATAAACAAGGTGAAAGACAATGTGCAAGGCACGAGCATAGTTCGTTCCGAAGTGCGCTGGTTTGCGCCATCCCCGTGCCTGAGTTCTGTAGTGCACGGCTGAGAACATTAAACCCGCCCGCGCCTTTACACCGGCCAGTGGCTTTACTTAAGAGCCAGCCGCTTCACTCCTGCTTCAGGTCACTCACATCTCTTGCACTTCTGGTACAGCCCGCACCTCTCGGGCTCCGTGCAGGCGTTCGGGTTTGAGATCCAGCGCGGACACTCCGCTCCCTCCTGAATGACCAGCGGGTTCAGCAGGGCCGCTGCAGGGGGCAGGGGCACACGTGGCGTGGTTACACGGTACCGGTACTGGCAGAGAGGGCAAGCGGAACTGCTGGGTCACGGGGAAGCAAGGAATGAGGTGCAGCGTTCCATTCCGTCCGCACTTCCCTTGCCGGGCTGTTGGAAAGGAAAGCCAGGTTATGGTACTCACGGTCAGCAGGTGCAGTGGGGACATCGGTGTCGTTGTACGTGCAAAGGTGCTCCGCGGGACCATTCTCGGATCCTGCCACTGCCGGGTCGGCGGGGTCGGCGGCGGGGTCGAGTGCCCCGCCACGCAGACGCCGGCCCGACCAGGTAACGACGTCAGCTGCACGTAGGGACAAAGATGGTGACAAGTCTTTTCATACCACAGCATCGCGCCCGTGAGCAAGTTTGGCGACGGAAGCGAAGCGAAGCGCTCCGAGTCGTTCCGCGCGGGAAAACAGCGAAGCCGGCCCGCGGAGCTCACCCGACACAGCGCACGACATCACCATAGCAATGAGCATTATGCAGACGGTGAGCTCGGAAGGCGCGAGTCGCGCAGCACATGCGGTGCGCTCGCGACGCGCCATAGAACACAGCGAAACACGCGGGGACATGTTGTATGACTTTGACGCGGTGTTGAAAGCTTACAGTAATCAGGAGCCAGCTTGCTTTGGTCGAGAACTGTCCTGAGGCGGCGGTATAACTAGACACGCCGTGATTGCATGATACACCGGCGGTACACCCCGGGACCCTAAAGCTGCTTCCGAGCGCCCAGGAAGTAAGGCCCTGCTAACAGTGTATGCAGAGATCAGCAACTTGCGGTCACGCGAGCTTCTGGTGCACACCAGCGGTGTCGAGGGCTTTCGGTGAGCAAGCGGTTGCCGTTCCTACGGTACAAGCGCCCCACAGCGGAGCGCAGGGTGCACTCAGCCAAGTGGCCCTGATGTCTTTCACCCTCGGCCGCAACAGCCCTTACAACGCCACCTGGAGTTGCTACCGTTTTCGGTGCCCTGCATGCAAATGCCAATGCCCAGAGCGCCCCATGCAAAGCGCCGTAGTCTCTGCTCCGCTGCACACGCAGGCCCCCGCGTGTCCCGCCGCGCCTAGTCGCTTCCGTTACCTAGCAACACCCCGACCTTGTTGTACGACCCCATACCTAATGCTCCGCTCACCGGTACCCCACGCCGCTGCCCACCTGCGCATGCATCAGCCGGCGGTGTTGGCACGCTCAGGCCTTCTCACGCCCGACGGCATCCCGTGCTGCCCCCGACAGCGCGTGCCTCAGCCGCCACGCCCCGCTGACTCAAGGCTGCTGGCGGCCAATCCTCCCGAGCCGCACGCACGCTGCTGCCGCGAGCTAAGGCTGCAGGCGCCTGGTCCAACAGCGCCGCACGCCAGTCCCCGGCGAGGGCTCCTTACCCATCGGCCATGTCGTCTGCATGCCAGCGCAAGGGGCCGCTCCGAGGCCCCAGTCCCGGTCCCAGTGCTGGCCTCCGCCGCCACGCAGCGCCGGAGGCCGCATCTGCAACCACCGCCACTACCGCCGCCTTGGGTACGTACGTCTGCGCTGCCGGCGACGATGCCCTTGGCATCGTCACAGATCGAGCAGTGTTGGCACTTTGGCGGGCCAGGCAGCGACGGACAGCGCATCCTAGCCGGCGGCGGCCTCCTCGCCGCCGCCAGAGAGGGGCGGCGGCGGACAGCGCTGCGGCGCCGGAAAGCCGGGGCACCGGCGTTGGCGGAGGCGGCCGAGCCCGCTGCGGCGAAAGGCGGCGGGGCAGCTGTAGATGGCGCAGAATGCACGCCAGCCAGGGCGGCGGCCAGCCAGGGCGGCGGCGGAGAGCGCTGCGGCGGTGGAAAGCCGGGGCGCAGGCACTGGCGGAGGTGGTGGAGCCCGCTGGCCGGCCTCGGCCGGCTGAGCAACCAGCACTGTGCCCCACGCCTCGGCCTCCCAGGCGCCCCGGCAGACGCCACCGCCGCCGCTGCTGCCGCAGCCGCCAGGACGGAACCCTGCTCCTGCGCGGCGGCCGCCGGCGGTAGGTGCCGAGGAGCGCCCAGCCGCTGAGAGCGACACGCCTCCGGCGCAGTAGCCGCCACATCCGTCAAGCGCTGGCCGCATTGGGCGGACCCTGCGGGTGATGGCCACGGATGGCGTCAGAATGGTGGAGGATTGAAGGGCATAACGGGCAGAACGATGCAGTCCTACTAAGAAAAAGCAACAGAGCGATCAGAAGCCGAGCCATCACCACCCCACCTGCTTCTGGTGAAGATGTGCGCCGCCGTCGCAGCCCCGGCCGCCTAGGCCAAGCTGAGATCCGTTGGGCTTCGGGCTTCGACACCACGTGGCCCCCGCCCCTCCACCTGCGGCCCCCGAGCTGTGTCCAGGGCCCCTGCCGCCAGCGCCCGCACCGCCTCCGCCTCTGCCACTGCCTCCGCCAGCGCTGCGGCTGCCTCTGTGCCTCTGGGCACCGCCGCAGCCCGGCCCTCGCCACCCGACCCGAGCTGCTGCTCCAACCTCGACAGCTCCGCCAGCGCCCTCGCCGCAGCTGCCTCCAGCCGCTTGGACGCCGCCTCTAGGTCCGTGACAGCCGCCCGCAGCGCTTCCAGCGCCTCCTGCTGATCCGCCCGCGCGTCCGCCCCCGCCTCCTTCTCCGCCTCGCCCCCCGCCTGCACGACGGCCGAGGCTCCAAGCTGGGCTCCCGCCTGGGCCCCCGGCCTGGGGCCGGCCTGGGCCCGCGCTTCCAGGCCCGCCTGGGCCTTGGCGCCAGCCCAAACGTCCGTGAGGTTGGGTTGGGGGGCGCCGCGGCCGGCGCTAGCCTCCGCCGCCTCGCCCGAGCTCCAGCCCTCGGCCGCCACGCCAGCCGCGACCGGGGTTTCGCCGGCGGCCACCACAGCCGCCTCGGCCTCCGGCGGGTCAGCGGCAACCTTCGTCAGGTTGACGGGGTCCGGCCGGGTCGCGTGTGGAGGCGGCGCGTCTACCGCTTGTGGGGCCGCCTTCGACTCCCCGGCCCGCGCCCTTGACAGCGCCTGCGCCCACTTCCGCCCCAGGAGCACGGAGGGCGAGCCGTGCTTGACGGTGCTCGGCACGATCTGGGCGGGGCACACAGGGATAGGCTGGTTGAGGGGCACGGTGAAAGTGTACTGACTGACAGAAGCAGGCCCCCTGTCTTTGCGCGTAAACAAACTGGTTTATGGGTTCCCCAGTCCTCCTCACCGTGAACGCCGGGTCACTGGCGGCTAGCCTCCACCAGGGCGAGGGCAACTTGGCTTGCTCAGGGTGAAGCAGCTGCCGCTCGGCCCACGCCAGCCGCAGGTATGGCCCTGCCGGATCAAGGCGCGCGGCGCAGGCTCAGAAGGAGGTTAGCAAGTATGTAGCTGACGGCTATCATTGAGCCCATCCGTGTCACCCTGCGACGGGCTCATCCTGTTTGCTCCACGTACATCCGTATGCAAGCGCCGGTCTTTACGACTCTGTACGGCAGACGCGCCCATACTGATGGCGCCGCATGCGTCAACTGCATGCCGGGACCGTACATACGGTGCGCACGGGCCTCACCGAGCGCACCGGCGCGCTGATACCTAAGCTGCCGCTCTGCTGGTTCCAGCTCTTGCAGCCGCAACAGGACCCTCAGGACCCGGTTGCGGACAAAGTCTGCCGGGCTGCGGTCGGGCGGGAACACGCCGTCCGCGCGGTCCAAAAGCGGCTGCATGTGAGCGGACGGGTGCTCAGGAAGGCCCCACGTGAGGAGCAGCCCCTCGGACCTCGGCGGCCTCAGGTGCTGCTGCACCCATTCTGCATTAAGTCTCAGACAGAAGTCGTCGGGCCTGGGCGAAGTAGCGACGGTGATGGGGCCGGACAGTTGGTCGGCCCATTTGTATGTCGGCGAAGGGGCTGGGACTCCGGGGGTGGTACTCCTGCTCGCGCCATGCAAAGCGCAGGTGATTTCCTGCTTTCGAAGGGTGGGGATATAATTGCCAGATCTGTGTGGCAGAGCACACTCCGACGGGCGGAGTCATCGATTCCAGCGCCGCCAGTGGCGCGCACCCTGCGTCGACCGGCCCAGCTAGCCCGGCCACGCCTTACACCACAACCCTTGGCTGGGTCTCAAGCGTGCGCAACCCCCAGTCAACGCACCGAGCGCTGAGGCCCTCGTGAACTTCTCCTGCTGCTCCAGCGGTAAGGCCTCCATCCGCAAGAGGGCTTTGACTTTGGCGTTCTTAACAAACTCGATTGGGCTTCGCTCGGGAGGCAGGCAGTGGTCCACGGCCTCCAGCTTGGAGGCCAGGTCGGGTGGAGGCGGCGAGGGCACGCCCCAGGCCCGCAGCAGCCTCTCCGCTTCCGACGAGGGCTTGGGCTTGGGGCGGAGTCGCGGCCTGTGGGGCCGCTCCGCCGCCCAATCGGGACGCAGTCGCACGAGTGCGTTTCGGCCGCTCTCCACCAAGAAAGCGGGCTGGTTTGCGAGTAGGGGACCGGACCAGCCCTCGGCCAAGGGACAGGGCTCCTGCGGGTGGCACCGCTGCTCACTCCACACGAAGTGGAGGTAGATCCCTGCGAGGCGGCAAGCAACCAGCACGTGCGGCATAATCACTGTGAGTCGCCGATCTTCAGCTGCCCGCCCTGGTACACAAACACATGACAGGCTGGTGGCCCCGTCTCCCAGAGTCGCAACACCCACCAAAGCTGCCGACGGTCGCGCATCTCCGCTGCGCCTCTGCATCCAGCGCCGACTCCATCCGCAGCAGTGCCCTGACAGTCGCGTTCCGCAGAAAGTCCTCGGGGCTTCGCTGGGGCGGGTACAGACGGTCCGCGGCCTGGAACTGGCCCGTCAGCTCGGGTGGGGCCGGCGACGGCACGCCCCAGGAACGCAGCAGCGCCTCCGCCGCCGGCCTGGGCTGAGGCTGCTTTGTTCGGCCCATGCTGGGCTTCGCCGATTGCGGGGCTGCAGAGGAAGCCGCCTCATCCAGGGCCCCGGACTGGACCAAGTCACTCGAGCCCAACACCCCGGCGCCGGCCGGCGAGCCCTCCTCCGTGCCTCCTGCCTCCTGAGGCTGAGTCGCGGCCAGCCCACCCCCTGCGCGGGTCGGTGAGGCGCTGGCAGCCGCGCCTTGCGCCGTCGGTGCACCGCCGGTCGACCCTTCGGCTGGAAAAGGCTCGCTCAGGCCCGCGCCACTGCTAGCCAATGCGGCTGAAGCCGAGAGCGGCCGAATGCCCTGGCCGGGTGGGGCCCAGACCCAGGGGTGGCGGGGAAGGTGCGGCCCGCCGCTGGGGTTGCGCGGGGGGCGCAAGCCTCGGGGGAGGCGGCCCTGATAGCTCGCATGGAGCCCGTTGCGAGGAAGAAAAGGAGCCGGGGCCGGCCCCGCTTGAGATGATGTTGACAAGCCTGCATGGGGTAGCCGGCCGGGGCCAGGGGGACCGGGTGGTGAGGATGCAGATGCGGGGTTTCCCGTGTGCTTCGACGCTTCAAGCTTCCGCCCTTGATTCGGGTGCCTGGAAGCCCTATCCCCTGACCCGACCCGTCTCCCCCTGAAGACTGGCCCTCGCACACCCACACGCCTGTTCATTCGCACCGCTGAGCAGGCGAGGCTCCTCCTCCCGGGGCCCCGTGCTTGGGGCCAGGGCCGGCACCGCGGTGGCAGCGAGCGCCGCTACTCCGACACCGCCGCGCCCGGCCGCAGTCGCGAGTAGGCGCTGCAGCAGAGATCCAGCAGGGACATGCTCGGCCCCACGCGCAAGCAGCCCCAGGCCGACGCTGGCCATGGATAGGCTGCAGGATGCGAGTACCCCGAGAACGCGACCAGAGCCTATCGGCTACTTGCAACTGATATATGCATGTGGCATGACTAGAGCTGAGGATTCCGGAGGCTTGGCTTGTGTTGCAATGAGCGATGCACGCTGCTGAGGCCTTTCACGCTAGAGATGCAACCGATTATTGCGGTGCGCTACAATGATAGCAGGGCTATTCTGGTAATGCAAGAAGAGACGACTCCTCACCAAGGCAATTGGCACGAGCTGTCGGTGCAGCGATGCGCGCGAATGAAGTCCAACACGATCCGGCTCCGCAACAGGCCAGGTAGGCGAGTTGCTTAACCCTCGGGTGCGGTGGATGCTGTGACCGTAGCCAAGAGGGTGGACGGGGGCGGGGGATGGCGGGGGATGGGGTAGGACCTCCCGGCACGCGGCACCCGGGGTTTCCGGGCAGGCGGGCACCCTTACTCTTAGGCTATGGAAACGAGCGCGATGCAGCGAGATGAGAATCACAGTTTGCACGTCGCTCCGTTGTGCAGGAGGATTGTGGGCGGGGGCCCCCGGGGATGACGCCGGGGATGGCACCTACACTGTCCTCCGATGGAGGGATGTCACCCGGTCCAAGCCCTCAAACCAGCTCCAAGTTGCAGCTTCAAGTTGTCTACTGGAGGCCACTCTATCAATCATATAACAGCCCAACAACAGGTATCTCGGTACGGCACCAACAACTCGCCCGCCCAACCCAGCAGCGGATAAGGACACGGAGGCATGCACGACACCCTCGAGCCACGTGCGTATTATGTCATGCCAGCCATGTGCAGAATTGGACTTTATATATGTACTGCCGTGTACTACCATGTATGTACCGTATGCCTTGCGCTGGCAAGGGAGTTGCTATGCATGAACGACCCCCGCAGCTCTCAGCCTCTCACCAGCCCAGCGTTGCACCTGACTATTCTCAACGCCAGCCTTCTGACCCATCCAGGGGAGGCCGCCCCACACACTGGGACCGGGATGACAGCAAGCAGGCTGGCTCTATAAAACGCGATGTACAAAATGGATCCACCTTCAAGGGATGCCGTTCCTAGCACCCACCATCCAGCCTTGCTTGCAACATGCAACTGTCTCTTCGCTGGGCCTCACCCAGCAGACCCCGCACATCACACCCTCAGGGAAAGCTTCTGCCTCCTGCGCCGCATGCCCCACCCTCATGCCCCCTGCTCGGGGAGGAGCGAGGGTGCCCCACCGGGGCCGGTACGGTATCCCTAGCCTAGGGAATGGGACGCTGCAAAGCCTCCGGCCTGCCAGAGCACAGCCCTCATCATGGCAGTCTCTGGCGCCTAGGTGGATGGAAAGGTGCCGTACACGATCACCTCTGCCAGCGACAGCTGCATGGGCGTCGGGTAGTAGCTGAACGGGGTTTGGGCGTGGACCCGAATGTAGGAGGCAAGGACGGGGGGGTCGAGGTCCAGGACCCTGACAGGGGGCAGGGGTAGGAGAGTGACAGCGATGAGAGGCATGCTTGTGCGGAAAAGGCCTCATTGATCGCCGTGGAAGGTGGAGTACTCGGCGGGGGATTATCCTAGACCTACCTGCGTTCAAAGCTGGGAGTAGGGTTGGACCAGTCGTTGGGTGGAGTGTACTGAGCCGAGCCCACATCGACGTACAGCGTGTTGAAGTTGAAGCTAGGCGCGGGAATTGAGATGGACAGGGCACTGTCAAGGGGACGAAGCACATCATAGCCCCCATTCCCCACAGCCAGGATCCCACATTGCGTGCTGCTTATGGAAGTTTACGCTGGCCGAATGAAAGGTGGCCAGCTGTTTGTTCGGAACAAAATTGCACGCACTCTCACCTGCCAATCACCTCGACATGGGCTATGTTGGTAGGGCCCAGATCCACCTGCAGCAGCGCCATCAAGGCTTAGCGTAGGCGTGTGCGCAGCCTCAGCCTCGTTCGAGACGCGGCTGCGAATCTTGCGATAGCTGCACGACCAGCCCTACGACGCAAACTCCACCCGTTGCAAGCACATGCACGAGCAGAGCGAGCCCTAGAGGTATCCCAGGTTCACTGAGTGCATGCCCCTCAGCATGTTCGCTCCGCCCACCTGCCAGTAGGCCGCCGGCTGTGGGTACACGTACCAGGCGAGGCCCACAAAGCTCGTGGCCGTGTTTCCGTCCACTGCGGCGCTGGGAGAAGTCGACTGCTGCGGCGACATGTCATGGATGCTCGTGGGACCTGCGGGCAGCCGGCGTGCGGGCCGATGGTGCATGGGGGGGAGGGCGTGAGGCGGAGGCAGGGGCAGCAGTTGGATGCCTGGTGTCTGTTCACAGGCCACAGCCTTGAATCAGCCCACTCGCCCAGACACTGGCAGAGCCCACTGGCAGAGCCGCACACCAGCTCTATTCGCAGATACGCCCCTTTGAAGCCGATGACCTACGATAGTATCAGGCACTTACTTCCGAAGGCAAGGTTGTGGCCTGCGCAAAGGGAAGAAATTGGTAGGGGCGGAATGAACGTCAGGCCCTGCCATTCTGAACCGTCAGGCCTGAGTGTCACGTGCTCCAGTGTACGGCATTGCGTATCCATCGCCCGTCTTGCGTGTTCTCCCACGCCCCGCCATCCTGCCCCGGAAACGGGGACGTCGTTCCGTTGCGGTGAGGATGCGCCACTCGGCCCCCTTGCATGCTTGAGCGAAACAACCGTTTGCTTACCAACGCATTTGCCGTTGGCATCCTTGAAGTATGGAGGCTTGCACGCGGTACAGTCCTGTCCGGTCCAGTCGGCGGTGGGGCGGCAGAGCGCCAGGGGGTCACCGGGGCAGACCGCCTGGTTGGTGCAGGGGTTGACTGCGAGGGAGCACGTCGCCGGATGGCACGCAGTACACGGGGTCAGGAACTCAGGATCAGCATGGCAAGTACGCAGGTATGTCGAGTGGGATCCAGGGCATACACCATGGCTACTTATGCCTGCACGGGGCCTGCGAAGGGCCTGTGTTACCCGTTCTGCACCCGTGTCTTGCGGACCCACCCCTGAACCCCTGGCTCACCATCCAGGGTGGACCACGCGGGCAGGCCATGCTTGTTCTCGATGGCTGCATAGGACCAATACCACCTGTGCACGCCGAAATCAAACACGCGCAGCTTGAAGGGTGCATTGGCCTCGCCGGCATTCTCGGGATACGTGTGGCTGTTGGGGCTCCCGCCCTCCATTCCGAAGAAAGATCCGGCTGACGTGGCGCGCACGCCGTACGGCACGTCCTTGCTGCCGCCCCACAGCTCCCACGTGCCGTCCTTGAGGAGGACGAAGCCGAACCTGGGGCCGAGTGGGAGGCGGTTGGGTCAGTTTATCGAGTGGTTTGAAGGAGGACGATCATTATGCATGAGGACTTGCCAAGTGAGCCGTGGCCTAAAGCCGTTGAACACCCACTTGGAAGCCTTGGTCTGGTTGGTCTTCGTGGACCATGTCAGGACGATGCGGCCCCATCCAGTTTCGGCCTCGTCATTGATGTAAGAGGGACGCACGGTGTACAGCTGCAGGTCCCTGGGGTTAGAGGGGCGGCGGGGCGGCGGGGCGGCGGGGCGGTTGGGGCACGGGCAGAGGGTCTCTTGAGCAGGGACCTCGAGTGCGGACTGACCAGTGTTATGAGGGCCTCACCCGTTGGGCTGTAGCAGGAGCCAGCCGGCCAGGTTCTCAGCATAGGCCAGGGCGCTGCCTGCGAGGGCAGATGGAAGCGTAACATATATAAACAAGGTGAAAGACAATGTGAAAGGCACGAGCATAGTTCCGAAGTGCGCTGGTTTGTGCCATCCCCGTGCCTGAGTTCTGTAGCGCACGGCTGAGAGTAACAAACCCGCCCGTGCCATCACGCCCCCCCTGCGACCTACAGAGCCAGCCGCTTCAGGTCACTCACATCTCTTGCACTTCTGGTACAGTCCGCATCTCTCGGGCTGCGTGCAGGCGTGCGGATTCGAGATCCAGCGCGGACACTCCGCTCCCTCCTGAATGACCAGCGGGTTCAGCAGGGCCGCTGCAGGGGGCAGGGGCACACGTGGCGTGGTTACACGGTACCGGTACTGGCAGAGAGGGCAAGCGGAACTGCTGAGAGCGAGGAAGCATGGAACGGGGGGGCAGCGTGCACACCCGCCCCGCAAGGAGGGGGGCACGACCTGGCAGCGTTCCGTCCCGGCGGTCCCCTAGGCGGAGGCACGACCCGCAAGAGCCCGCGTGGGACAATCGCAACACAATCGATACCGAAGGTTAACTCACGGTCAGCAGGCTCGATAGGGAGAGAACTGTCGTTGTACGTGCAAAGGCGCTCGTCGGGACCATCCTCGGACCCCGTAACTGCCGGGTCGGCAGGGTCGGCGGCAATGTCGACGGCTCCGCCACGCAGACGCCGGCCCAACCAGGTAACGGTGTCAGCTGCACGTAGGGTTGAAGATGGAGGCAAGTCTTGTCATACCACAGCACCGTGCGCGTAAGCAAGTTTGGCGACGGAAAGCGAATGCGCCGAGCGAGACGCGCCGAGCAGGAAAAGCGAAGCCGGTCGGTCCGCAGCTCACCCAACACAGAGCACGACATTAACATGACGATTAGCAGTATGGAAGCGGTCAGCGCGAGTCGCGCAGCACATGCGGTACGCTCGCGACGCGCCATAGAACGCAGTGAAACACGCGGGGACATAGCGCAGTGTGATTGTATTGCGTAAGTATCAATCAAGAACGAGGCGTAAGCAAAGAACGCACGCAACGACGCAAAACTAGACACGCTGCGATTGTGGGATACACCTTTGCAAAACCCCGGAAGCTGCCTGCAAGCCACAGGAATTGCTCAAAAAAAGTTACAGCTGCTCATCGGCGTCAAGGCGAGCTGGCGGTGCGCACGAATAAAGATGGGAAGATGGGTAAGTTTAGCGGTTGCCGCCATTACGTCAGCCCAACCGGCGGACCTGGAACCTCGCCCAGCCACTCACTCGCTATGGCCGCTCCCCTTTCAGCTCAGGACCCCGTCTGGCGGGTGTTGGGATGCGAGACGGGGTTGGCAAGAACTGAGGGGGCGGAGGAGGCGGGCGGTGAGTCAGCGGCGCGGCCTTGTGCATGCGGCGTGCTCAGCAATACCCCGCACACCGGATTGGCGTCCTTGCTCCGAAACCCTACCACATTACTTGTTTTGACAGGTGCCCGAACAGACATGCGCCTCTCCACTAACTGCCCTCAACTCACCAGCAGCACTGCGCATCGGACGATTCGGACCCTGCCTCTCTCGTGTCAGGAAGCCGCGGGTCCAGACGGGGCGCTGCTTGTGCGGAAAGCCGGAGGGGGCCAAGGCGGCTGGGCACGGCCACATGCTTCACGCCTTCAAGTGAGTCCACCACAATCACAATAGTCTGATTGAGCACCAGCTGCCACGCTGGCACGTACGGCAACACAAACAATCCTCATGCACAGCGTTCCGCACAGTCAGTCATGCAAGCCGTCCCGGTGCACGAATACCCTTGGCCCCCCGCCTGCCCCCCGTCTATCCACCCATCCACCACTCGGCTGTTGTTGTCCGTCCAAACCTGATCACGATTATTACTAGGTTAATGCCCTGCGTGCGTGCCAAGTGGCATAGGCCTGTGCCTGGACCGCTTCGGTCCACTTCCCAACCAACGCAGGCACAAGCTATCTGCAGCCTACTTTACCCTTTAGGCCGAGGGCACCTGCGTACCATCATTACCAATCACTGCTAAACGAATGCCGGCAACTAAGGCGTCTACCCATCCTGCGTGCAAGGATCCGTGAAGCATAAACAATGTCAGCTTGACACGCCGTCCAAGGATGGACTGCTAATCATAGCCCTCCTGTCGAGTAGGGCCCTACGTCCTGCCGTACTACGACCGTTCTTTCAAGGACTGTCCTGAGGTAAGAATATGCTAGTCCCGAACGCCTGCTAAAGGGTTGCTGCCCAAATGTCAGCAGGGCAAAAGCGCCCAGCCTACACTCAGCCATACAGCTGAACCGTAACGGACGTCTCAATCAGGCATGAACTCACCCGGGGAACCCAAAAGTCTTGCAACCATCCCACGCACTATTGCAGAGCCGGGGGTCCCTCCCCGCTTAACGACGCCGTCGGTCCGTCAAAACCCGTGTCAAATTATTAAGGGTGCTATCGCCCAATCGGGATCTCCAATGAGCGCCGCCCAGGCCTGTGAGAAACCCTGGGCCACCCGATCTACCGGTAATGATCAGCTCGCGCAGGATCTGCAGCACGCTGCCTGTGTGGGCCGTCGCCACTGCAAGATCACTTCGCCACTCCGCCGCCAGCCCACCTAGCTACGGCTTGCCGACGTTGGGCAGGTCAATGTACCCCGCTGCCCTCTGCGCCGCCTCCAGGTTGTGTGCGCACATCTCTGCGGCCATGTTGGGGGCCGCCTCCGACGCCAGCAGACCGCCCAGCTTGACCTGAGCGGAGGGCGGCGCGAAGGAAACAAACATGCTGGAGAGGATTAGGCAAGGGATAAGGCCAGGGGTGCCACCATGCCGTTTCAGGTACGACACGAGTGTGCTAGAGACGCATGGCGCTGTCGAGGTTAAGGGGCAGGGAAACCTGAGGGCGTCGGGAAGACCCAATCCTTTCTTCTTCTTGGCCCCCGGAAGGCACCCCGCCCACCGCCGCCTCAGCCCTCACGCACCTTGTGCTTCCCGCTCAATGTCTCTGACCCCACCGTGACCCGCACACGGCACCCAGGCTCCATAATGGCTGGGAAACACGCCAGCTGCAGCTGTGAGGTGCGCGTGTCCCAGTGCCCCTCCAACCGCAACACCACCTCCTCTGGGTCGACTGAGGACGAAGGCCAGGGGAGGGGGAGGGGGGCGGATGAATGATAGGCACGTGTTTGGAGTTTGGCCAGAGACAGAGAGTGGCTTCTTCCAAAGCAATCGAGCGGCATGGTGTACGTTGTGATGTACGTCAGCCGTACGGCAAACGGCGGGCAATGGAGATGCGGAGCCAGGCCCGTAGGGGTGCCAGCCCGACTCACGCGGTGGCTTGTTCGCGAAGGCTGCGCTCCCCGCAGCCATCATCTTTATCCAGATGCGGGCGCGTTCGCCACAGAGGCAGCCCTCGCAGGTCACCAGGCCCACGCCCATGTTCTCATACGACCTGACGTGGAGCGGCGGTTGGGCGGTTGGGGACACAAAAAGTGGACGACCCGTCCGGTTGAGGGCCACGCTTCCCAAGATAGGTGTTAGAGCACTTGACCGTGCGACGCGCAAGGAAGCGAAGCAAGCGCGGCCAGACGATTCGTACTCTGGTTGGCTAGTGTGATGTACAGCTCGCGTACCTGAGGTAAGCCAGGATGAGGGTTACGAGCCGTGGCCCGCCCTCCGCCGCCGAGGGAAGACCGACGGCGTACGGATCGAGGCCGGGGCGGACCGCCGGGCTGGAGGCTGCGGGCGGGGCGGCTACAGCAGCAGCGGGTGGCTCCGCGACGAAAGCGATGGTGGACCCAGGGGTGGTGGCCGTGAACCCCCACTTGGGCGCCAGCGGGCTCCTGCCCTCGTTCACCCACTCAAAGCCCTGCGGCGCACACACCAGAGGCGGGTCAACTTGCAGCACTGTGCGCCGTACGCCCATGCCGCTGCAGCCGTCGTACTGGTACGGCACTGCACAGCACCCGTTCGTACCCGTGCCTCCGCCACGATGCCCCTCAGCTTGTCGCCCAGGAGGCAGTGGTCTGAGGCCGAGTCTGCGTTGCCGGGGATCATGGGGCGGGGCAGGGGCGCGGACACGAGAGGCCCCTCGACGGCCTGTGTGGGCGAGGGCCGGGGGGCGGGAGGGCCGGAACGGTGGTGAGCGTGGCTGCAATGCTAAGGCTACCGTAGGTACAGGTAGAGAGCACGAGCTTTGGGACTGGCACTTGCTTCGCGTGAACCCGATACCATTAACCCACGGCTCGCCTCGTTCCAGCTTCTGCGCTGCAGGGTCTTGGCTGCGTGCGTGAAGAGGCCGATGATAAGCTCCGCAATGACCCTGCGCAGGGGCGGGCACGGCACAGTTGCGATCGGGGCCCCCACGAGCGCTGCACCAGAGCCCCATCCCTAGGCACGCTGCAAGCCGAGAGCCTGCTGGCCGTGACCGCGTTTGGGCTGCGCCTGCCGCCTGGCCCCTGGCTCACTTGTGCCCAGTGAGGCCTGCAGGGGTTCAGGGCGCAGGCGCAGAGGGCGGGGCAGGGCAGGGATCGTTGGGCGAGCGAGCGAGCGAGCGAGCGAGGATTCCCTGCCTGGTGAGGTAGATCGACCACCCCTTCTGCGCGCGTGACTCGCCAGAACTGCCACAGCGCCCGAGACCTGCCCCGGCCCGGCTCTCCGCTCTCACCCGAAGGGTGCATGGGGTCTTCATAGAACTGGGCCTCCTGCGGGGTGGTGGCAGGAAGCGGGGAGCGAGGAGCGGGGACAGGACCGCGGTTGCCAGACGCTGTTTTTGCCGTAGGCGGAAGTGACAAGTGACGTCGTCGCCTCCATGGGCTAGGAGCCCTGCTGACCTCATGCCAGACTACGGTTTCCAAAATCTTGCCTCCAAGACGGGACTGCGTGCCCCAAGTGAGATGCCCCAAGCGAGATCACGGGAGTACGGCAGCTCACCGGGTCGGCCGTCATGTTGTATCGGTGCTGGTGCCTCAGCGTGTCGACCTGGGGCATGGGGCGTGGGGGCAGCGAGGCTGAGACAGGCCAGCTAGACAGGCTGCGATGGCGAGGCGCATGCTATTCACGCGTGCAAGCCCATCGCTCAACAGGTTGTTGTTACCAGCAGCTCTGCCTGACCTTGAAGCCCTGTACCCCCGCAGCCATTTGATGATAGGCAGCCGCCTGCAGGTGAGGAAAGGGTGAGAGGGATGGACTTTGCCCTTGTGTACAGCAATAAGGTGAAGCCCGCTAGCAAAGCGCCATGAAACGGCGCTGCTGGCACGCCCGGCCAACGAGGGATTCCCACCTTGACCGAGAGCATGGGCAAGCCATAGTACGTGGCAAAGTCAAACAGCTGAGCCTCTGCGCACGGGACAATGCAAGGGGTCAGCCAGGTGTTTGCCACACAAGGCACGCCGTTGCACGTGAACGGGCACCGCATGCCGGGATAGCGAGCGACGAGCACAGCTCTGCAAAGGGCCTACTACTCCATGCCCCCTCACCTGCGTTCAGGTAGTACCTGGAAGGATGGGGGGTGTGCAGTCGGATGGGCGGGGCCCAAGCGATGGAGCGTTAGGGAGGCACAGCCAGGGGATCAACAGTACTCAACAGCGCGCTTCAGCCCGAGCACGCATTGCCTGGACGGCACGACCAGGTTCATCGCCCCAGCCAGCTGCACTCACACTCCGTCGTCGGGTTTGTAGCCATAGCGCGAGAACCAGCTGAAGGCGTTGAGCAGGACGACCGCGGGTCGGTCGGGCAGGGACAGGATCTTGCGCAGGAGCAGCTCCATGCTGCAGGGGGGGGTTGTAGCGGGCCGGCGGTTGGACGTTGTGTGGGAATGAGGGGCCGGCTTGTAGCCCTGCTTGCGCGCGGCAGGGGCCCCAGCGCCCTCTGCCTAATCGTGTCACCCAGGCAGCGCATCTGTTACATGCTTTGAGGCAGGCACCAGCACGCCCCGCATCGTCGCCGGCCACGACGCATTGCCGGCGCCACCCACCTCTTGCGCGCCTCGTTGTTCATGGCGGGGGAGGGCGCGGGGTCGTCGTTGACGGCATACTCCACCAACACGAGGTGCACCGGCAGCTCGGGGGGCAAGTACTCCTGTGGCGTGTGGGAGGAAGGCCGGGGGCGGCGCAGGGGCCCCAACCCGTGCAACTTTGCCGCTGGCTACCGACACCAGCACTATGCTGCCGCGCGCTCTTGGCCCCGACGCTGTACCCCAGTCCGCGTGAACACGCAAGCCCGGCCCAGGCCGGCGGCACGTAGACACAGCCCAGCCCAGGCACCACGCACCCTGAGGCAGATGTTCATGTAGGCAGAGGTGGTGGCGGGGCAGGCGGCGTTGATGACGCGCACGCGGGACCGCCCCTCGCCGCCCACCACAGTGCCGTTGGCCATGCCGGACGCAATGGTCCGCGTCGAGCTCCGCTGAAAGCCGGCGGCCCCCTCCACGGCGCTACGGCGGCTGGCGGCGCCCGACCCAGATCGATCCACGGCACCAACCGCCGACCCAGATGGCGAAAATGCGCCGTGAGTGTCGGCACCGCCGGCGGCGCCGATGCTATCCGTCGGCTGCACCGCGGCGGGTGCGTCGGGCGGGCCGTACTCGGGCGGGGGCCCGGGATTGAGCGGCGCGACGGCGGCCAGCCAGTCGGAGAGCCACCTGCCGAAGCTGGGCTCGCCCTCCACGGCGCCCATGCCGTACGAGATGGAGCCGCCCACTAGCGCAATGTTGAGGTCCTCGCCTGCGGTGATGGCAGCGGCAAAGAACGCAGGGCGGCCCACACGTGAGGGTTGAGTGGTCCAGGCGTCGGATGCGCGCGTGCTGTCAGAAAGGGGCGGCCTGCAGCGGCGAGCCCCAGGTCGTGCCGGCAAACGGCTGCCCGCTGGTGCTTAGATGCAGGCCCCATCAAACGGAAGCGGAGCCTGGCAGGCCCCGTCAAACGCAAGCTGACACCGGCTCGCACCCTTGGCCATCCGCCGCATGAAGCTCCGCAGACGCTCCAGGTCTCCGGGGTACAGCGCGCGGTGCACCTTGACAAAGAGAGGCAGTCGATGATGCGGGGTAACAGGGATCAAACGGTTAGTAGGGAGGGCGGCGCTGCAGCGCTGGAGCGCCTGTCTGCGGCGGCCCTGCTGGTGACGTCCGGTGCCTTCTGCAACCTCCGCAACCTGCCCTGCCCTTACCGTAGTGCTCAGAGGGTGGCCTTACCTGGTGCGGCTGTAGCAGCTGCTTGGCCCGGTTAGCCGTCCGCTGCTCCCTGATTGACTCCAGCAGGTGCTGGACGCTGGCGCTGTCGCCAGGGGCCCTTGTAGCGGATGCCTTCGGGTGGATGCGAACCTGCTCACGGGCGCCTGGCAGGTCGCGCACGGCGAGCGCGACGGCAAGGAAGCCCACCTGCAGAGCATGGGTTTGGGATGGGAGTCGGGCCGGGCCGGGGGGCCGTCGGAGGCCGCCGTGCAGGGCTGTTCGTGTCGAGGCGGCCCGGGGCGTGGCGGGCGACTCGGGCGCCGAGTCGCGGTTTCCCAGACGCAGACCGGGAGCGGTCCAGCAGCGAGATTGCTGAACTATGTAAGGTATGGCTGCCGGGTGGCTGTGATGGCTGCGATTGCTCCTCAGCGTGCACCTCGGCGTCCGGATGCATTCGCCTGCTTGCCGACTCGCAGTTTCGCGGCCCCAGTGCGTGTAGTTGATTTGAGACAACTCTTGATGTTCAGGGCGTCGGCTCGTGGGAACAACCCGTCCACACCTTCAGCAAAGCTCCAAGCAAACGGCATCGCCACGACCTGACGGTAACACAGCGCCCCTCGAATCGCCGCAGGGTGTCCATCATCATCCCGATGCCTCCTATGTGCTCCTTCCTTCCTCCGTTTGGCGCCACACCGTCCGGTCAGACCAACTGCATCGACCGTCGCGCCCCAACGCCGCCTATCGCGTTAAGGGCGTGCTATTCAAGCAAGCGCTTCGCTAGAGCACCACTCGGCGCGGCAATGAGCTTGTCCTGAGCTTTCTGCGGTCCCGACTGCGACCAGCTGCTGCCAGCAAAAAGTTTGGCAAGTGTGGAGTTCAACCCTAAGACAGTGCGGAAGTAAAGCTGATTTGAATCTCTGCCGCAGGGCTGGCTTTATCGGGACTAGAAGGGGAGGTCGATGTCGCGCTTGCTGCAAACGTGCCGACTGCCGCGTAGTCGCGTCCCAACCCCCGCCCCGCCCCGCCCACTCCCACGCCCACGCCCACGGTCCCCGTTCTCACCACTGCGCGCCCCCTCGGCTTACTCGTACGCTACCACCGGATTTCAATAAATCACAGTCCACCTGGAGCGAATGGCAAAAGCCTTGGTTTCGCGCCGCATTGCTGCATCACGACCCGTGCCCTTACCTATCAAAGTGCCATGCCAGCACAGTATCGTTCTGCTTTTGCACACCGCTGCACAGCATAGTCGCGGCTCCGAAAGGCCACAGCGTGCATCGCTTGCTGCAACACTCGCTGAGCCTCCTGACCCGGAGCGCCAGAGCATGTCTCGTTCAACAATAGCTTGCAAGTAGCCGACAGGCTCTGGTCGCGTTTTCGAGATACTCCCATCCTGAAGCCCATCCATGGCCAGCGTCGGCCTGGGGCTGCTCGCGCGTGGGGCCGAGCATGTCCCTGCTGGTTCTCTGCTGCAGCGCCTACTCGCGACTGCGGCCGGGCGCGGCGGTGCCGGAGTAGCGGCGCTCGCTGCCACCGGGGTGCCGGCCCTGGCCCCGAGCACGGGGCCCCGGGGGGAGGAGCCTCGCCTGCTCAACGGTGAGAGCCCGCGTGGGGGAGTCTGACAGTGTCCTCAGTGGAAGGTATAGGCTGCTGCCAATACCAGGGGATAGGGTTGAGAGGCAGACGTAGGCTGCGCGGAGGGCCCCCGGGTTCGGGAGCGCACGCTGCGCCCCTCAAGACAACCCCTGGCCCGCTCCACAGGTGCCCTCGCCTCCGACGCTCCTGACGCCCCATTCCCCTCCCAAACTCGTTACGTCACAGTTGTAGGCCTCGACCGCCCCGGCCGCGCGCCGCGCTCGCACGTCTCCCTGCTCCGGGCGCAGTCCGGGTTGTGGCGGCGGGCCCTATCCACCGAGGCGGCTGCCGCAGCCGGCGGCGGGGGCCCGCCGGGTGCGAGCAGCTCCGCGTCTCGTCCATCTGGATCTGCATGGGCCGATGATTCAGCGCGATCTGGATCCAGGGATGACGTGGCCGACGAGGCCGAGCAGCTGCTGCGGTCCTGGGGGGTCCCGGCTCAGCCGCCGCCGGCGCTGGAGCCGTTGTTGGCGGCGGTGGAGGCGCGCTACCCCCCGAAGCGTAGCCCCGAGGACTTTGTGCGGAACGCAGTCGCCAAGGCGCTGTTGCGGATGGAATCTGTAGAGCCGGAGCGACGGAACGAGCTGAACCGATTGAGCCGGCTGCGTGAGTACCGGTATGGGAAAGGGCGCCCCCGGCATGAGGCAGCCGTATGGTGGTAGCCTGGGCGGACCAGGCTGCCTAGCCGGCTCGAGGTCCCTCTTTTAGCGCTGTGACGTCCGCTCTGCTTCATGTTTATGGCCACTGCCTCCCGTCTGTCTCTTGCTGATCGCACCCTTCCGCCTGCAGAGGGCTACGCCAAGCTTGCCTGGCGCCGCCGGCGAGACCACCTGGGGGCAGGGGACCCAACGGCGGGGCCCATCTGGTGGGAGAACCTGCTGGCACCCGACCCCTTCTTCACTGTCAACCGGGGCTGCCGTGCAACTCAGGCGTCCCTCAGCAGCGATTGGCCACCCGAGATGGCCGCACAGCCCGCGCGCAACCCCGGGCGCAGGCGGGGGCCCAGGGCGGGGGACGCTGCGGAAGGTTCCGCGGGGCGACGGCTGGATGCGGAAGCGCTGCGGCCGGACGCTGGAAGGGACGGGGAGGCATCAGCAGGGCGGAGCGCGGAGGAGAGGGGGCCGAGTGGGCAGGGCACCGAGGGGTCGCGCACCGGCGCCGCGGACTTGGCGGCGGGAGTGCGGCCGGCAAGCGTGAGTGCACCCGGCGTGCGGGAGCTGGCACGGCACCTCTGGAAGACCGCGTCACAGCCGCCGCCGTGTTTAGAAACCCGCATGGCGGCGGTCGATGCCCGGTACCCCCCTGGGCACAGTCCGGAGTACTACCTACGAAACGCAGCGGCCAAGGCACTCACGCTGACCGGCCCTCTAACTACGGGCATCCTCTGTGAGTCCGCGCTCGGTGTGGGCCACTCCTGAAGAGCCCGTCTGCCACACATACCTGACGCCACACGCCTTCGACCACGCACGCAGGGCCGTACTTGATGCATGCGTGGAGCCGGCGCGACGCTTCGCTGGGCTGGGCCGACGACCGAGCTATGTTACGGAGGCCTTCGTGGACGCAAATCGTACTGAAATCAGATCCAGGCTTTACGTTGCAGCCGGCCACTCCTGCCACGCTTCACCTCACAGTCCTCCTCAACGGCGGCAAAGCCATCCCTCCCCCGCCCCCGCTCGCGCCCCGACCGCCGCCCGTCCTCCCGCCGGCGCCCAAAGCTGCGGCGTCTCCTTCCCTCTCGGCCGGGACATCAGCCCCTCCAGCAGCGACTCCTTCCTCCCCGGCCTCCTCCTCCATCTCCTCCTCCCCCTCGTCGCCCACCTCCTCACCGGCGCAGCTGGGGCCCCCACTGCACCTGGAACAGCCGCCGCTGCCGCCGCCTCCTCCTCCAGTGGACCCGGCGGCTGAGGGCACGGGCAAGGCGGAGGCGGACGCCCCGGCCCTGCAAGCCCCAGCAGACACGGTCGAGGCTGTGGCCCCCAAGCCGCCACAGCCGCCCTCGCCGCACTGGGTGCCCGACCCGGAGAGGCTGCTGCGGGCCTGGGGCGTCCCGTCGCCGCCTCCGCCCGAGCTGGCGTCGCAGCTGGCGGTTGCGGACCGGCGATTCCCCCAAGGGCGGAGCCCCGAGGACGGAATTCGGAACGCTGCCGCCAAGGTCTTGCTTCGACTGGAGGCCAACGGGCCGGAAAAGCTCAAGAAGTTCGGCCTCGTCTCTAACTTTGGTCAGTAGGGGTTGTTGCAGCGCCGCATGCCTCGTGCCAGGACCCCTGAGGCGCAGCCAGGCGTTGGACGCCTTGACCCTTCCTAACTGTGCGGTGCTCCACACCTGTGCATGTGCAGGCATCTACCTTCGCGCAATGTGCGGCTCCCTGCCCAGCAGCTGGATCGATAAGGCCTTGCGCTCCGACCCGGCCTTCGAGGTCGGGTCAGGACCTGGGGCCGCCCCGCTGCGGCTCCGGCCAGACTGGGACCAGCCAGCGCAGCCGGCGGAGGCCGCCCCGACCGTGCGCGCAGCTCCACCGGTGAAGGCAGCTGCACCGGCGAAGGCAGCGCAGCCGGCACAGGCTGCGCAGTTCCGGTCGCCGCCCGACGTTGCGCCCGTGCCCCAGCGCCCCCTGCCACTGTCCCAGGCGCTGCTCAGAAGCTGGGGCGTGTCTGTCCAGCCGTCGACCTCGATTCAGCACCTCTTGGCCGCCGCAAAGGCCCGGTACCCCCCACAGCGGAGCCCAGAGGACTATGTCCGTTATCTGGCCGCCAAGCTCCTCCTGAGGCTACAGGAACTGGACCCGGCAGCGAGCGCCAAGTGTCACACGACGGGCGCGATCGGTGAGGCGGTGTTCGGTTACGGTTACGGTTACGGTCACGGTTACAGTTACGGTTATGGTTGAACTTCTGGTTGCGCTTCGGCGGGGGCGCGAGAGGCGCAGGTCGGGTGCGTGGGGGCCATGGCTGCCCCTGGGCCTTGGGCTAGGGCCGGGCTGCTGACGTGGCGTGCCGCATCCTTCTCCTCGGTTGCCAGGATCGTACCTGCAGCGGGTATGGGCTGAGCAGACGTTGTACCCAGGCTCACACGCCATTCCCTTCAACTGGGAGAAGCTTCTGGATCGCGACCCCGCCTTCGAGGTGAGTAACAGCTTAGTAAGGCTTGATGCGACCGGTCTCCTGCGAACCACACACCCTGTTCGCGGTTGCCATCGGACGCTTGGCCGGAAAGCCCGTTGATGTCCTTGGACAATCCGTTCCTTGGCATGTTCCTCTTGCGCCCCGCGCAGATCGTGCCCCGGAGCGCGAGTGGAAGCGCCACCCAAGTGCGGCTGAGGCTGAACTGGGCCCAGGCCCCTCCGCCGGCTCCCGCCCCCGCACCGGACCCAGCCGCGGGCCCGGCCCCGGCCCAGCGGTTGGCCGAGCTCGAGGAGGCTGGCACGGCACCGGCGGAGCAGGCCGGCGGCGGAGAGCCCTTCCAGCAACCCGCCACCTCCCTGACCGCAGCGCTGGGTGAGGAGCTGCTGCAGCCGGCCGTGGCGTCACCGGAGACCGCGACTGCGGCGCAGCTGATGCGGCCCTGGCCCGAGGGCGCGGCTTCCTCCGACCTGCAGGCTGAGGCGGCCGTGCAAGCCATGCTCAGCCGGCAGCCCTGGCCCCCCGTGGAGGCCCCTGACGCGTCTGCCGAGGCGCCGCCTTCTGCCGAGGCGGCGGCCGACGCCGGGCCAGGCGCCGCCACCTCCTTGGCCCTGCCCGAGGCCGGGGCGGGGCCGCAGCCTGCGGCGGGGGTGCAGGCGAGTACGTCCACGTCAGCAGAGGAAACGGAGGCCCAGGCTAGGGCCTGGGAGGCGCAGCATGCGGAGGCGATCGCCCGGGCCGAGGCACTGGCAACGGCTGCGGGCGTGTGGCGGCCGGGGTCAGACGCGCCGTCGGTCCTGACCCACGCAGGCCCCCCGGAGGCGGGGCTCCGCAGTAGGGGGGTGCAGGCCGGCGTGCCGGTGGCGCACGAGCACCTGGTGGGCGCCATTCTGGAGCGCTTCCCGCCCTCCAGGAGCCTCGGGGACCTGCTGCGTGGGCAGGCGGCGCTGCTGCTAATCAGGATCCAGGGATCTCGGGGCCAGATCGTGACGCGCAGCATGGACATGCTGAGCATGATCGGTGGGTGGCGGGACCGATCGCATGCTCCCATGGCTGCCAGGGCCCTCAGTGCTCTAGGCTGTGCAGCGCCTGCTGTTTTGGTGTTGTCACTCGCACGCCTTAGGGCCAGCCTACTCTCTGCACTGCGCCTGACATGTTTCCTCCGCTTCTAGGCGCAGCCCCTGATGCACACCGCCGTATTCATGCTGTCGGCCCCACGATCAATCCCGCTCAATCCGACTCTGCACCGCAGGCGTGCACGTGCGGTTCGTGGAGGAAGCTCAGGCCCTGCACCCGCCCAAGCCGGGGCCGAGCAGGGGCGGCGTGTCCTTGCACCGCCTGCTGTCGCGCGACCCCCTCTTTATCCTCTCCGCCGTGCCACCAAGCGCTCCCGGCCGCGCCCGACGCGGCCTGGTACGCCTAAACCTCGGCCTTCTGGACCCCTCCCTCGGCCGCGGCAGGCCGTCCGCGACGGCCGAACTCGCGGGGCCCGGCGGGGCGCTGGGAGACGCTTCCATTGCGGGGACCGAGGCCGGGGCAGCGGCAGCAGGCGTCGCCAGCGGGGCACGGGGCGTCCTCTCGGTACCAGAGGCAGCCCTGGCGGACCTGAGGGCCGCCATCACGGCCCTGGGCGCCGCGGCTGGGCAGCTCAGCGCGGCGGCGGCGCGTGTGCTCGGAGCGATGGGAGCGGCGGCGCCAGAGGCGATGGAGCCCGGACGGACCGGGGCGGCGGCGGAAGCTGGTGCTGGGCAGAAGGCGGAGGCTGAGGCCGAGGCGGTGCAGTCGCTGGTCCGCGTGGCCCGTACGGCAGCGGAGGCAGCGGAGGCGCTGGGGCAGGAGCTAGTGCCTCAGGCTTGTGCTTCCTCGCCCTCACCCTCGCCCTCGCCCTCGTCGCCATCATCGTCATCAGGCGGGGCCGCCGCAGCGGCGGCGCGGGCCCTGCCGCCGACCGGGCCGGCGGAGGCGGGCGACGGAGGCTCCCGCCGCCGGTCGCTGCAGCAAGAGGTGTCGCAACGCCTGCGGGTGGGTCTTCGAGATGGGTGCGGACCTGGAGCTCGCACTTGGGGAAAGCGGGGCCTGCACCGCAGAAAAGGCGTTTGTTCGTCGGCAGGGCTCCGGCACTGGACATGTGTCGGGACTACTACACGCCCATCCACCCGCCCGTTCGTCTCGACGCAGGTTACAGAGCCGCCTCGGCCGTCCCCGCGGGCCCTGCTGGCGGCGGCTGCGGAGGTGATGCGAGTGACGGCGCCACGCGACGCCGACGCCGTGTATCCCCCTGGTGCGGCCTCGCTGGGTGTCCGGGGGCCTTGCCCGTTGGTGCCTTCGAGTGCCTGTGTCCTTACAGTATGCGCCTCTTCACCAACCGCTGCCTCATCCCCCAGACGGGGGTCACTTCGCCTGGCTCAAGCACCAACTCGCCCACCTCCTGGCGGCGCACGGGCAGCCCAGGCCCGCGCCGCAAGCGAGCGGCGGCGACGCCCCCGGCGCTGGCGCGCCTGAGCCGGCCCTCTCGCTGCCCATCAACAGAGCCTGTGAGCAAGATATTCGTCTGCAAAGCCGGGGTGCTCAACCAAACGCGCGTGCCTTGGCAACGCCAGGAGCTGTCCCTGCGTGCAGCCTCCCTCCTGTCCTGACCGCCCCGGCCCCGACCATCCGCCATCCTGCCTTCCTCCTCACCTCCCTTTCCCCCGTGGCCCCAGACGCCATGCTCCTGAAGGCCTACCGTAGCCAGGAGCAGTACCCGCAGGGCCCGCCGGGCCACGTGGAGCGGATCTGCCACGTACGGCAGCTGATCGAGGCCGACCCACGGTTCGCCGTAGCCCCGGCACTCTCGCCCACCGGCCCAGCTCCCTCTTGGCCAAAAGCTCTGCCAGACGCGGCTGCGGACGGCGGAGGCGACGATGTCGTGCTGTTGGTTGGACAGCTGGCGGCAGCGGCCAAGGCCGGGCTCCGACCCGACCCCACGCCCCCCTGGGTGGGCGCCACAACGCGGTGAGCGGGCAGGGGCAACGGGAGCGGGGACGGGGACGGGGGATGAGAGCTGGCCGCGCCCGTGTCACTGCAAGGTGGCTGCTCTCTCGCGCGCGCAATGGAGCAATACCACGGCTGTAGAACCGTCCTTCTGTCCTCTTAAGCCCTCAGCCTTCAGCCTTTCGTCGCTGCCCTGCCCGACGTCCTCAGGCCGCTCGCACCCGAGCGCCTGGCGGGGATCCTCCTGGGGCACCCGTCCGCTCCCCGTTCCGTGGCGCGCAGCGCAGCCTCCTCGCCAGCGCCCCCTGCCGTAGCCGTCGCTACCCCGGACGAATCCGCTGCCGCCGCCCCCGTCAGCGGCGGCGGCAGCGGGGACGGGGAGGCGGAGGCGGAGGCGGAGGGCTGGGGCGCAGTGCTGAGGGCGCTACGGGAGGCGGCGGAGCCGCGGCCCGGCGAGGCCTCGGCCCCGCCGGGGGAGCCGGGCCAGCCGGCACGCAATGTGGAAGTCGTGCGGTCGCTCCGCGTCGCTTGGGTCCCCGATCCCACGGCAGACGCCCGGGCGCTTGCCGCCGCAGCGCCCTCCGCTTCCGCCAGCGATGACTCTGACGAGGCCGAGGCGGCGGTGCCGGCAGCGGGGTCGGCGGTGGTCAGAGACGCGGCCTCCGGCGCGGCAGGGCTCGCCGACGGCGCAAGCGTAGTGGAGGCAGCCGGTGCCATCGGGGCCGAGAAGGAACCCGCCGGGGCTGGGGCCTCGGCACCAGCAGCCCCGGATGCGGCTGGGTCGGAGATTGCGTCATCGCCGGCCCTGGAGGACTGGGCGCAGCCGGAGGTCGTCATTGTCACGCGGTCCCCCAGCCCCGAGCTTGAACGGCTGATCCTGCATCTGGGGGCGTGCGAGGCGGTGGCGATTGACTGCGAGATGACGCGGACGGGAGCCCCCGGCGGAAGGACGCGGGCGGCAGGGGCGGCGGGCGCCGGGGGGGCCGAGCCGCAAGGGACTCCCAGGCTGGCGCTCCTGCAGCTTCTGGCACCGGCAGTTGGAGAGTGAGTGCGCCTGGCGACTCCATCCGTGGAACATGTGGTCGCCGCCCGCCGATCACCGTATCTGGCAGGCTGGCGCGCGAACTCGCGCCTGGGCGCCCCCTCTGGGCTCTGCTGAGAGACTTGGTGGATTGCGCCCCTGGATTTGCGCCTCTGCAAGGACATCCGTATGCGCTGCACGCACCACTGGCCCATTGCCGAACCTGTTCCGTACCCTACACCGCCGTATCTGTACCATGCACCACCATAATCCTGCTTCCCCGTGCCCCCTTGACCGCAGCCACCCCCGCACCGCCTACCTCCTGGACCTGCTCTCCCCCGACGGCAGCGCGGCGCTGATGCGTGTGGGGCATCTCCTGCAGAGCCCGGGGCTGCTCAAGATCCTGCACGCCCCCGCGATGGTGAGATCTGCCGCATAGGGGCCGCACCGTACTGCGATACGTGGCCAGGGGCAGTACCGAAATGGGACCAGGGATTCGTTGGTGCTCTGTCACATTTTGGCAACCGCTTACGCTTGTGGCGTCAGCCGTACTGGGACCGTAAAGGCGAGGCAGGTGGAGGCTCGGTCCGGGTCCTCTCGAAGGCAAAGATCGCAGGCCGTGTTATCGACGCCGTCTGACGTCTATTGCTCTCGCCCCTTTTCTCCCCAGGACAAGAGCTTGCTGCGGTCTGCCTACGGCCTGACGCTTGGGCCGCCCCTAGTCAACACGCAGGCAAGCAACACCGAGCTTTCTCGCGCAGTACCGTATCCCGGTCGTTCTCAGCAGGGTCGCCTCGCCCACCCGCCTGTCCGTTACCGCTACCCTGGCTTTACCGCGCCTCCCTCCCTCGGCCCCACAGAGCGTGTTCGCCCTCGCGCTGGCGGCAGAGGCGGGGGTGGCGGAGGTCAGCCCCCGGCAGCTGGCGCGCAAGCGGGTGGGGCTGGGCGTGGTGTTGGAGTCCGTCGGGCTTCGACACGACCTCAAGGACAAGTATAAGCAACTGTTCCGCACGTGAGTGGGATCGTATCGGCGCATTGCCATGTTCAGGTATCTACCGTTACCTGCCGTACGTGGTCTCGGCGGTTGCACGGAGCAAATCCCGCACGTTAGCGGTGCAGGGCGGGGCGGGTGGGGTCGCGTGGGTGGCGTGGGGTTTAGCGGTGGCGCCGCTTCTGGTGCGTGTGCCCGGAGGGCTACGTAGCAAGCGCGAGCCGGGTTGCCTCAGGTCCTGATTCTCCTGGACCTCCGGCTGCCACTCCCGCCCTCCTCCGCAGCAACCCGCACGTCTGGGCCAAGCGGCCCCTGACCCCAGAGATGATCCGATACGCCGTGGGGGTGGGTATCGGATGCACGTGGGGAGGGCGTGGGCTCGGGTGCTTGGCGCGGCAACGAGGGCGCACTCCTGGCAGCTGCAGAGTCGAGTTTTGTGCCCTCGACCACTCCTCGCCCCCTAGCCCGCTGCACCCCCTCCTCACGACGTCGGTGGCGGCCCAGCCCACCCCCCCGAGCTGCGCCACCATCGCCAAGCCGTGCCCTTGGCAATCGCCAACCTCGGCAACCCCCCGTCCTCCCTTCCCTCCTGCCCACCACACCCCATCCGCAGGACGTGGCGGCGCTCCCCGACGCCTACCGGGCGCTGCTGCGCCGCATCCTGAGCCGCCCGGGAGGGGCACGGCTGCTGGGCCTGGACGGGAGCGGTGGCGGAGGCGGTGGCGGTGACGGGGAGCGGCGTGAGGAGGGCGTGTAGCGCGAAGGGCGGATGGGGGGCGGCGGCGAGCCCGGGCCGGGGCAGCGCTCAGCAGAGCCAACACCGAAGACGGCAAAGAGCTTTGGCACCAGGGCCTGTTGGCGCGGAGGGCCGAGGGGGCAGAGTCGGATGGGTGGCGAGCCCGGGCCGGGTCGGCCCGGCGCACAGCGACGTCGTCAAGGTAGTGAGGCGCACCAGGGCTTGGCGGGAGCGGGCCTTGTTGGCGTTGAGGGCCGAGGGTGCAGCAGAGTAAGGGTCTCGGCGAGCAAGCAAGAGGTGGATGGTGCGATGGTTCTACCGCACCTGACCGCACCTTGCCCGTCGTGCAAGGGCCGTCAGATGGCTGGGCTCAGGCCAGGGAGCCTCACGGCGGGGGTGCGGGGTAGGGCACATGCGTCGCTGGCTAGGGTTGTCCTAAGCAGGGCGTGCAGAGGGCAGACTTTGTCACCGGATAGAGGACCGGCATTGGAGGGGGTGCAGTGGGCAGCGGCCAAGGTAGCCAAGGCATGGACGATGGACGTCGCCCCATTACCCGTGCTTGCTTCCATGAGTAGAGCACGAACCGTACAATCGTGTCGGCCCTGCGCCCCTGCCGGAACCTTCTGGTTGGGACGTTGGGTTGGGGCAAAGGGGATGCACGCTGTTGGGGCCACTGGCTGAGGCTGGCCACGTGGATGCCTGAAGTTGAACACTTGATGGGCCTTGGCGCAAGCCAAGCGGCGGCAAGACAAGGGAGCGAGGGGGGAGGGGCACGGGCCTATAACACTATACATGGACGCCAACTGTCTTGGATGGATGGGCCCAGACTTGGGCCCAACTACAAGTTGGGGATCGGCGAGCGGGCGAGACCTGTCGAGTCGGGGAGAGGGCCGGAGGGCCGGTGGCTGTCGCCGCTTGGGTGGATCTGGTCTGTTACAATCTATGAATCTAGCCATGGCGATACGGTAGATCGCTCATGACTCCAACCAGCCAGGACACACCGGCTGACGGGCGCCTAACACCACATACACTCTCATGGCACAGCGCCGTATCCGAGGCCTGCAGCCACATGACCTGCCTGGGCAGACACGTATCACAAGGAAGAAATAATACGGTCACCTGCCATTCACGCAATCTACCCTCAGCACGCATCAGCACCCAAGACCGGGCCCGGACTCTCCTGCTGGAAGACGTCCGTAACACGCCGGGCAACTGCCTGACCTACCGCACCAAGGGTGCCAGCTCAACAGCATCAATGGACTCCCGTCATTGCAGGGAGTAGCCTCACCATGAATCCGTACTCCGTACGGGATCAGGCGACATCTCTCTTTCACTCAAACTCGTTATTCAGTCCTGACGTTGACTCACGTTCTGCATCACACGCAGCGCTTGCAGCTGCGCTGGTGATAAGAGCGCTGCTTGGGTCTACCACTTCTTGCCGTACGCCACAACCCCGCAAGAGTTGGCAGACATGCCCCGCGCCGTGGCATTCTGGGGGATTGGATGGAATTCGAGGGAGGCGCGTGTTGAGGGGGTGACTGGGCGTCTGGTACAGCCGTGGCCGCAGAGTATGACTCGAGTGTGGGCAAGTAGTTGACACGCCCACGAATGTCAACGATACGGTTGCAAGGCCCTCCACCCGCTGCTTACGGTGTTGCAGGTGGTGAGACCAGTGGCTACCTTGACCGACTCCTCAGTGGCATAGTTGTAGCTGAGGGCGGGTTGGGGTGGGGGCGGGATTGTGAGGGATGAGTTGGATGGAGTGCCCCCCATGTAATGAGCTCGCGTGCCGGCAGGCGTGTGAAAACCGACTGCTGCTGGCCCGCGAAGCCCCTACGTAAATTCTACCTGATCCCACACCGTGTCCCGCCCCTGTCCCCGCCCACCTGTACCAGCGGTAGGTGCAGAGCTTGTCGGTGAACACGGCAAAGTACTTCCTGGGGGGCCCAAAGCAAGCGGGCGGGGAGGGTCTTCAGCGAGGAATGCGCGCATCTACTGTACCCCTCGGCTCCCGGGGCTAATTTACAAAAACGACGCCCGCGCTCGCCCACAGCCCGGCACGCTGTAACACAAGAGGCACTGTTGACTTGGGTGCCGGGGCGAAGTCCCTGGCACACGTACGCACCCCGAGCTCGTCTTGTCCTTGGCCAGCACCAGGGCGTTCTGCCAGGTGGTCGAGTCGGTGCACTGGGCCGTTCCGAAGTTGCTTGTGTGTTCGCCGACAAAGATCAGCACTCTTCAAAGATCGCGAAGAAGAACATTCGCAGTTGACTTGCCCTGGGCATTTCGCAGCGAATGCCGCGTCACGTGGCAGCCCTGCTCGCCGTTCGGCCGCACTGCCTTCTGCACAGCCAGCACACCATCGGAAACATATGCCGATCAAACTTCTTGTTTAGGGCGGGGAAAGGTAGAGACATTGAGGTCTGCCTGAGGGGAGACCGTCCCGGAGCGGGGGTCAGCGGGGTGACCGTGGGGGTAGACCGTGTGCAAACACACCTCAGCGGCCCGGTCGGCCAGCCACTCCACCCCGACAGTTGCCAACCGATGATCCGAGGTTGATTCTTTGCTCTTGCTCCAGGAATGCGTGAGCCGCGGGCAGCGAACACTGCTGACAGCTGCACGCACAACGTCGACAGCTCCGCTTGTGCAAGCTTGCGCCACGCTATGTCACATGGGATAATACTTGTGTACGTATCTCTTTGTGTAGCGTGTGGGTGTAGTGTGCAGGCCAGCAGGGCCTCCCCGATCCCGCCCTTCATCGCGGAAGGACAGCGCTCCTCGTCTACTGCATCCCTTCAAGACCACTGTTTGTGTCATCTGACCATACTAGGCTTCGCTGTGCTGCCTGCGCAAGTCCTCGGCCAGGATGCTGTTGCAGTTTCGCTCCCGTTCCGTTAATGCTGTGACCGCTATTAGTGTGCAGTCCAGCTACCCATAGCGGGCGCTGCTGCGAAGCCTCGCCTTCCTAACCAGACATCCATCATGCTGTGGGCATCTCGGGGAGCGCGGCTGCCTGCCATCCTGGTGACGGTGGCCCTCACATCGGTGAGGGCTTCGCGCGATGGGGTGCGAGGGGGGTCGGGAGGAGCTCACGGTGCCCGGGGCACCTCGGCCGTCTGGGTTGCGAGCACTCGTGTCACTCAGGGCCATGGCGTGTTCGCGCAAGCCCCCCTCGCGGAGCCTTCCTCCTGAGCCTTCCCTTCCGTTCCCCTGCGGCTGCTGCAGCTGCACAGTGTCGCCCAGGAGCATGCAGGGGCAACTGGCGCGGAGGGGGGGCACGAGGGGGCCTCCCACTTAGAGCGCAAGTACCCCCTGACGGAGAACGCCCCCCTTCAGCTGCGCTGCTCGGCCACAGCAGGGGATTGGTGCCAGAAAGCACTCAAGCAGGAGGTGTGTGGCTCGCATGAGCAGGGATGCAGGGCACTTCTTCCCCGGCTGGGTGGTGGGGGGACCGGTAGTGAGGAGTTGGCGCTGCGGCTGAGCTGCGCGACTGTGCAAACCAGCCCCAACCGCAATCCCCGTGTGCAGCCGATACCTTGGCGGACTGCGCCGCGTGGTAGCAAGGACTGCTCCCCGGCTGACTGCAACAACGCTGGCCGCTGCAACTACGACACTGGCCTGTGCGAGTGCACGGCGGGGTGGACCGGGTCGGATTGTGCCACGCCCCAGAAGCGGCCCTGCACCAACAAACAGCGGTGAGACGGGCACGGAGCATCTATGACAAGCTCTCAGTCATTAGCCCCGCGCTTCTCTGAGGCAAGGTCAGGGCATCAGAAGAGTCCGGGGGCATGATGACGTGTGGGCACTGACGGTGGCAATGGGTGAGGCAGACCCGTCGATTTGCACACACGTGACTCCCGGGCAAGGCCACAGGAGCAGACAAGTCCGGGGGTAGACGACGTGTGGGCACTGGCTTGCAAAGCGGCAACGCCTAAGGGATTTCCGACCTGCTTATAAGACGGAGACCCGTCGATGTGCCCTCCCGCAGGACGATTGCGGACCCGCGGAAGGAGCCCACCTCCTTCATAGGCCCGGACAAGCGGGACCTGGACTGGACCAACATGGCCAAGGTGTACAGCAGATGCGGAGGTGGGTCGTACCGGCCGTACCGGACACGTGGGCGTACTGTCTACTCTCCAGCGTGCTGCTAGGGCCGCGTGGGACGTAACTCGCCGCACGCGTGCACTCTGTCCCTCTGAAAATGCTCCCTCGGCCCTCCCCACCAGGCGTGTGCGACGACGACGTCGCCATTTGCTACTGCGGTGGGGAGGGGCGGCCACACGGGGGGCCGTGGGATGCTGGATGCATGCAGGGGACTTGCCCATGCACTCAAAACCTCCTGATAACTCACCGTATCGGCGCCCCCAGACGGTCCCATGGGTCGCATCCCGGCGCCCGAGGGCTCCCCGCCCGGCACGCCCCCCATCAGGCGGGGGCGGCCGCTGGTCACCTTCCACATGGCACCCACCACGGTGAGGCTCGTGCTGACGTTGGCTGTGCGCATTGGTGCCATGGATACCGTCGAGCGGTACCTCATGTGGGTCACTGGTCCGGGTTTCCCGATATCGGAAAGTATCTACCTTCGTTGGGGTCTTGGTCTTGGTCTTGGACGGGGGCTGGGGCTGGGGCCGTGCAAAGTGGCACGCAGTTGACGGTGCTTCGGCTGAGCCTGCCCCGATCGTTGCGCCCCACAGACATGGGACAAGAAGCCGGCATTCGGCGAGCATGAATACCACCTTGTGTACGGACCGCAAGGCAAGGCGCTGCCTAGGGCGTGGGAACGGTTAGGTAGTACTGCACGACGTGCACGTACGGCAACACGGGGGGCAGCGTTGGGGGGCATGGCCAAAGGGATGTCCCTCGCTGATGCTGCCAAGCATCGCCCGGGGCCCTTCTCCATCCCAACCCGTCCACGGACAGGGTACTGCAATGTCACGGAACCCATCTGGATGCCCAAGTGAGTTGAGGCTCAATGCGAGGGGGAGGGCAGTTAGGGGGTTGTGCCCCTGTGGTGTCATCCTGTCATTGCAGACCAGCAGGCCCCCCGTCATTGTGAAGCGTCATGCATGTCCTTCATGTCACCACGAATGTGCCTCCGTTTTCCCACAGCTGTGGCCTTGATGACCTGGCTGGACAGAACTGCGATGAGCCTTTGGAGCCCTTCTGCCCCGGGGCCTGCAGCGGGCACGGCCGCTGCAACTTGGGGTTCTGCTTGTGAGTGCGGGTGATGAGGGTGAGGGTTGGCCTGCATGCAGCGGCCTTCGTAGACGCTGCATGTTGTACAGCTGATTATCAAAGGGCCTCGCAATGCGCGGACCTGCGCCCGGCTCCGCGCTGCTTGCGTCTGGAAGCCACCCTGGGCTCAGAGGTATCTGCTTTATGCGGCACTGTCTCATGCATGGGGAGGATGTATGTGGGCACCAGACGGCCTGCTTCAGCCGTGCTTCTTACTTGCCCTCACCCTCCTCGCCCCTCCCAGCTGCGACGACGGCTACTACGGCCACGACTGCTCCCGGCGCAAGGCCGGCCTCCCGCTGCTGCCCAGCCGCATCCCCACCACCCCCTGGCTGGCGTCCGTGGTGCGGGAGCCGCCCGCGGCCCTGGAGCCCCCGCCCCGGGCCACTCGCAGGCGGCCGCTGGTCTACGTGTACGACCTGGAGCCGCTCTTCCAGGCGCGGCTGCTGCAGTACAGGTGGGACGTGGTAAGCTCTCTATCCACGGAGTGCCGACCCAGACCTTACACATTGCAATTACAACGGCCCTGGTACTTGCCGAGCCTGCATTTGAGACAGTTCCAGCGTTTTGATCGCTCGGCCTTTGTTGCTGCTCTGAATTAGATTCTCAACTGAGCCCAACGTTCTAGCCCTCAGTTGAGCCATCAAGCCCATTGAACCCCTTTTTCCCTTGCCCCTTCCCAGGATCTCCCCGCCCTGGTGCGTGCATCGCCGCCACGACCTGCCCGGAAACCACACCGTGTGGTCCGACATGTGGGTGTACGCGGCGGACGGCATGCTGCACGAGTCCCTGCTACTTAGCGAGCACCGCACGTTTGATCCGGAAGAGGTGCGAGGAGCGGATGGAGTGGCTGGGGCGGGCGGGCGAAGCGCACGTGTGGGCCCTTGCAAGGGCAGGGCACCACACATGGAGTTCGGAATGGCATCCCCGTTGGGTGCGTGTCAAAGGAGTGGCACCGGTGATACCGGCACCGCTAACCGGTGTGTTCCTCTGCCAGAACAATCGGTGAGCGTCTCCTCCCCTGCACCGACATCCTGCTCTTCCTGCCCCCACCTTGGCCTCCGCTCTTTCCACCCCCCGCCCCCAAATGCGCCCGCCCCCCCAGGCCGACTTCTTCTTCGTCCCCCACCAGGCCTCCTGTCTGCCGTTCCCCATTGGCTCGTGGGCGGACTGGCCCTGGTTCAGGGGCCCCGGGGGTGAGCCGCGTGTACGCCGTGGGGGTGACATACAACATGTCTGCGTACGATTCACGTCATGCACAAGTTCTTACCCGCTCCCGAGAACACGCGCGCGTCGTTGAGCCCATTCTTACAACCCCACAGGCCCCCGGCCACGTCAGATGGCCAACATGCTGATGGACACGGTGGAGTGGATCAACGCCACGCACCCGTTCTGGCAGCGCCGCGGCGGCCGCGACCACGTGTTCCTGTTCACGCACGACGAGGGCGCGTGCTGGGCGCCCAACGTGCTCAACAACTCCATATGGCTCACGCACTGGGGGCGCATGGGGCTTGACCACAAGTGAGTTTGCGCACAGGCATTCGCAGCTTGCGTGTGGACCCGACTTCCTTCCTGAGCCCCTGAAACCCAGGCGCATGCTCAAGCCTGCCTGCGGCCCCTACCGATAGCTCCACCCGCAGCGCTACAGCGTTTCATCCATCCCTACCGCCTCCCCGTTGCTTCCGGCCGCAGGTCCCAGACCGCATTCTGGCAGGACATCTACGACATGGAGGCCAAGTCCCCCCACCAGCCCGAGGGCTGGCTTGTGCACACCAAGGGCCACGCGTGCTACAACCCGGAGAAGGTGGGGCTGGGGATGGGGTTTGACGAGAACAACGTGGCAAGAAGCCGCATCGTATAGGTGAAGCAGCCGCTGGGGATGGGGCCGTGGGGTGGGGGCCCCTGGGTGCTGAGATCTATTGTGGAGCGCAGAAGGCGGGGCGTACTGGTTGTAGTGCTCGCCCTTGCCCTGGCAAGGGCCGAGGCTGCGGACGACCACGGTGACACGTTGCCGATCGTGTCCCTCCCCAGGACCTAGTCATCCCCGCCTTCAAGCAACCCAAGCATTACATTCACAGCCCGCTGCTGGGCGCGCCCTCCAAGCCCCGAGGTGCGTGCCGATCTCCACAACGACCAAGCCAAGCGCTTGGAGCCCTCGCAGAGGAGTGACTGGTGCGGAGATTACGTAACAACATCTCTCCCCGGCTCCGGCCCTGCGCAGATCTGTTCTTCTTCTTCAAAGGTGACGTGGGCAAGCACCGAGCGCCGCAGTACAGCCGCGGCGTACGGCAGAAGGTGCGAGCTGGGGGGAGCAAGGAACGTTGACGGGCCAGGAAGCCATGCAGCACTTGTTGGCTCTTACGCCATCCTACGCTGGCAGGATGGCTCAAGCCCAGGGCTACCATTCACCTGGCGTCGCTTGGGGTAAAGGCTAGCATGCCCTGGCCCAGGCCCTGGCTCTGGCCGTGATGAACTTCTTGTTGATGACGTCCCCGCAGATCTACCAACTGGCCAAGGCAGGCAAGTGGCACGAGGAGCACAAGTTCTTTATCGGCGGGAACGATGACGAACACGTGCACGGGGACTACAGCGAGATGCTGTCGCGCGCGACCTTCTGCCTGGTGACTGGAGGTGCGCGCGTGGGGGAGGGGTGGCAAGGCGCTGCCTGGATGACGCCAGTTGTTGTGGGCATGCCCTGGAAGCCTCTCATGCACAGTGCTCCCTGAGCGGATGCCCGCCGGCCCAGATCCCCTTTGCTGACGAGACCCGCCCACCGCGCACCCTCCAGGTGACGGCTGGTCCGCGCGTCTCGAGGATGCCGTACTGCACGGCTGCATCCCCGTCATCATCTTTGACCGCGTGCACGCCGTCTTCGAATCCATCCTGGATCTGGATTCGTTCTCGGTGCGGATCGCGGAGGCTGACGTGGAAAAGATCCTCGACATCCTGAAGGCCCTGCCGGAGCGCAAAATAAAGGCCAAGCAGGCTCACCTGGGGCACGTGTGGCACAGGTGAGCTGAGCTCGGGTTGCGATGCTGGTCACGTGGGCAGGGCGCGGAGGCATAACACGGAGGCATAGCAGGGGGCCCAGGCCCAGAGGCGCGGTCCCAGGGCATGGCGCAGCTGCAACCCGAGGGCAGGGCTCGAGGGGCACACCTCAAGGGCAGGGCATGAGGGCATGATGCTTGACCCAAGCGCAGGGCAAGGGGCATAGACGCGGGGTGCTGCGACACCTGGCCTGCCGGGCCCACCTGGCGCTGCCGGGCCGGGCACGCTTGTAGTACACTCAGCGGGGACCCTGAACTTTGCATCGCAACTGGCATACTGTTGCTCATTACCGCTCCTTGCTCGTGGGTGCCAAACCCCAGGTTCCGCTACGCCTCGCTCCCGGGCCTGGCCACGGAATTGCTGGCGCTGCGACAAAAGAACACCGATGACCCCTCAGCGGCCCCCTCGGACGGCGCACTCCACCTGCCGCGGCCCTTCAAGGGCGACGACACAGTAGATGACGCCTTCAGCACAATCATGCAATGGCTGCACTCGCGGATACCGTACACGAGAGGGTGATGTGTTGCAGGAGGGGGGCCGGTCTGGTCTGTATTTGCTGTTGGACTGTTGCGTGATGCATGGGTCGGAAAGGGTAGGTGTACAGCCTCGTTCGAGCGCCTGGAAGGAGTGGCCCAGGGGGGGTTGGCCGTTGGCGTTGGGGAGCAGCCTGGGGCCAGGTGAAGGGCCGCATGTGGTCAGCCAGCGACCTGCTGGAGGTACCTCGTACGTAGGTAGAAGGTAGCTAAGCAGCTTTGGGCCGGTGGCAGTGGCCAGCGCTCGGGGGGCTTTATGTACGCGGGCTGATCACTATTTAGTCGTGGGGCGCAGCTTGGTTGCTTGGAGGCAGTCTGGCCTATCTGCATAGAAAGACGGGTAGTGTGCGACGTGCAGCGTGATTCGGTGCATTGCAGCATGGGTCATTGCAACATGTTATGGTGCCTGACCGGATGAAGGCGTGTTTGGGTCCGCGGCGGTAGGGTAGGCCTGAGACGGGATCAGAGAGACAGGCGGACGGCAGGCATTCTTACACACAGCCTTGTGCTGACCGTATATTAGCAAGCGTAGCAAGCGTAGCGGGTGTGCCTACGCAGAGTTGCGGCCCGCTCCCAGCAGCTGCGGCCCCAGTATGGCAGTTGTGCGGCCTCAGAACGGCATCGGCATCGGCTCAGTACGGCCCGTGTATGGCCTCTGTACGGCAGATCCACACAGTGCGGGCGCGTGCATGACTATTGCGGCCCACTGCACGCATCAGCGCTCTGCCTCCGTGGGCTCCGTCGGGCAATAGGAGGTCCCGTAGATAGGTGCTGCGGGGATGGCTGCGGTCCGCCAAGGGAGTCAGCTGCATCTGAAGGGCAAGAGCACGGCCACAGTGAGGTGCACAGTACTGCACCCCGCCAACTCATGGGGATTCACGTCAGCCCCCGAACCCCGCAAAAGTTGAGGTCTCGGACAGAAAGCCATGCAATTCTGCCAACGCGTCTTGCGGTGGGGCGCTTCCTGGTGAAGTGCTTGCTGTGGACCTCTGTGGAGGCGCCACCAGGGGACACTTCCGTTGCAAGCAGGAGGCCCCCTCGTGCCCACCCTCCACGCCAGTGGCCCCGCACGCTCCTGCGCCAGACTGTGCAGCTGCAGCAGCCGCAGGGGGACGAAAGGGAGCTTCCGGATTTCCGGAGGAGGAGCTTGTGCGAGCACGCCATGACGCGCCATGGCCCTCAGTCTGCTCTCAGTCACACTGACCTCCTCCCGGACCCCCTCACGCCTCATCGCGCGCCACGGTCACCGATGCCAGTGCCACCGTCACCAGGCTAGCTGGTAGCCGCGCTCCTGGAGATGCCCACAGCATGATGGATGTCTGGTTAAGAAGGCAAGACTTCGCAGCAGCGCTCGCTATGGGTACGTTGACTGCCTGGTAAAAGCAGGCTGCCACAGCATAAATGGAAGGGAACTGCAACTGCAACAGCATCCTCGGTGGTATTGCACGTAGCACAGCGCCTAGTACGGTCAGATGGCACAAACAGTTGTTATGACGGGATGCAGTAGACGAGAAGCGCTGTCCTTCCGCGATGGAGGGCGGGATCGGGCAGACCCGGGAGGTGGAAGCTTGCCGCGGCCTGCACAACTACACCCACACGCTACACAAAATGACCCCTACAGGCACTATGCTATGTGGCGTAGCGAGGCGAAAGCATACGCAAGCGGAGCTGTCGACACTGTGTGTGTGCAGCTGTCAGCAGTGTTCGCTGCCCGCGGCTCACGTATTCCTGGTGCAAAAGCAGGAACCAGCCTCAAGGTCATCGGTGCAACTGTCACGGAGAAGCGCCGTGCCGACCGGCCGCTGAGGTGTGATTGCACACGGTCTACCCCCCACGGTCACCCCGCTGACCCCCGCTCAGTCCCCTCAGGCAGACCTCAATGTCTCTACCTTTCCCCGCCCTAAACAAGAAGTTTAACCGGCATATGTTTCCGATGGTGTGCTGGCTGTCACCCCTGCGGCAAACCGCGACAAACCTCCATGTCTCCGTTCCCCCTCCCGAACAAGGAGACTGATCGTCAGGAACTTCTGAAGGTGCGCTGGCAGTGCAGAAGGCAGTGCGGCCGAACCGCGAGCATGGGCTGGGAAGCGGCATTCGCCGAAGTCGCCAGGGGTGCAGGCAAGCCTATACCGTCATCATCGGCATGTCTTCTTCGCGTGCTGGTCTATGTCTGTCTACTGACCAGCACCAGCGCACAACTCGTGTCGCTTGTCTCTGCTGCTGCCGGGAGGGCACGGCGAGGCACGGCCGTGCGTGGACGCAAGACTCGGGACGCAAGCTGGCTTCCAAGTCAGCTCCGCGATAGTCTTGATAATTCATTATGGTACCTTTAAGCCTCTACATCTCCCCAGCAGCGGCGTCACTTGTTGCACGCACCAGCACGCACCACTTCTCTATCTCAGCGCCCCGCTTATGCTTGCTTCCCCGACGGATGCTCCACACCTTACAGGCATTCGAAGTGTGCGAGCGTCATCATGCGGAAACGCCCTGCAGACTTACGACCGTTTTATCGTCCTCACATCGGGGACGACAGCGAGTTTTCGCCCCCGCCCACCAGTGGTTTTACCTACCTTATGGACATCCGCGGCAACCCTCGCGCGCCCCACGGCTTCAATCACAGAGACACCTGAGTCGCTGTGGTTGCGGTTCGGTGCTGTTGTGCCATGAGAGGCGCGGGCAAAACGACGTCGGGCATCCATCACTCGCCGTACGGGAGTACGGCGGAGGTTCAGCGCTTGGCTAAAAGGCCCCACGCGGCATTGAATCCGCAGAGCCCAGCTAGTGGGACAGACACGAGTCATAGCACAGGTCTGCCGGTCGCGTTGCTGCCGCGGACATCTCTGCGCGCTCCAATTGCGCGCTCCACATTCGAGGTCGACCAGTCGCTCCATCGCACTGGTAAAGTCACAGACGTCAACGACTTGGATGCTTGTTATGGCCTGTGGGCTGGCCGCCCTCGCGAAACAGCATCGCCTGGCCCGACGACTACTGCTCCATTGTGTTTCCACCCCACCACAGCGCGCCGGCGCCTGCCTGCCACGCATGGCGAACATGTCCCCGCGCGCCCGATGGGCGCTCGCTAGTGTTCTTGTGCTGCTGGCTTGCGGCCTAGCCCAGGCGAAAACTGTGAGTCGCGGGAAGGGTCGCTCGCCATCTTCCATCCTCCCGCATGTCCAGCCTTGCAGAAAGGACCCAGCCAGAATTTTCGGCTCTTTCAAGGTTCCAGCGTTCTGAGCGCGACTGTCGATCAGTGGCGTCGCACGAGATACCAAAAAACGTTTTGTTTTGGCCCCTCCCGTTGCTTGTGACGACAGGTGCCCCAGGCCGAGGAGGCTGCTGTCCCGACCCCCGGCATCGACGCCGGCAAGGCGCAGCAGGGCGCTGAGCTGGTCGCTCACATGCTTGAGGATGCCGATGGCGACAATGGCGACGAGCCTCGTGAGTTAGCACAGGGATACCGAGCAGCAGGGCCGACCGTGCTGTGCGGGCAGCAGGCGTTTGTGTTTTGCTGACATTGGGGAGCCGAGGGACGCAGTTTGCGGGGAAACATTGCAACAATACACTAACCAACACTAATCAGTCCTGCCGGGCCTCGCAATAAACCACAATCAACCCCCTCCTTTCCGCTCCTCCCCTCCCGCGCAGTCTGCAGCGACACTGTGGACGCTGCCAAGCGCACCGGCCTCGGCAGCTGCCAGCAGCAAGCCCCCGCCGCCACGCGTGCCGCGGCCGCCGCCGCTGATGGCGGTGCCGGCCTGGGCCCCGACGACGCCAGCCGCTACATGAGCATCGATGAGGCCAAGGCCGCCGCCCTAAAGCAGCTGCAGGAAGCCAAGGTGTGAGGGGGAGGGCCTGGGGGCTGGGGCAGTGGAGGGGTGTGAACAAGCCAGGGGCTGCTGATGATTGGGGTTGGGGCATGCCGCCAGGGAGACAGACAGACCTTGGCGCATGCCGTAGGCCCGCCGGCCCCGACCCCCGACCCGTGCTTTCCCCGCCCTCCAGGCCAACCCCCTGGCCGCCTTCGCCAAGTGGCTCGCTGACAACAAGAAGGGCTACACGGCAGACTCTGAGGAGGTGAGCGGACGCATGAAGGGATACACCAAGGGCAGTTGTCCGGCTTTACGTAGCGTGCTTGCGTGGGTGCTACACGCCCCTCCTTGCGCCACCGCCCCTCCTTACCGTTCCCTCCCCCTCCCCGCCCGCTTCCCTCCCCGCCCAGGGCAAGCGCGTGTTCGCCCGCTTCCTTGAGGTCATTGAGAGCGGCATCAAGCACAACAGCGACCCGGCGACCCTCTACGCCGTGAGTGCTGCCCCCCCGGGCCGATTCACGCTGCACTCCATGTCCCCTCATCTGCTGCTGCGTCCCTCGTATGCAAGGAGTGAAGGGCCCCGGTGCGGTCCACCTACGCTGCCCTGCATCTTGTTGCCCCGACCCCCGCTAGCCTCACCGCCCCTGTGCTGCTCCGCACCCCGCCTGACCCAACCCAGGTGGGCCTGACGAGCCAGCTGGACCGCGGCCTCGACGGCCGCCCGCCCACCTCGCACCGCCGCTCCGCCCGTTCTCTCTTCTCATCTGCGCCCAAGTCGACCCCGGCCACCTGCAGCTACTCGCTGATCGACAACCGCAACACGCTCAACGCCGCTCAGAACACGGGGAGCGTGAGTCGGGCTGCAGGCCGCACTGCGACCGTACATGACGTTGGGCTCATCCTAGTCAGGGTCCCATCAGCAAGGGCGGGGTCCGCCGGAATGGGACCTCTGCGCGTGTGCAGCAAGTCCCCATCACGCATAACTGAGTCAGGAACAAGAACGTATGAGAGGACACCATCCGCCTGTCCCCACCGACCTCGCCGCTCCTGCTGCCCCAACCACAGAAATGCTTTGCGGATTGGGCCTTCGCCGTGACCGCCGCCATGCAAGCCCAGTCGTACCTCTCCACTGGCACGCTGCTCCCCAACCTGAGCAACCAGCAGCTGGTGGACTGCGCTGTCACGAGCTCCTCGTACGGCGGTGGGTACTGAGCAGGATGCGCCTTGCGCGGGGCGGGCGCATACGCCTGCTGTGTGTCGTTCACGGCGCGGGGCCGGGGCCGGGCAGTAACTAGACCTTACGCCGACAGGTATTGATTGACACGCTAGCGCCCTAGTTTGTCATGTCTGCGGTCGTGTCACTATGCATCGGCACATTCCTCCCTTCCTGATGCAGGCGAGAACCTGGGGTGCGACGGTGGCCAGGTGGACATTGCCCTCGACTATGCGCAGAGGGAGGGTGAGCACGCGAGCGGGGCAGGTCCCGGGCTCTTGTTGGGTGAGGGCCTGCAGCTAGCGTGCCCCGCTGCAAGCACAACCCTCTTCTTGCCTCTGGCGTCGGCGGCACAGCATGCACCGGCCCGTCCTTTCAGCAGGGCCTTGCCGTTTCCAACCCTGACCCCTCCATCCCTCACGCCCTGTCCATACCCGCCGTCGCATCTGTCCGCCCAGGTGTGATGGCCGAGTCTGACTACCCGTACGAGATGTCTTCGTACCGCCCCTTCACCGACAGCCCGCGCAAGACCTGCCGCGCCAGCTCCAAGACCTCTTCCAAGCGCTACACCATCTCTGGCTTCAACTACCTCAACCACGACGAGGAGGAGATGCGCATGGTGAGCAGAGCGAGATTAAATAGCGGATAGGTTTCCGGGGCGCCCTTCGGTTACGGGCGGGCTTGCGTGCTCTGTCTACATGGCCAGCTGTGCGCACATGGGCCCGGCCCCTTCACCCAGCTCACGCCTACCCCGTCTCTGGCCCTCAACTGCAGGCACTGTGCTCTGGGCAGGCCGGCGCGATCCTGGTTGAGATGAACACGTGCGATGCGCTGTTCAGCTACAAGGGCGGCATCCTGACGTCGGACTGCCTGTACGAGTCGTACAGCGACGAGCCGTTCGACAACAACGTGGTACGAACGGGAGCCGGGAAGGCCTCGTGCAGGGCTCTGGACGGAGCTCATGGCCAAGGGAACATGTGGCGGGCGGCAGGCATCTAGCATCCCAGCGGGGCTTGCTACAGGCTAGCTCAACATTGCAGCCCTGAGCCCCCCCCCCCCCCACACGCCCCTTGACCCCACAGCTGCCTTTCGCCATCGTCGGGTACGGCTCCGCCACCGTCAGCGGCAAGAGCGTGCCGTACTGGCTGGTCCGCGCCGCATGGGGCTCCAGCTGGGGCGACTCGTCGTACCCCGGCCACTTCCGCATCAAGGTGTGTGCACCTGTACGACACTGCCGTACGCGCTTGCACACACAGCGCACCGCCTGCTGGGCTTCCCTGGTTGACAGTGCCGGTACCAACGCGCCTCGCTCGCTTTCTTTCCCTCCTCCGCGCAGAGGGGCGCGGGTCTTGCCGGCATTACGTTCAACCCACTCACCATCAAGAGCGTCTCCCTCAAGTCATGTGAGCCAGCAGGCCGGGAGCGGGGCCGCGGTGTGCAAGCAGGGATCTGTGTGCTCTCTGGACGCATCCCCCGCGGACGCTCTACACCGTTAATCCTGCTGTGTTAGCCCGCATAGCCTGCAGCAGCGTGCTAGCCCACACACCCGCACCTGGCTCCCTGGCACCTGCTCCCCACGTCCTTCGATTCCCACAACCCTCTTCAATCAAACCCCCCTGTGTGTTCTGCACCCGCTTCAGCTGCGTCCAAGTGCACCACCTCGACCGCCTGGACCCCCGGCGTGTACAGCGCTTGGAAGAAGACGATCTACAACAAGTACTGGAGCGTGGCGGCCACGGGGGCGTGCAACCAGTACGGGTGCGTGGAGGGGTGCTCACCGCATGTGGCGATGGCGGGGAGGTGGGGGGCGGCAGTGCATGGTCGGACGGCCTACCCTGCCCAGGTGGCATGGGGTGCTGCAACTAGGGTCTGCTGGCTTGGGGCCAGGGCCAATCCTCCCCGACGGCTGGGTGCCCAGCCCCAACACAGCAACCCAAGCATCCAACCGAGTCCTGCTCCGCCCCTGTCCCGCCGCCTGCAGCTACTCTTACAACGCGGCTGACAAGGCTTCGGCTGAGAAGAGCGCCCTGGATGCGTGCACGGCGGGCTTCAAGGTGCCGTGCGCCATCATGCGGTCCGGCCAGGCCACGTGCACCAACGCGACCCGCATCGCTGACCTCAAGGCGTGGGTCGAGGCCAAGGCACAGCCCGGCCAGATCTACGCGGTTGCAATCAACGGCACGTGCGGCACCGGCTACGGCCGCTGGAGCAGCTCGGTGAGCACGTACGGCAGCAAGCGTACGGGAGTACGGCATGCCCTGTGTGTACTGCTGCCGGCCATGCCAGGCGAGAAGCGCCTTGTCCGACTCTGTACCCTCCCCGCCCTCGATGCCCCGCAGGACTGGTCGTACGTCAATGACGTAGTCAAGGACTGCAATGCTGACATGCTCGCCAAGTACGGCACTTCCGCGTCGCCCGCCTGCGGCATCATCCTGTCTGGCAAGAAGCCGGCCGCCGTCACCAAGTGCACCGACTCCAGCAAGTGGCAGACCTCCCGGACGGCGGCCATCAGCAACACCTACTGGGGTGGGCGGGGGTCGGGGGAGGGAGGGAGTAGAGGGAGGGGGGGTGCCTTGGTTAGGGGGAGGGCGTGGGGCAGAGGACGTGGCCCTCATCAGCTCAAGGGTGAATGCGGGTACATGAAGGCAACAGGGTGGAGAGTCGGAGCATGCCAGTCACAGCTGCTGAGTACCAAGCAGTGACTGCGGGCCCTTGCTCCGCTGCTGCGAGGCGGAATGGGCTCCCAGCTATCCCGCTGGCCGGCTTGGGCACCACACCAGGCTGACTCTCCCTCCCTCCCTTCCTCCCTCCCTCCCCGCCTTCGCAGGCTACTCGTGGGCTGTGACCACCGACCCCCGCTGCGGCAACCAGTGGTACACCTACAACCAGCCCACCCTCGACGCGGTGAGGGCGTGAAGCCGAGCAGTCAGCAGCCATGCCCTTCGATCGGCCTTGCCTGATGGCTCGGTATCCTCTGCCCCCCTCATGCCTTAGGGTTGGCCTCCCACCCTGCTCCTTCCCTCTCGCACACCCTTACCCGCCTCCCATGCCGCCCTCCCCGTCCGTCCTCCCCACCAGGCCAAGAACTACTACCCCGACAAGTGCAACGCCGCCGCCGCCCCCACGTTCGGCGCCAACGCCTGCTCCGTGGTGGACTTCGGAACGGCCCAGTGCACCGACTCGACCACCTGGCAGAACGCCCTGGTGCTCGCCAAGGACAAGACGAGCTCGGGGTGCGGGCGGGCCGGTGTGCGGGCATGGGTGAATGCGCGTTGTGAAGTCGGGCGGGCCCCGGGCGCCAATACGCTCACGACCCCAACTGATCCTCCCCCTCGCTTTGCCCCCCCTCAGGAAGTACTGGGCCGTGTTTTCTGACAAGCTGTGCACCTACCGCTGGTACAGGTGCGCGGGGGCGGGGGCGGGTACTGGGAGCCAGCAGCGGCCAGGCTTGGGCTAGGGCACACTGGTCGACTCATGTCCCCATCTGGTCCCCCTGCCCCCAACCCCACCCCACCCCCCAGCTACAACTACGCCTCGGAGGACGCGGTCAAGGCCGCCACTGGGCTCACCACGTGCAACAACGTAAGCAGCGAAACTCAGTGCAAGCCTACGGGCGTGGCGGGTTACTTGCTACCCCTTCGAGAATGCTTGTCGCACCCTGCGGCACGTGGAGCTGTCTACTAGCCACGGCAACAGCCGAGTGCTTGCGTGCCTTGCACGCTCATCCCCCGGTCGTAGACCCGGTCAACCTCTCAACCCGCCGAACCCTTGCTCCATCCCCATCCCTTCCCCCAGAACGCCACGGCACGGGGCCTGTCCGCCTACTCCTGCGGAATTGTGGCGTACGGCAAGAAGTGGTAGATCTGAAGTCTTCCATCACGCACCGGCGCAGCTGTGCGTGCTCCGTACAATAAGGGGGAGTTACTGAGTGCGTGCGTGGGATGGAGGGCCGTGCGTCTATCTCCCTGCGATGTGAGACAGCCCGTAGTGCATTACTATGTAGAGTGTCATCGCTCCCTGCAATGTCGGGGAGCCATTGATCATGTGGGGATTGCGCCCATGAGTTGTCTGTCTAGGCCAGTCAGTGGTCTGGAGTGTGCCGTCTTTAGTAGAGCCGGGAGAGTCCGGGCCCCATCTAGGTGCTGATGCTGTTGAGCGAGAGTAGATTCCGTGGAGGGCATATCTATCACCGTAAAATGTGAGGGTCTGCCAGGCACGTTTATTTTGTGGCTGCAAGCTCTGGTTGTGGCGACGTTGACGACGCTGAGAGGTGTTGAAGCGAAGGCCGGCAAGTTCTGTTGTTTATGTCGCCACAGGTAGGTAGCTTGTAACAGACCAGAGACCTACGCGCTACCACCCAAGCGTGACATCCCCCGGCCCTCGAGCCCTGTCCCTCGAGCCCTCGTCTTGCGCTCTTGCCTGCTCGCCAGTCCCAAGTCGTCCTGCCCAAGCCGCCGGCACGTGCCCCAGGCAGCTAGCTAGCTTGTGCCGTCATGCGCACCTCGACACCTTTGGTCCCTTGCTTGCTGCAAGGCCCTCGAGCACCCAACACTCAGCCCGCTGAGCCCACCGAGGGGACCCACCCACCCCCAAGGCCCAAGGGGAGATTTGCGGTAGGGAGCAGCCTGCGGCCCGGTGAAGGGCGGGATGTGGACCGCCCGCGATAGCAGGCGCAGGGGGCAAGGGGGCGCGGCAAACGTTTTGGGTGAGCGGCAGACGGCAGGTGTTCTTACCCAGACCTTGGTGTGTGCTGACTGTGTGTTAGCAAGCCTAGTGTGTGCTTCTGCAGAGTCCCGCATCCCCGGCTCCCGCCTGCCGCACGCCACGCGGCCCCGGTCTGGCCATCGAGCGCCTAGTACGGCACGTGACCGACCCCTGTATCGCAGATCTCAACTAACGGGGCGGGCACATGCATGACCTTGTGCGGCCCGGGGGCCCACAGGACTGATAGGAGCAGCCCACCCGCCACCGCACGCATCAGCGCTCTGCCTCCGTCGGGCGAGAGCTGAGAGGAGGTCAAGGAGGTAGGCGGTCAGGTGGTGCGGCTGCGTGGGCAGCTGCGGGCAAGAGGGCATGGGAGGGCACAGCCGCGCGGGTGTACAGAGTGGCAGACTAGACCGGACGGATCTTGTGGCCGTTCATATGGCCTCCACCATCGAGGCATGCCATGGCATACTGGGGTGTAAGTGCGCGTGGGGCAGGTGAAATGGACGGGGCGGGGGATGAGCCCATCCGATGAGGGGAACTGGCAACTGGGGAAGGCCGGGAGGGGGATGAAGTGATGAGGTGATTGAGGTCGGCAGCACTGCGGCCTGCGGGTCGGGTCGGAAGTTCGTCGCACAACACGACACGCATTGATGAGTACAATTCTATAGAGCTACTAGGCTACTAGGCAGACCGCTAGCCCGCGCGATGATGAGCTGCCGACCGGCAGAGAAGCCGCCCGGTGTGCCGTTAATTCTGATATCTGTAGAGCAGAAGCATACAGTGCCTGGAAACTGGCTGGGGCTTGTAGCTGCGGAGCTGTCGGGTGCAGCTGTCGCGCGAAATGGCCTCTCGCGGCGGCACCCTCGCGGTGGGCTGTGTGACAGCAGCAGTGCCTTCTACGAAGGAGTTACCGACAGGGAAACGCCACGGGTGCGCGGCGGCCATGCTGTTCTTCCCCTCCTCGTTCTCGGCACGCGACCCTTGGCCCAAACTCGTCAAGGACGTCAACTCTGCCACTTTCCGTCCTGCTCCGCGCACAGTGCGCGGGTCTGCCGCGTGCCAACGCGCTTCCACCCCGCTCCACCCCTGCTTCCCCCCGCATTACCGCACAGTGCGGTCGGACGGCCTGTGCCACCCCCACCCACCCACACCCCGCTCTTTCGCTTGCTTGGAAACCCACTCCATCGCGCCGATACTGCTCTTCAGCCCACGCCACGCCACGCCAAGCCTACCAGTACATGGCTACTGGCCCAGCCAGCATCGAAGCCCGGCAGCGACGCGAATCCGCCGGTGTGTGATCAATCTGCGCACTGAGCACAAGGCACCCCAACTTTCTTCTTGCTGCGATAACTCCCAACGCCTGGCGGCCTCCCCGAAGGCCCCAGAGGCAGGCCTCAAGGGGCAGGCCGCCAGGGGCCCCAAGCTCACAGCACCTTGCATCGCCAGGATGGCTCCACCTAGGAGGGTCCGCTGCAGACGGCCAGCCGTCCAGGCAGGCAGGCAGGGGCCCGCGTCCCAAGCCACCTTACTTCTTCGCCAGTAGCTGTCCCTCCAGCTCCGCCACCTTCTTTCGGAGCTCCGCCACCTCCGCCTCCAGCACCGCCTCCCGCCCGCTGGTGCCGGGGGCGGGCAGCGCGGGCGGCGGGACGTAGGGCTGGGGGCAGAAGAGGGGTCGGGGAGGGAAGCGGGGCGGGAGGGGAAGCGATGGGGCGTGTCGGTGGGCATGGGCGGAAGGGGGCGGAAGGGGGCGGAAGGGGAGGCAGGACAGGGCTGCGGAGGGACGTGGAGATGTGCAAACGGCCCCACCAGCCCCGGGGACCCCGCGCCTGTCCCCTCCACTCTCCCTCTTCCCCCTTAAGACTGCTTCCCCCTGCCACCAACCGCCCGCCCTGCCACTCCCTTCCCATCCATGCACGGTTGCCGCCAGCGCCCCCAAGTGCCCCTCCCCAAGCACCTCCCCTAGCAAACATGAGCCCATCCACTGTCCCCCTCCCCGCTCGCATTCCCTTCCCCCTCCCATCCCTTCCTCCCCTCCCCGTCCCCTCTCCCCACCCTCCACTCACTCCCCCCACCCTCCTCCCTCCCCCGCCCCACCTGCAGCAGGTTGACGGCGAAGGCCCTCAGCGCCTCCGGCCCGCGCACCTCCTCCTCCAGCAGCGGCAGCTTGAGGATGTGGAAGTCCTCGTACAGCTCGTAGAACTGGTCCAGGTACTTGCTCTGCATGCGCACACGGGCGTCCAGCAGCTTGGAGGCGCCCACTGCGAAGGGGAGGGGGGTGGGAGGAAGGGGTGGGAGGAGGGGTGGGAGGAGGGGGTGGGAGGAGGGGGTGGGAGGAGGGGGTAGCGAATAAGGAACGGGTGTGTACTGCAGGACGTGCGTGGGCACACGGGCGTCCAGGAGCTTGGAGGTGCACGAGCATGGGGAAGGAAGGAGTCGGTATGACGAGGAGGCTGAACCACACGCACAGTTTGGGGTGCAGTGAGAGGCACCCTCGGCCCACGCCCTTTGCCCGGGCATGCCCCACATGCCCGCCGCACCGTTCCCAGTGCCACCTTTCCCACAATAGCTAGACACGTCCACATTTCTGTACCGCACCTGACTCCGGGAAGATAACCTGGTTGATCACGATGTTACGGCAGTCGATCTCGAACTTGGCCAGCTCCTGAGAGGGCGGGGGGAGCGGGAGGTGGCAGGGAGAGGGGGTTGAGGGGAAGGAAGGTGGGAGCTAGGCGCTCTGCCACCCCCGGCGCAGCTCCGAGCGCAGCACCACACAAGAACTCGGGAAGGGATATGGGGGTCCCCTAGCAAGACCTCATCGACGCATGCCCACTCATTTATCCAGCGCTCACGCAACCCGCCCCCAGCCCCAGCTGGTAAGGCCATGCCGGGCATGCCCCCCCCCCCCACGACCCTCACCCTCACCCAGACCCAGACCCAGACCAGACCCAACCCACCCAACCGACGGTCCAAACCTAGCCTACCCCCCCCCCCCACACACACACACGCCCTTCACACACGCCCGCCCCACCTGCACCAGGCGCTCGGTCTCGTAGAGGGACAGGAACTCTGGGATGCAGACCGCCACAAAGGTGGTCAGCAGGGGGTCCTTGAACTGGGCAGAGACCTGGGGGGGCAGGGAGGGAGGGGGAGAGGAGGAGGATCTTTGACGAGGAGAGGAGTGGGGAGACGGGAGGGCGAGAGGGGGGGGGCGAGAGGGGGGGAGAGAGCTCAGCTCAAGTCATTCTCCCCACCAGCACGCGTGTTCCTGTGTCAGTGCCTGTACTCTTGTGAGTAACGCCAGACCTGACAACATGGTGCATAGCTGGTGCAATGAAGCCGCAACGCCACGGGGTGCTCGGTTTGGCGGTCACGGATGGGTCACAAGCCGCTCAAGAGCTTCGCATCCTCAGGTGCCGGCTCCAGACGCCTCCCAACCCAAGTACGCACGATCTCCGCCTCTCCCCTCCCCCCCCCCCCAACCTTGCGCACCACTTCCAGCATGCCCTCACCCGTGCCGCCAAAACACACACGCTCTCCCCCTCCCCCCTCCCCCCCTCCCCCCCCACCCCCCACCTTGCGCACCACCTCCAGCATGCCCTCCACCTTGCCCAACAGCTGGTCAGGCAGATTGTCGGCCCCCTCGGCTCCCATGCCCATCATACGGGTCATCTGGGGGGGAGGGAGAGGGTAGAGAACAGCATCCAAGGGCGGAGAGGGGCGCAAGGTAATGCTGTGTCGGTGGAGACTTGGAAGGGAGGCCAGGGAGAACGTGCCGAGCAGCCAACAGGCTCCCAGCCATCCGTGTCCTACACACTCCAAGCGCGGGCACCCCACCACCCTCACCCCCCGGCCCATCCCCCCAGCTTCCCCCCAGCTTCCCCGCAGCCTCCCCCCAGCCTCCCCCCAGCTTCCACCCAGCTTCCCGCACCTGTCCCATCATGCCCCCCATGGCCCCCTTGAGCGCCATGAGCTTGGACAGCCCCTTCTCCAGGATGGTCGGGAAGTTGAGCAGCCGCAGCGTGTGGCCCGTGGGGGCGGTGTCGAACACGATGGTGTTGTAGTCCATTGTCTGGACCTGTCAGGGGGGGAGGTAAGGTAAGGGGGGAGGAGAGATAGGGGGGAGGAGCGGGTAGAGTGAGAGTCGGCTACAAGCTCCCCAGCTTGCCCGCCGCCCCTGACCACCCAACCGCCCAACCACCCCCACCGCCCAACGGCCAACCGTCGCCCATTAGTAACGGTGTCGTACCTGCTTCATGACCTCGGCGAAGGACATGGCCTCATCGATACCGGGGATGGACCCGGCCAGCTCCGTGAGGAACGAGTCCTGCGCCCACTCCAGCTGCTCCATGTCTCCCAGGTCGGGCGTGGGGTCCACCTCCTGCGGTTAGGAGTTGGCGGTTGGGAGTTGAGGGTCGTGGCGGTTGGGAGTCGAGGGAGTTGGGGAAGTTGGGGACGGGTGAACGGGGGGAGTGGGTGGTGGTGGTAATGGTGGTGGCGGGCGAAGCTTCCCTTTGTGGCCGGGTGGCCTCTCACGGGGTTTGCCACATACACACCCATAGCCTCTGAACCCCGTCCCGGTCTCCTTCGGGACGCCGTTGATTGGCCGGGTCTGCGTGTCTGGGGCCTCGTTGCAGCTCTCCAGCACTCCTTCCGCCTCCGCGCCATCCTCCGTCCTCCGCTTCTCCCCCCCCCGCCCCCCCCCTCTTCCCCTCCCCCTAGGCGCGCGCCAGGCTCCTATCCCACCATGGCGAACAGGTTGGTGAAGCCGTTCACCAGCGTGGGAGTCTTTGTGAACTTTTGGCGGAAAGCATCGGATAGGTTGTGGGCCGGGTCTGTAGAGATGATGAGCACCTTGTCGCGGTCGCCCCGCTCAGCGAGCGCGACCGCAAGACTGGATGAGGTGGTGGTCTTGCCCACGCCTCCTTTACCGCCCACGAAGATCCACTTTAGCTCCTTCTGGTCTAGCACGTTCTGCAGCGATGGCTCGGGCGCATCGTCCGCCATTGCGGCGGGCCCGGGTCGGCTGAGGGTAATCTAGGTCGCTGGGTGCCCTGATGAACAGTAGGGGACAACGAAAAACAGTGTAAGGGTAGCGTTGGCAGCTGCGGCTGGGCCCGAGGGATCGACGTGCGATTTGCAGGCGTTAGTCGTGAGCGGCTGGAGTATGAAAACGCACAGCGATGGTGACAATGTGAAGAAGCTGATGACTTGTGTTTGAGCGCGGAGGATATTGACAGCCTGTCCGAGCAAGCGTGTGCGATACCTGCGCCGAACCTTCCGAGCCCCCTCCGCCCCCTGCAGCCTGCGAGGGCCCACAGCCTCACCCTCGGCCACAGTCAACCCCACCTCCTTCACCACCTTCTTACTCAGCCGCTCCCGCACACAGCACGGTACACATTGTCCGCCGCTTTGCTTGCCTCTCTCGCCCTCCAAAGCGCGGAGTTCCCTGCCCGCAGGTGCGCCTGGGCCAAGCATCCGACGATATCCTCCTTCGCCTCACCGGTATCGGCTAGATGAGGCTCAGCAGCTCCGCCTCGCCCATCGTGTAAAAAGCAATGTCCCCATTCAGCACCGCTGCCCAAGACACCCCCGCCGGGACCCCCCCCTCGGCCCCCGCCGCCGCCGCCGCCTGAGCGTCCGCGGCCCGGAGCTCCGCCAGCCCCGGCGGCGCATCGCTCGAGATCGCCACGTGCGTTTGTACGGCAGGAAAGTGCCCCTTGTTGCGGCTCACGTACGAACCCGGCTTGTACACGTCGTACACGAGGTGCGCGCTGGGCCCCGGCGCCGCCAGCGCCCAACCGCCGCCGCCGCCGGCCCCTGCCTCGGCGGCCGCCGACGCGAGGGCTGACCGCACGCTGGGCAGGGGCTGGAGGTTGGGGCAGACGGCGCGGAGGGCCGTGGCGATACGTTCGTCCACCACCGCCCTGCGGGATGCCGGGGCAAGCACGGGAACCTCGTCATGCCATGATGCGCAGAACGCAAGGATGACGGCAGGAGTCAGGCCTAGGCATGCGGGCTAGGGGCGCGGAGGGCGCCGGGGCGAGCTGCGTGCCACCGTTGGGAGCTTGGGACGGGGTTATGAGGAGCAAGCGGCGCGCCCATTCCCGCCATGCCTTCCCCGCGGCCCCCCTCACGGTGGCAGGTCCTCGAACCAGTTGTCGTCCACCCCCGCCAGGTGGGGGTGCGTGGAGTCAGCCGCGCGCCACCACCCGCGCGACCTGGCCCCTCCCGCCGCCGCCGCCGCCGCCGCCGGCCCTGCCGCCGGGGCTGAGGACGAGGTGCCGACGCCCGGCGCCGCCGCCGCTGCCCCTGCCGCCGCCGCCGTTGACGCCGGCCTGGGCTCCGCCGGGCCGTCCAGATCCATGGGAGCCGCCGCCGGCGATGCCACTGCCGCTGCCGCTGACGGCGCCGCGGCGGCGGCCCGCGCCGCCAGCTGCTGCTGCATGGGCTGCGGCGGCGCCGCTCCGGGCACGGGCACCGCCAGGCCGTAGCACTGAGCCCATGCGCCGCCGCCCCACACCTGCGATCAGACCAGGGGCCGCCACGTTCACGCCAGCGCCAGCACCTCGACACCAACACAATCTCTTCCCGCTCAACTCTCGTGTCCCCACCCGGGCTGCCCTATCCTACCCTTTTGGCTCCCTCAACATTCTCCACGAAGCCAGCCCCACTCCCGCCTCCTCACCCGTCCACGCCAGCACCATCACCTCGACGCCAACATGGCCTGACCGGTACCAGCCCCCTCCACCCCCTACCTCTTCCCCCTAATCCCCCACCTCGCTCCCCTCCCCCTCAAGGCCTCAGCCCACGCCCCAAATGACACCACCCCATCCCTCCCCGTGTCCGCGGACCATATCCCCCACTTAGCCTTCCCCCCTCAGGCCCCCCACAACGACACCTCCCCACCTGCCCCGGCTCCTCCCCCCGCTCCAGCAGCCAGCGCGAGGGGTGCCGCTGCACCAAGTAGCCGCTGCGGGAGAGCGCGGAGAAGAGCAGGAAGCGCTCCAGGGGCACACCCACGGACATCTGGGGGGGGCGGAAGAGGGAGAGGGTGGGGGGGCAGTTGGGCAAGGGTAGGGGTGGCAAGGGGGGCGGACCGAGGGGGTGCGGGTGGGACCAGGGGGGCGGGCATCGCCCTGCTGTCCGGGGCTTGTGGGGACTGGCGCCAGGGCAGCAAACGCCCCACAGCACGCGCCCCGCGTGAGGTCAGCCGCAGCTGCGCGCATCATGCCCTGGAACAGCACGCTCTGCACAGCACGCATCGCACAGCACGCATTGCACAGCATGCGCCCCACAGCACGCGGCTCACCATGAGGTCAAAGGCCTCCTGGATGGACAGCAGCCGCTGCCGCCCGCCGCCGCGCCGCCGCCGCGCGCCGCCCTCGCCGCCGCCGTCGCCGCCGTCCTCCCCCGCGCCGCCCCCGGCATCGTCCGCCTCGCCTCCTGCCTCCCCTGCGCCCCTGCCCCCGGGCCCCGAGGCCCCCGGCGCTGACTCTTCGATGAACAGCAGCAGGTCGCCTCGATCCACCAGGAAGCTGCAGGTCAGGATACAGATTGATACTATAAGAGGACATGGGCTCAAGCTGATGTGGATATCCTCGTGGGCATATCGAAGGGACCGTCAAGAGAGGTGGTACAAGGGCCCTCCCTCCCCCCCGGACTACGGCCCCAGCTAGTCGTGCCCCAGCGCATTTGTGGACCGCTGCGGGAGGTATCGCTAGGCCCGCCCAGGACTAGTGCTTCAGACTAGTGCTCCAGACTCGTGGTTTTGTCCATTGGACCGCTGTGAGAGTCATCGCAAGGCACGCCACTAGTGCGATAGTGCTCGAGCGTCCGGGGCCCCGGAGCACTGGGCCCCCTGGCCAGCCCCGCCCCCACAGGCGCTCACACGGCCTCCTCGATCTGGAGGTAGGCCCGGCGACACCGGATGAACCCTGCAGTGGTGGCAAGACAAGAGTGTTGAGGGACAGGTGGCGGTGGGGTGGCCTTTTGGCGTTGCAGCACGCTATGGGTGCCACGTGGGTTGACCTTCCCAGCGTCCCCACCTCACGAGTGCTCCCGTGCCCCCTCCCTCGCCGCCCCCTCACTCGACCCCCGCCCCCACACCGTCCCGCCCCACCCATGTCACGCGCTGTCTGCTTGCGGTGCCTCAGCACCTCAGCGGCGCACACGTGGGGGCGCCAAAGAGCCGCAGACACCTCGCGACTGCGCAGGCGAGAGTGCACGAGCGGGGGCGAGGGACGTCGGCGGGGGACATCCGTGCTCGGCGCAGGTCCCCCAGCATGACCGAACAAGCAGCGGTCGACATGGCTTGCATGTGTGTTGAGTATTCACCCTATCTTGTCGGCGTGCAGCAGCTCGTCGAGCTCCGCGAGCTTCTCATCGAGCTCCTTTGCATCGTCGACCTCCTCGTTGGTCACGTCAAATAGCTCCTTCTTTGGGCCTCCCCTCCGAAAGATGGAGGCGGATAGGGGCATTGGGATGCAGGCACGTCGCAAGGAAGGATGCCGGCTGTCGGTGCGCAACGCTGGCGGCTATGAATATGATGACAAAGGAACTAGCTTATTTGCATCCCATAACAGCAGCTGCTAGAGCGACATCGTTTGCGTTCTTGCAAGCCTATCGACGTGAGTGCTTGGCGCTGGGCGCCCCGTTTCAAAGAAGTATGCGTCCCTTCACACGCGTAGGAGTTTGGACTGCAGTGCGAGACGCGTCGGGTAGCACCCGCGAGGGTGCCCGCCGTGCCGCCGCAACGGTCAACCGACGTGCCGAAACCCTGCCGCCATCCATGTTCTCCCGCGGGCCCCTCGCGACGGGCCCCTCGCGACTTGCCGGCTCAGAACTCGCTTTGGTAAGGCAAGGCAAGTGCGCCAGCTCTGGCTGCTGCGCCGCTCCTCGACCTCTCGGGCCTTCATCGGGCGACACACGTAGGGTCGACGCAACCGTACCCGACCGCGAGCCACATACGGCTGTGACACTTATAATGATGACACATACTCATACCGGTATCCTCATTCCTGACGCAGTTTCAGTCCGAGCAGCGAACACAATAGTCAGCACCCCTGAGCTGCCCGTGATCCGCCCGTGAGCCCCCGCCAGAGATCGCATCTCCATCACACCCTACATAAGCTGCGCTCCCATGTTTCCGCTTCCCTAGTCTCGTGACCCTCTATTATTACCCGCAACGCTCTTGACCCCACAATAGCCATGGAGCCGTTCCCGTCGCAGTGGAACGACACGCCCGCGAACCGGGATCGATGGCAGCGGCTGCAGAACAGCAACGCCTTCCTTCGCGACCAGGAGCGCAGCCGCGGCGTGCTCTCTTGCCACTACTGCGGCGTGTCGCCTCTGCGCATCGTGCACTGGTCGGCCCCGCCCAACGAACCCTACAAGGTGGGCGCCAATTCACCGTAGGAAGAGTGACGCGCGCGTGTAGAGGCCCTCCAGACCGGGGCCGGGGAGCGGGGCGCGTGGAGAGATAAGGCGCTGCGGTGCCAACAGGCCGTGTGTGTCAATTTGTGTGTGTGTGTTCCAAGGGGCGCCAGTCCACGCTAGGCACAGAACCCCGGTAGACCCCTGGTCGGCGCTCCTCGCCTGGTTGTTCACCGAGGCCCCTTGTACCCGCCTAACCCACCTTGCCTCACCGTGCTCCTCTCCCCGATTCTGACCCCCCTGGGCTGACCTTCCTGGCCTGCCCCATCCGACCTTCCAACCCCCACACCCCACAGGCCACCGTTGACCACGTGATCCCCGTCGCCCGCGGCGGCCCCGACCACCCCTCCAACATGGTCGTCTCCTGCTTCCCATGCAACGCCAAGAAGGCCGACCGGATGCCGTACTAGCTGTCTGGTTGGATCGCGTGCCGTGAGCTGTAGCTGGTGGTCCGGCAAGGTACCGGTACTCGGCGAAGGCATGATGGCGGCTGGGCTGCCTGCGTTGGGCCTCGGCCTGCCCTCTTGTAAGCGATCAGCCACCTTCTGGCCCGACCCTTCACTCGTGCTTCAGTCTGAAGGGGGGAAGGGTTGAGCGAGCCGCTAGGCCTCGCCGTTGGGTGGCGGGGGCGGAGGGGTTTCGCGTGGGGTATTACGTCACACACGGCGTCGAGCAACGCCCGCTGGCTCGAGCCAGCTCTCGTCAGCCACACACTCACTCAGTCTGTCCACGACAGCGCCATTGATGCTCGCCTGATCGGCCTCTCCAGCTCAACTCGCTCGCTGCCAACGCTCATGCAAATTAGCATCTGCCGCGACTACACCACTCGAGCCCGCACTAGCCCGCAGCTACCGAGCAGATACTTCTCTTCCCCTCGCGGCTGGCGCTCACGAGCGGTCGGCGTCCGTGCTGCGATGCGGGTAGTTGGCCCCGCGGCCAAAGGGCCGCCTGCCCCCACGGCTTTGACCGTGCTCTGCTATGTCCCCAACCTCATCGGCTACGGGCGACTAGCCATGGCCTGGTGAGGCTTGAGCCGCTGGAGGTGATTGCTTCCTACTTCTCACAGGGGGCCTCAGGGGAACGGAGCAGGGGGCTACTGGCACCTCCCCTCCCTCCATCCCCTCCACCCCCTCCACCCCCTCCATCCCCTCCATCCCCTCCACCCCCTCCACCCCCTCCACCCCCTCCACCCCGCCTCAACCCCCTCCACCCCCTGCCCGCCTCTACCTCCTCCTCCCCGCCAGTGTGGGCGCGGCCCTGGCCCGCTCCCAGCCCCGCACCGCGCTGCTCCTGTTTCTAGCCAACTTCGTGCTGGACGGCGTGGACGGGGCGCTGGCGCGGAGGCTGGGACAGGTGGGACCGCTGCTCGCGCCGGCCCAAGGGCAAGGGGGCCGACCTGAGGCCAGGGAGACGGGGCGAGCGGTGCCAGGGGCCGGGGGCTAGGACACCAGGTGTGTCTGGAGTGGATGAAGCGCTGGCGCGGAGGCTGGGGCAAGTGGGGGCCTCCCAATTTTCAACACGCTTTGTCGGCCTGGGGGAACTGGCCTGCGCGAACCGCGAAGCAGGGCTGAAGCCGCCTGTGCTGGCCCCTGCTGTGCACGTCGCCGCCCGGCCGCCCAACGGGGACAGGCCTCCGACTAGGAGAGGTGGCCAGGGCACGGGGGCAGGTTTGGGCCGCGCGCGCGACGTGCTCCCCCTCCCTCTGCCCTGCTCCCCCGCTCTCCAGCGCCTCCCGGCCCCGGGCTCCCCGCCCCCATCCTCCCTCCCTCGGTGCTCCCTCCCCAGACGTCCTCGCTCGGCGCCTTCCTTCCTGGATGTGGCTGGACTGTCATGGATTGGCTTGCGCTTCTGCTGACACCCCCTCCCTATTGAATTTCATTTCACCCCTGACCTCCATCCCCGCAGACCTCCTCGTTCGGCGCCTTCCTGGACGTGGCGGTGGACGTGGCCTCCCGCGGGCTGCTGTGGGTCATGGCCCTGGGCGCCCCCGGGCTGGCCCCGGTGCTGCTGGAGGCACTCACCTTCGTGGCCACACACGCGGTGAGGAGCAGGGGCGGGAGCAGTGGGGTTTGGGTTGGCTTAAGCTGCGGCAGTACCGGTAGCAGAAGCAGAAGTAGTGGGGCCTTGGCCAGAAAAACCGGTGCGGGGACCGAGGCCCGAATCAACTGGGGGCAGCAGCAGAAACAGAGAGATCCTGTTGCGGCCTGGTCGGGTAGCCCAGCTTGCGCCTTGCGCCTTGCCCCTCGGCCCTCGCGCCCCCTCCCTCCCCCGCTGCCCCCAGGCCTCTGGTCCCGCATGGAAGGACCGCGCGGCCTTCGCCGGTGCGCCCCGCTGGGCTCAGGCGGTCATGGCCAACGGCTTCAAGACGCCAGCGGGTGGGTGCTTGGCGGGTGGTGGTACGGGGGCGTTCACATGCGCAACGGGTTCGCGCGGAGTTCGTGTGAACCCTGGGGGGTTCGGGCGAACCCTGTTCACACGCGCCGGGGTTGGGGGGTCGGAGGATGGGTTGGGAGGGTGGGCCGAGCAGTCAGGGCCATGCCATGAAGTCTCCACACAAGGCCTTGGCCCTGGCCCTCCGCCTGCGAACACGCACGCTGCCCTTTCATTCCCTCTCGCCGCGTAGGAGTGCTGGCCATCGGGGGGCTCATGCTGTGCCCCCTTTGGACCTGGGCCAGGGGGTGAGCGGGAGGCTGGGAGGGCTGGGATGGGGGCAGAAGCAGGGGTCGAGGGCTCGTCAGGGGCTCGGGACAGGCTGGGTGCAGTGACTGCTCTGGGCACACTCAAGGCACAGGCCGAGTGCGTAGAGCGCTGCCTGCCACCCCCTGCCATCCGCCCATAACACCCCACACCCAATCTTCCACACGCTCTGGCCCCGCCCCCTGCTTCCCATCCCCTGCAGCGTGCTCCCCCACACGCCCTCCTCCACCCCTCCTCGGGGGACGCCAACACACCGCGGCACTACGCCCCGTTGCCTATGACCCCGCCCCCCCCCTCCTCCCATCCCCTGTAGGGCGCTCCCCCACACGCCCTGGGCCCACCCCCTGCTGGGCCTGGTCTTGGTCCCGGGGCGGCTGCTGGCGGCGGGGGTGGAGCTGTGGCTGCTGGGGAGCCACGTCAGCAGGCTGCTGGGGGATGACGTGGCGGCGGCGGTTGAGCGGCGGGCGGCAGCGGCTGACGTGGCGGGGCTTGGGAAAGCGGGCGTGGGCGGGGGGGAGGGGAAGGCGGCAGGGAAAGGGAAGGGGAAGGGCGCGGGGAAGGGGGCTCAGGAGGAGCCGGAGGAGCCGGAGACGCCGGGTGGTGTGGAGGGGCCCGCTGCGCCTGCGGTCGGGTGAGGGCCTGGATGGGGTACGGCCAGGCGGGCGGGTGCAGCGCGGAACTCTGTGGCCTGGGTCCCAGTACGCAGCCCGCTCTGCGGCACTACAGTTAAGGCTCCTAGAAAGTAGCACCTACGTGACTTGGGCAGCTTAGCGCACAGCTCTGCGGCTTGAAGGCAATGGGGTGGGTCCGTTGAAGCCCACGCAGTGGGCTCCCGGACACGCTCCTAGGAAGGAGCTCCTCCGTGACTTGGAGAACATGGGGGTCCCAAATGAGGATTAACGATGTGGCAAGCATAGGAGCGGGGGGATAGGTTTGAGGATGGACAAAGTGGCAGGGAGCTGCAAGGATCTGCACAGGGAAACAGGATGGAAAGCTCGCTAGTGCGCATCCTCCGCACACAACGCTGCAAGATGATCTGCCTGATCCCTGATTTCCAACTTGCAGCCTCTCCGCGTGCTGCAACCTTCGTTCAGCCATTCGGCCGACGGCTGATGCGTGTGTGCGCTCAGACCGTGCAAGCAGATTTATTCCCGGGACGTCCGCCGAGGATGCCTGCCTTGTCGCGCTGCGTCCCGCAACTGTAGATGCCGGTAGCCTTGCAGCTGGACCCTATGTAGAGTTCACAAGATCACAACGGGGCCGACACGGGTAACAGACACCAACTGTCTACACGTCGCAGTGATCCATGCACAACTTCCCTACTCTGCACAGCTGCACTCCTAATCGCTGTGGAGCCACACTCCCCGTCCACCTCCCCGCCAGTGTCTCGCTACGCCGACACCAGACCGACTTTTTCACCGTTTTTAGCCGTATCCAGCCGCATCCCCGACTACCTCGTCCGCGCATACCGCTCCGTGTGGTGCTAGATAGCCCTGTTGCTAGTGTGCCATCCGGGGGCTATGCCCACCTCCCTCCGCACTCTCTAGCTCCCCTTTCCTCCTCAGCCATGCCAGCTCGCCGCCCATATCTTTCCTGCACCGAGCCCCGACATGCCTATGCCTGCCCCTACCCCGTCGCCCTACCCCATGGGCGCCTACCCCCTTCCCCGTCTTGCGTCGACAATCCTCGTCACAAGCACGTGAAAGCACCATACCCCGAACATTCTCAGCTCCCCCCACACGCCTTGCCTGACCCCTAGGATACTCTTTATGCAAACACGCCGCAGCTCCCCGGCTTGAGCAGAGGAAGTTGTCACCCGTAGGCGCCGGGGCCGCCCTGCCGCTGCCGCTTGTGCTGAGGAGGCCCCCCGTGGCCCCCGTCCATGGGCCCAAAGTGGCCCGGTGGGCCCCCCATGGGCCCGAAGTGCCCCGGCGGCGGGCCCCCCATGGGCCCGAAGTGGCCCTGCGGCGGCCCGTGCCCGTAGTGGCCGCCGCCGCCCATGGGCCCGTGCGGGCCCGGCGGGGGACCGTGCCCGTAAGGCGGCGGGCCCCCGCCGTGGTAGCCCCCACCGCCGGGCCCAGGCGGGCCCCCCATGCCCCCATCATCCGGGCCCCAGCCGGGCCCGCGCGGGGCCCGCGGCGGCGCCATGAACTGGCACTCCGGCGCGATGGGGAGGGTGATGGCATCGGGCCCAGAGGTCTTCTGAAACACAAAAGCCACGAACAGGGAGCTGGCCTGCGCGTACGGGAACGGGAGGAACGGGTGGGAATTCACTACAAAAGTTGCGTACTGTACTGTGTCGCCAACGTTCGGCCATGACACACATGCCGAATGTGAAGCGAAGTGCAGACTCCACGAGAGCCAGGCGCATCGACCCTTCCCCATCCACTGCCCCTTCCCCTTCCCCCTTCCCGCCCCTCAGCCCCCTCCCCCTTTCTCCCGCCCCCCGTCCCCATGCCGTCGGGCACGCCAGCTGCCGCCCCACCTTCCCCCTCCCGCTTCCAACTCGTCAAACACCTCCGATCTCCCCCCCCTTTCCGCCCCCCCTGCCCCACCCCACCTGCTCCAGGCTGCTCGGCGGCAGCGCGGGCTTCCCCGGCGCCGAGTCCAGCGTCAGGGAGTCACGGAAAAAGGGCAGGAAGCGCTTGAAGGGGGCATCAATGTCCTCCTGGGGGGGAGGGGGAGAGGGGGGGAGGGAGGGGAGGGGAGCGAGGGGGAGGGCGTGTGAGGGGGGAGGATCTGGGGAGGCGGAGTAGGAGGGCAAACGTCCACACTGCATCGCTGCGAGGCAGCTGGCGAGCGAGGGAGCGGCCCCCCACCACACACCCTCGGCTTACACCACGAGCCACGAGGACCTGCCCGCCCTGCACACGCACGCCGACTTAACACACACGTTTCTCCCCCTTTCCCCGCCTCTACCCCTCCGCCCCCATCCCCCACCTGTACGAAGTTGGCCATGAGGACGGGGTCCATCCAGTCCCGGGCGGGGTGCAGCCCACACTGCGGCAGGGTCAGGGAGAGGCAGGGAGCCACCAGGTAGGGTAAACTAGCCGCCGACTGGGTCCAACCTTAGCCCCCACCCAGTGCTGAAGGACAGACTGCATCCACCCAGCCACCCTGGCCGGTATGCCCCACCCCATCAAGTGATTCAAGTCACGACACGCACCACCCCCACCTCCCCCCGCTTCCGCCCCCCCTTCCCCCCACCCCGCCCCCCACCTCGGCCGCCACCCGCTCCAGCGTGGGCAGGTCCACCAGGAACTCCAGGCTCCCCTCCGTGGCGCCCTCCAGGGAGGCGGTGACGGTGTCGGCGATGTCGCAGATGTAGCCCGAGCCAAAGGGCTCGGGGTTGGCGGCGTCCTGGGGACAGGGGTGGGTGGGTGGGTGACATTTGTGAAGCGGTTGAGGGTGGGGGGGCAGGGTGGGGGCGGGTGGGCAGATGCAGAGGAGGTAGGTGGGACGGGGGACGGGAGGTTGGGAGGCATATATGAGGGATTTAGGAGTGGGTGGGTGGTTGAGGATGGTTGAGGATGGTTGAGGGTGGTTGAGGGTGTGGAGAGGTCCGACCACCTTGTGGGTTGGTCAACGGGTTGGCGCGATGCTCAACAGCCTACAAAGCCCTCCCGCTCCCGCCTTCCCTTGCCTGCCCTGTCCCCCCCTTCCACCCGCGCACCAGGCGAAGCCTCCCCCCTTGTTCTCTAGCTGCTCCTCCCCCTCCCCTTGCCCATCGGTTCCCTTGAAACGTTGTCCATGTCGCTAGCTTCTTCCCCTCATCGTGTCCGCCCCACCTTCCACTTGCGCACCAGTCGCAGCATCCCCGCTTCCCCGCTAGCTTCAGGCAGCTCCTCCCCCTCCCCCTCCCCCTTACCCTTTCCGGCCCAACCCCCCGACACGCACCTTCCACTTGCGCACCAGTCGGAGCATGGGCGTGCGCAGCTCGGGCCGCCCCCCCAGCAGCTCCATCACCCGCTGCCCCGAGGGGATGGTTCCCAGGAAGAGGCCGCCTGAGGAGAGGCCGGGTGACGGAAGGAAGGGGGTTGGATAGGTTTAGCACGATAAGACCTCAGCAGGAGGCCAAGGATGCGGCGCTGGGCCGTGGGAATGGCGCCCAGGAGGAGACCGCCTGCCGGAAGGGGTTGGCGGGGAGTTGGCGGGGGGTGAGGTGGGGGATCCAGCAAGGCAACACCGCGGCAAAGGACGAGGCAAGAAGGGCACAAAATGGGCTTGCAGATGCACGAAACCCCCCTTTCCCCCGCCCGCTTTTGTTTTCCTGTCGCCAGCCCTCACCCTGCCTCAGGTTGTTGGACACATTAGTAAGGAACATGCGTAAGCTGTCCTCGGAGATGAAGAAGTAGTGCAGCGCGAACATGCACGTGCATACGCCGTACGACCCGGGCCCGGCCTGGTCCTCGAGAGGCCTGGACCCCAGCCAGTCAACCGCCTCGAACTCGGCCATCAGGGGCCCGCCTGGGCCTGCGGAGGGGGCGGGTGCCAGGGTCAGGCGGGGGCTGTGAGGCTGGGGCAGGAGCGGGAAGGGGGCTGATGAGGGGGCCTGATTCTGGGTGGCAAGGAGAACAAAGGAGCAACCCGCACAGCCCGCCGTCCCGGCACGGAGGGCGTGGCTCCGAACCCAACCCAGGGAGGGACGGGCGCCGGACCAATCCCCCAGGGGGTGGGGGCCGACCAGGCCCATCCCACCCACACCAAAGCGTTGGCTGAGCCGCAACCACCAGAGCTGCCCGGAGCGCGGGCTTGGTGGGATGGTGGTGCAAACCCCCCCCCCTCCCAATCCGGCCGGGCCTCAGCCCCCACCCCCCCCGCCGCTCGCCGCCTGCCCCCACCCACCCCTCCGCTGCCGGGACTCTGTCTCCATGTACCGCCGCCGCGCCTCCTCCACCTCGCGCTCCGAGATGTCCAGGCCCTTGACGTACTTGACCTGTACGGCATGATGGCGGTCGTACGGCGGGGCGGTTGGCGGTTACCAAGCACGAGCGGTTGGCGGGCGATTCGGAGCCCTCGGGTGCCTCGTCGCAACATGCGAGGCAGGTGTGCGCCTCCCTATGTGGAGGCTATGCCAACCCTCGGCGCACCTCTTTCTTCCGTTTCAGTCGATCCACCCGGAGCCACATGCAAGCAACACCTACATTCCTCCCTTCCCCAGCTCCTCCATTGGCTGAGGCCGCACCCCCGGGCCGCACCTGCGCCTCCTTCCACTTGTGCAGGTCGCCCCCCCGGCCGCAGCACAGGTCCAGCAGCCGCTCCTGCTTGTGGGCGAACCTGCGGTTGCGGTTGCGGTTGGGTTTGCGGTTACGGTTGAAGTTAAGGCTATAATTGCCGCCGCGATTAATGTACAGGTGGGTGGGTGCACCTCAGCGTGCGCTTGGGGTTCCCACAGGGGCGGGTGTCGGGAGCTGGGGAGCCGGGGAGCTAGGCGCAACGGCCCCGAACAACCAGGTAGCGCGCACCTGCATAGTAGCTGGCGCTTGATGTGGTTGTGGAAGAGCTTTAATGCCTGCGCGGGTCCATCCTTGCGCTGCTGGAGCGCCTGCGGGGGGGCGGGGGGCCAGGGCAAAGGGGGAGGCACGCAGCGGTGGGGTAGGACCAAGGCAGCAAGCAGGTGGACTATCACTCGAAAGCCAACCCGTGCGTGGGGGGCCGCAGCGTTAGGTTTGTGGCCGGGGCCCGAGGGGTGGGTTTCGCGCGCCCACAGTTGAGACGCCCCGCCCCCCACCTCGGCGGTGGAGACGCCCTGCTTGACGTGGCTGTTGTAGTGAAGCCGCTGCTGCTCCCACCCGCTTCCGCCACCGTCCGCCATGTCCGTGCGTGCGGGGCCGAGCCGCGAGCCTCAGGGCGTCAAGCGTGCAACATGGTGGCCATGCGCACGCGAGTGTGGGGGATAAACCTGCTCGTGTGTTCCAGTGTGTAGGTATCGCGCAAACGTCGCTAGACAGTCTGGTTTGGAGCGCCCAGGCCGAGTTTTGCCCCGAGCTGTACCGCAAATTCGCGAGCCCGAGCACACTGCCTGCATGCGAGCTGCCATCGCCGCGAGAGCTAGCGAGGCCCTCCACGACCACTTGGCAGCGTCTCCTGCTTCACGACGCCCCGCCTTGCCCCAGAACGTGCTTTGCAGCACCGCACTTGATAGGGAGCACGCACACGCTAGCCTAGCCGTGTTTGAGTGCCATGGCCGGCTCGGCGCGCAACCTGCAGGGCCTGGTGCGCCGGGCACTGGCTGGGACGGAGGCCATCAGCAAACAGGCTGGTGCCAGCCGTGGCTTCGCGGCGGAGTCCAAGCCTTTCACGCCCGATGGACGCTACTCGCCCAACATCTACGGCCGTGCTAAGCCGCTGGACCGCTCGAACGAGTGGATGGCCAAGAACCCCTACATTGAGGCGTGGTACTACCGCCGCGACCGCTTTGAGAAGGAGTTCGCCTGGAACTTCCGCAACACGGTCGAGGCGATCTGGTTCCTGGGCGGCATGACCTTTGGGGCGTACTATCTCTCGGTGTTCTGCTTCCGCCAGACAGACCGCCGCAGCGGCTACCCCACGCGGTCCATTATGGGCGACGAGCCCGGGCCAGTGCTGGTGGATGAGCGGGACTTCTACTGAGGAGCCAAGCAGCTGGCGAGCGGCTAGGGAGCCGGCGCTGTGGTGCACCGGAGGTGGCAGCAGGCGGAGGCGGGGGCGCTGCCAGGGGCTCTGAGCTTCGGCATGCCGTTGCTGGAGTTGGGCCGTCGGCATGTATTGCTCATGCCCGCTGTGCATGGGAGCCGCCGCACGGTTCTGTGGGCAACCGGAGAGGCCCGTGCAGGCCGCCTAGCATCGCGGCCTGGGACGGCGTCACCAGACCCCTGGCCTGTGTGCCAGGGCTGTGGGGGAACTGGTTGCCCCCGGCAGGAGCCTCGGGCGCGATGTAGAGCGGCGCGCAGGAAATCGGCTTAACTTTGGCTTGTGGCTTGGCTTGAGACTGTTAGATGGTTAGATTGCGGGACACTGCAAGGGTGCTAGGGTTGCAGTTTAGGCTTGGCTGGGCGCCAAGCGACTCGTGGGGAAGCGTTGTTGGCGGCAATGAGGCCAGGCAGGGACCAAGCTATCAGACTTGGGGCTGAAGGACTCGGCGCGTGGTGGCCTGGTGGGTCAGGGAGGGGTCGCCGGCTGTGGTGCAGGGTGCAGGGTGGAGCAGATGGGACCGCGCACGCGTGTAAGGGTGGTATGATGTGGAGTGGTGTCCTGCCATAATCTCTTGGGAGATGGATTCGCAGTTGCAGTTTGGTGCAGCACAGCCAGCGGAGCATGGGGCGGGGAAGCACAGCATAGCATAGGGCGGGGGGCATAGGTTCGGTGCTAGTTGATAACACGCCCAAGCCCTTAGTGAGGGGTGGGTTGCCCAAGCCAGCGGTCAATGCAGTGTGCTGCTGATTCCTGGCCGCCGAGTAGGCAGTGCAACGAATGACGCCCAGGGGTACTGTTCTTGCAGGGGTACGCCCAGGAGTCAACTCAGCGTGCAGCCAGGGGAAAGGGGGCGGTGGAGCTCGAAGACGTCAGTGCAGCACGATGGCATGCCGGCGTTCCAGCGGTCCCACGCTCCCACTCCCTGCCAGGTGCAACATCACATTGCCCTCCGGCGTCAGGCCCCGTGGCGGCTGGGGCGGCAGGGCCACGCCAGGACGGATGACAGGATGAGGCCCCAGGGCCCCACGACCGGGGCGACACGTACCAGGCGTATCGGGGTTCGGTGGCCTCTCCGCTAGCAGTACGCACGTTGGGACTCGTGGCTGGCCTGAAGCGTGCAACGGGCCTTGCAAGCGCTTCAGTGTTGGCGTTACCTTGGGGTCCTGACCAGAGGAGCAGCACCCTGGACGCCCAGCCCAGCCGGTGAGTCAAGAAGGCCGGCCATGAGAGGGCATTGAGCCGCGAAGCTCAAGCCATCTGGTCCGTCGGGCGCCGGCAAGCACACACAGACCACTCTTCCTGGACCACTCAGGGGCTTACAAATACAGGCCCCGCATCATTCTCCAGTCAAAACCTCCAGCTCACTACGCGTTGGCCTCTCAAGCTGACATCCCTGCAAGCCCTTAATTTGTCACGCCACCGCTCCTGCATACCGCCTGCATAACCTCAAGCTCACTATCGGCACGCTCCGCATGCCGCCGCAAGTGCCGCCCCCCCCGCCACGGCCACCCATCAAACCCGCGTCCCGCGCCGACGTACGTTCCGCTGGGCTGGGCGCCGGGCGGCGGGCAGCGCCTCGCCCGGACACGCCGTTGGCCCCTCCCCCCCACAAGACCTCTCTGCATGCAACCCCTCTCAGGGCACCTCCCGTCCGCCCCCTCCCTGACATCCGCGCCACTCCACAGCCTGCTATCCGCTCACGACGCCGCGCCCGCAGCCAAGCCCGCCTCCTCGGGGCCGTCGACCGCTGCCCCGCCGGCCCTCCCCTTCGGCCGGGACTGGCGCGCTTACGACCATGTGCTTAGTTCCAGCAGAACGAGCCATCCCGCAGGCAGGCACAGGGCAGCTGCTTGGCTCCGTGTGCTGCTTGGCTCCAGGCGCTTAGTTCCAGCAGAACGAGGGCTTGGCGGGGAAGGTGCAGCCGGAGCGCTGGAGGGGGGGGGGAGGAGTGGGCGGAGCGCGGGGCGGGTGGGCCGGCAGGTGAGCGGCAGCCAGGCGGCGGGAGGCAAGACTGCGTGCAAGCGGCACCCCTCCCCCAGCACTGTAGCCGGCAGGCCTGCCCCCTGCAAATCACCCCTGCACAGCCCTCCCCGCCCCCCGTTCCCGTCCCTCGCCCTCCGCCCTAGCATCCCGCTCCTCCCCCCTCACTCCTCCCTGCAGCCCTCCCCCCTACACCCCCCACACACACACCTGGATGACGGTGTTGGCGGCATAGTTGCCCGCGCGCACGCACTCGGCCGTGTCCTTGCCGCACACCAGCTGGGACATGAAGCCGCCCACGAAGGCATCGCCTGGGGGCGGGGTAGAGGGGGACAGAGGGCCTCAAGGGGGTGCGACGCTGGCGTGCTGTGCCTGGCCTGTGGTGACAGCGCTTCCTCCGGGGCGGTCTGGCACAGTCGTCCATCGCCCTTGCCTCTCCACCATCCCCCCTCATGTCTGCCCCCTCTTGCCTCCCTCCCCCCTCACCCTCTCTCCCCCCCTCCCCCTCTCGCCCCCTCCCCACCCGCTCCGTTGGTGTCCACGATGGCCTCCTTGGCGATCACCATGACTGGGTGCCGCTGCACCTTGCCGCCCACGGCCACGATGGTGGGGTCGCAGCCTGGGGTGGGAGGGGGGTGGGGAGAGGGGTGAAGGGGTGAAGGGGAGGGCAAGGGGGGGGGGGAAGATCAGCGGGTGCAGGGGGGTACGAGGGGGTGTGAGGCCTCGACAGGACCCCCCCTGGCGCGCTGCGTGCGCGTGGGCCCACCTTGCGTGAAGACCACAGTGCGGGGGCGGCAGCCGTTGGCCTTGGGCATGCGAGACAGCTGCGGGGGGGGGTTCGGGGGGAGGGGTTGGTGAGAGGGACCCCACACACCCTCCACTCTCCCCGTACCGTTCCTGCTTCTGCCTCCCTCTGCCTCCCTACCTGTTGGCCCTCCCGGTCGACCCCAACGCTGGGTACCCGACTGTGACCTTCGCCAACTCCGTCCTCCCCGATCCCCTAGCCTGACGTTTGGTCCCCCTCCCTCGGCCCGTCGCCCTCCCTCCCTCCCGCCCCTCCCATCCCCACCCGCTTGGCGACCTCGTCCAGCGGCACGCCCTCCCAGCCCTCCGAGGCCGCCAGCGCCGCCGCCTCGATCTCGTTGCCGAACAGGAAGTCAATGTACGGCATGGCGTCCATGAGCACCTGGTGGTTGGTGGTTGGCGGTTGGTGGTTGGGTTGGGCGGGGTTGGGTTGGGTGGGGTGGGCGTGTGGTGTTGGGCGCCCCTGCCGTAGCCCCACTCCAGCCCAAGCCATACCCCCCTCCGTCCCACTCCAGCCCAAGCCAGAACCCCCACGCGTTGGTGCGAGGGTGCCGCCCCCCTCTCAGCCTCCCTGAGGGGGTCCGCCTGGGCCCCATGGCCTGCGGTGCTTTCGCCCCCGCCCCCGCTACCGACTAAGGCCGGGCCCCTCTCCACGCCCAAGCCCCCATGCGTGCGGCCGCACCCTCCCTCCCCACACACATACCTTCTTGAAGGGGGGCACCTGGACGATGAAGGGGGCCGACAGGTTCTGCAGCGGAGGCGGGACGGGGGGGAAACGGGTCAGCAGCCGCAGGGCGGGCACGTGACACACAGGGAGCGGTGCCGCCAGCCCCAGCCCCGACAGCCTGCCGTGCGCCTGAACACCCCTGGCGTAGGTTGTGTCGTCCTCGGACGGCGGACCACGCCCCGGCGGCACGCTAAAACACACACGCTTTCCCCTTGTCCCCCCTGCACCCCCCCTGCCCCACCATGGCATAGATCTTGTCGTTCTCCGCGCAGTGCTTGGCCACAGTGTCGATGGACTGGTGGTGGTGGTGGTGGAACAAGAGGGGGGTCCAGGGCAACGCGCAGGGTCAGCAAGCTGGCCTTCGCACCGTGGCGTAGACGGGGGGTTCTCGACGGGGGCCACAGACGGCCCAGCCCTGCGCCACCTGCGCCCACCCTGCGCCCATCCCTCCTGCTCCCCGGCCCTCGCCCATTCGCCCTGCCCCTATCTTCATGCCCTCCCATGGTCAAGCAACCGGTTTACCTAGACTCCCCTCACACCCGTCTTCACATCTCCCGGCTCCCCGGCCTCCCCCACTTCACCCTCTCCCCACGCCTCCTTCCCCCCCCCTCAACTCCCCTCCCTCTCCCCCCCCACCGCGGGCGACACGGTGATGAAGAAGCCGGTGCAGTAGACCACGCGGGCCTTGTGCAGCAGGGCCAGGTTCTCGGGCAGGTTCAGGTGCTCGACCTGGGGGGCGGGGGGGAGGGGGCGCAGTGAGGGGGGAGGGGAGGGGTGATTTTCGGAGCGTTGGAGAGCGTAGGAAGAGATAGGGGATGGGGCAGCGTGAGAGAAGCACACGTCGCAGCGGGAGGAGGGGCGTAGTAGAGGGAAGGAGGAGGGGCAAGGGGAGGACGAAGGCTTGCTACGAGGCAGGCTGCGGGCGTGGCGGGTGTGGGCCGGGCAGGCAGGCCCCGCAGGGGGCGACGGCACCCTCGCCCCAGGGCCTGGCTGCTAGCACAGCACGCCGACGGCGGCATCTGCCCATGCCCCGCCTCCCCCTCGCCGGACCGTGTCCGTCCAGTCAAGCAGTAGGGCCGTCCCAGGCTCGGTCTGACAGACAGACAGACTGACACACGTGCGACTGGCTGAGGCTGAGGCCTGCACCCAGACCATCTGCTCGACCCCCCCAGCTCTTGCGGCGACCCTGCACAACCCCCAATCTCAACTGCGACATGTGCCCTGAGCAGCCCCACACGTGCTCTCTGAGCACAGCCCTTGTGGCCCCCCGTTGTTGTCTGCAGGATCTGGTCCTAGTCTCGGAGCAGCCTGTCGACGCCACAGCGACCCGGTCCCCGTGCGCCCTGCCCCCCCCTGAGCCCTGCCACGGTGGGCCCCCCTGAGCCTGTTACGTTGGGCCACCCCACGTGCACATACACACGGGCCTGACGGCCGCCTAGGTCCAAATTTAGCTCCTGGTGTTGAGTGCTTTCTGCTACACGCACCTTGAAGTTGTTGGCAGCGGCCAGGTTGGCCACCAGCGAGCGCTCCGAGCTGACGATGCACGTGGCGCACGTGCCCGTGGGCGTGGAGGCGTCCACCTGGTAGCGGACCTGCGCAACAGCCGGTCAAACACGCGGTCAACGAAGGCACGGAGGAAGGCATGGGAGGGGGTGGCCGGGGTTTTGTGGTGGATACGTGGCGGGGTATGGGTGGGTGGAGGGACGGGAGGGATGGGGTGGATGGGGAGGTCGGACAACCCGAGGAAGCTGAGGTGCCATACGCCAGGGTTTCGCGGGTCTATGGGTGGGGGGGCTCACATTGACGCCCTCCGAGTTGGCGACCTCAGTCATCTTGCGGCCAAACTCGTCGTCGCCGATGCACCCCATGTAGGTGGTGGCGTGGGGCACCTGCAGCATCCACTGGCAGATACGGGTGCTGTTCTGGCCCGCACCACCGGGGATGTACTCCACGTTGGACATAGCGGCCAGCTCCTGCAGGGCGACCGGGGACATGTGGCCATTAGCGTCGCCCGCGCAAACGGCTTTCAGCGCCCAACGGCGGCACCAGCATACCCGCAAGCGCTTGGTCACTTACCCCGTACATAGGCAGGTGCTTCTCCTCGGCGAGAATCTGGTTGGCCAGCTTGATCTGCGCGGCGGCCAATTCGCGCCAAGCATGTGTTGCAGGTGGGGCACTGCGAGGAGCGCAGCAACCTCATTTCGCCTCGGTTGCTCCTATCGCGCACCTCATACTTGTCCAGGAAGGCCTGGTCCACCACCGCGGACACATCCAGCAGCGGGTTGCCCAGGCACAGGAAAGCTCCCTCAAGACCGGCCATTTTTGAGATTGGCTGTTTGTGTAGAGCTCAACGTGCAAGGAAAAAAGTAGCTTCACCGTTGCCGACCGGCGGTCTACTTGCATCCGACTCGCTCGCATCGGGGTGGTCAGGCGGTCGACCGACCACAACCTGCTACACAACATATGTGGAGTCTCACTGCTCAAGGGGCCACGCTACACCTGCTGGTTCAATAGGACGCCCGGCAGCTTGAACATTCATCACTTGACAGCCCAGCACCTGTTCCACCCGATCTACACATTTAATTCAGTCACTTGTTGAATAAGCAGTCTCGGGCACTGGTTGGCTCGGTGCCGGGAGAGCGGAGGCAGCCGACGGCTTTGCTCGCCGGGTCGAGCTGGGCTCGCGACCATGAGTAGGTGGCCCCAGCTGCTGGCACGAGACGTCAGGGGCTTATGCGGCAGGGCTAGCGGCTGGGGCCGACCTGGGGTCACAAAAGGGTCAAACCTGCGCTCCAGCCCTCCACCCGGACCCGCGCACCTGACCCCTTCGTGCCCGTCGTCTGCACCACAACCCGCCAGGCGGCCTCTTCAACCCCTTTGCGGAGGAGGAGGGAGAGAAGGACAAGGGGTTCTCTTTCTACAGGTGCGGACAGCCCCGGCCCTAGGGTCCCTTCCTCCCCTCCACTGTGAAAGCCTCTGACCTACTTTTAAGCGGGCCCTACCTCCTGCACTTGCGATACCGAGGGGCCACCCGCAGCTTACCCACCTGTATCGCCGGCCCTCTTCACCCCGCAGTGACCCGCTAGCGGCCTATGCGTCTGTGCCCAGGGCGGCACCCGGACCGCGGCCGCCCGTCAGACCCCCAGGTGGGGAGGGCTTCACGCAGGGGACCCTGGGGCGCGCGTGGGGGGATGCGGGCATTGCGGGGCTTGCGGTGGTGGCGAGCAGCATCCGCGGCTGTGACTGAGGGCAAGGCACGGACCTGCGGCACGGGCCTGGGGCTCCATAGGAACAAGCGCCTGGGGCTAGCCTGTGCTGAGGGAGTAGCGCGTGTGACCGCTGGGATGTCCGCGGATGAGCGGCCCTTTCACCGACCTTAGCACCTCCGCACCAACGAACGCCTGGGGCTGGCCTGTGCTTTGAGAGCAGCTGCGCACGTGACCAGTGAAACTGCTGCGGAGGAGCGGCCCTTTGATAGGCTGTTCCTCTCGAGCCCTGAAGAGGCCGCTGTCTCGAGGGGCGGCCCTGTCCGATCCGCTCTGGATCCATTTCCTGACTATGTCTTACCGATCCCCACCAGGCCCACCAGGCCCAGGGCCGCTCCCAGGACCGCCCTCCACCTCCGGCCGAGGCGGGCCCCCGCCGCCGATGGGCCCAGGCGGGCCCGGGTGGGGCCGCGGCGGCGGCGGCGGCGGTTGGGGCATGCCCGCGCAGTTCGGACGTGGCGGGGGCCGAGGCGGCGGCCGCTGGGGCGGCGGCCCGCCGGCCCCGTACCACCAGGGGGGCTACGGCGGTCCTCCTGGGGCCTACGGAGGGCCTCCACCGGGTGGACCTGGATGGGGCCCGGGTTCGGGCCCGCAGGGACCCCCACCAGGCCCCTATCCGGGCGCCTTTCCCCAGGGCCCCGGGGGAGGGGGCGGAGGGGGGCGGCCGAACAAGTGGGTCCGCACCGAGGGCCCCGGGGAAGCAGCAGCCGGGGCGGGGCCAGGCGGCGGCAGGGGGCAGCCCGTCTTCGGCCGTGGCGACGGCGGCGGCGGCGGCGGCGGAGGTGGCGGCGGCAGAGGTGGCGGGGGCGGCCGAGGCCGCGGTCGGGGCCGCGGCGGCGGCGGGGAGGGCGGGCCGCTGGGACATGGCGATGACGGCACGATCGCTCCTGGGTCCATGGGGGCGTACTACAAGCCCTCCTTCAGTGGCAACCCTTGGGCCCCCCTGGAGGCCCAAGCCCATGCAGCCGCGTCAGCATCCGCGTCAGCAGCGGGCGAAGGGGCGGGAGCCGAGCCTGCGGCCAAGGCCGGGGCCATTGACACGCGGCGGCTGGGAGGGGCGAGCCTGGCGGAGCTTTTTGCACGGGGCGAGGAGGGCGAGGGCGGAGGGCAGGGCGCGGACGGCGGCGCTGCGGGGGGCGGGGCTGAGGGCGCGGCCGCAGGCGGGAGGCTGGATGCAGAGGGGATGCAGGATCGGCCGTGGCACTGAGGCTTCCGGGAAGGGGTTGACGGTGACGGACAACTGACGGGCAGTTGGACTATGCGGCTGTTACTGTTACTGCAGAAAGGGGTGTCACTAGGACCACTGGCAGGCCGGCGGTCCATAGCAGTCCGTGGGGACGGGACGGCGACCATCTTTAGACCCATCCGGATGATACATGGCAGCCTTCCTCTCTCATCCCGCACACGCGCAGGCCGGCGGTCCGTAGCGGGATGCACCTGAGGCTGAGGGGATGCACCTGATCAGACCCCGCGGGAGCCAAGCGCATTCCCACAGCGGGTGCTGCATTGCGCACGTGCCGCGCTCTCAGGACTATCAACATTGTTCCTCTGCGACCTAGACGCCCCGCGAGGAAATGCCGCGATCTTTGCGGGGCCGCAACGCAGCCTCGAAACCGCCATCAAGGAGCTCTGCAGCTGCAGCTCAATCTGCAGCGAGCCCGCTTGATTGCCTGGACGGTGTGGCGGACTGGGCAGAGCGCATCCTGGGGATTAGCTCGCCGCGGTCGCCGCTGAGCGTGGCAGAGTTTACGAAGCTGGGCGATCTGCTGACAGCCGCTGAGCAGGTGAGCTGCTGAGGCTACCAAGGCGTGGGCTCTGCTAACATGATCCTCAGCTCACTCCCTTCCATGTTTCGCACTTCCAGTATTGTGTGGAGTGCTTCGATACCGACCACCCCGTGGACACAGCCGCGGACCGCGTCCTCACCAGCGCGCCCGTGCGCGTGGGGCTACTACGGCTGGTGGCGTGGGCATTGCGGCTGCCGAGCGATGGGCAGCCCGAGCACTGCCGATGGGCCGCCTATCAGGCATGCGGCTTGACCGCGTCGCTCTTACACGCCACGACGCGGTCCCCTGCAGCGATCGAAGGGCAGCTGGACCTCGCCCGCGGGCTGCTGCGGACCCAGGCCCTGCACGCCGCAGCGCGGCAAGTCGCCAGCACCGTCGCGGGCCTCGAGCGGGGCCCGCAGCCGCCCTCCCTTGCCCGCCGCAATTCGGCCTTACAAACCCTACACGCTACGCTGGTGTTCCTTCGACGCCTGACCTCCTCTGGTTTCGCCTCTAGCCTGCTCAGCGACCTGGCCCTGCACTTGGCCGAGTCGGCTGTGCTGGAGCACTCGGCGCGGCTCCTGCTGGCGCTCCTACGCTTCGAGCCGCCGCCGTCAGCTGGGGGCCGGCGGGCGCTTGGTGCGGTGGGCTACAACTTCGCGGCCACGTACATCATGTGCTCTGCCGCACATCAGGCCGCACAGGCCGACGCCGACGCTGCTGACGCGGATGCGGACGCGGACGCGGCGGCGGCTGACGCCGCCGCCGCAGGAGCCGCCGCCTCGAGCTCTGCAGTGTCGCCCTCCATCGCTGACGCGGACGCGCCGGCGGCGGTGGCGGCTGCCGCCGCCATCGCAGCACGGTTGCGGCAAGTGCTGGCCGGCTCTTGCGCGCAGCACGCGGCCATGGTGCTGGGGCTGGCGGCGCTGCGGGAGGCGGAGGGCGGGGCGGCGGGTGGCGGGGGAGGCGAGGCGCCGCGCCTGCGCCCGTGCCCGTGCCTGCCGCGGCCCGTGCAGCGACCCGAGGAGGGGCTCGCACCGCTGCTGCATGCGCTGCTGGATGCTGTGCATCCCGGCCACCCGCCCCCCTCCCTCTGGCACCTCACCGCCGTTTGGATGCTCCTCCGCGTGGGTCTCAACGCGGCGGCGGCGGCAGAGCGGCAGGGGGGTGCGGCGGCGGCGCGGCGCGCTGGCGGCGGCGGCGGCCCTGCCGCCGACGCCGGCTGCCAGGCCATGTCGCTCGACGAGGGCCGGGAGTTGGCGGTTACAGCGTTTGCTCGGGCCTGCTTTGCCATGCGGTCCCGATACCCCTGGCTGGGGCCCCGGGCGGCGCCGGCGGCCGACATCTGGCGGCTGGCGGCGGCGATGGCGCGGCAGGGGGTGGTGAGCGAGAGAGCGATCGACACCTACTCGAACAACATTGGGTGGCTTCTCGTCGACTGCTGGCAAGACGTGCACGCCGGAGAGGGTGAGAGTGGGAGAGGGCGCGAAGGGCTTTTAGCCGGGAAAACGTAGGCAGTGACGAGCTGGCGAGCCTGAGGTACGGAACCGAAAGCTCCTGCCGCTGCCTCGACCTCGCCCTCGCCCTGCCGCTACACACCGGCCTTCTAGATTGCTGAGACAATACCGATTTTGCCAACAACAATTGCCTTGGCGGGTACTTATCACGCGCCCGCCCCACGCATCCTAAACACACACACAAATCACCGCGAGTTAGACTCCCAGGCTAATGCGAGCAGCCCTTCACACTCTGTGTGCACCGCAGCCTCTAAAACAACGTATACACCCCGCTGCTTGCTTGCCTCCCCACCACCAGCCGCAGTGGCCTGGCACTTCACAGGCGAGCCGCCTTCCGCCGTGGCGGCGGCGCGGGCGGGCGGCGCGCTGCCCCTCCTGGAGCGCCTCTTGCGCCGCTCGGGCGCAGAGCCAGAGGGGCCGGAAGCGGGGATCTTGGCCGGCATCGATGACATCTCGTGCTGGGGCTGCCTCCTGCCGCTCCTGGCGTACGGTGATCCGCTGCAGGCGGCGGCGCTCGTCGCCACCGCGACCAAGCTGCTGCGGAGGGTCAACCCACATGGGCTGCTGGAACCCCAGCTTCGGGGGCCTCGTCTGGCCGGAGCCCTGGCTGCTGACTTGGCCTGCACGGTTGGCGAGGGCACAGCCGCTTCCAGCCCTGCTGCTGAGGATGAGGATGCTGCTGCTTTTGCGCCGCCCGCCCGGCACCAACTGGCGCTGGTACTGTCCCTGGCGCTCCCCGAGTGGCTGCCGGAGCTGTCCCGCCTCGTACGGCAGGCGGCGGCGTTGGACGAGGCCGCGTGGCGGGCGGAGCAGCAGCGGAAAGGGCAGGGGCAGGGGCAGAGCCGGGGGGGGCAAGAGACGCGGGCCTCCGCGGCCGACTGTAGAACGGCTGCTGAGGACTGTAAGGAGCCGGCCACTCTGGCTTCCTGCGTGGAGGGGCTTCTGGTGGGCCTGAGCTGGGCCCGCCCGGGCCCCCATCCTCGCGGGCCTCGCCCGTCCCACGCCTCTGCCACCGCTGTGACAGCCCCCACCGAGACACCTGTCGCTGCCGACGGCAGCTTTGGCTCCGACGCAGCTCGCACCGCAACAGCCAGCGGCGGCTGTGGGGCCGGCGGCGGCTCGTCCCACGCCGACGCCGGCGGCGGCGAGGCCGGCGGCGGCGAGGCCGGTGGCGGCGCCGCCGGCGGCGGGGAGGCCGGCGGCGATGAGGCCGGCGGCGGTGAGCCAGCTGGCTGGCCCTGGGGCTTGCTTCCCGCGGCGGAGGCGGTGGAGGTGGTGGGGGCGGCGCTGGGGCTGGTGCAGCGCCGGGATCCGGATGCGGGACTTTGGCGGCGTCTGCACTCCCATCTGGGCGCGGCGGCCCTGGACCTCGCCGCCACGTGTCCCGTGACGGTACGGCGGGCCGTCGCTGATGCTCGGCCCGCCTTTGCCTGGCGGCCTGAGGGGCTCCGCGCGGTGGCAGCAGTACTGCGGGGCAGGGACTCGGAGGGGGAGGGGGAGGGGGGTGGAGAGGGAGGCTTCTGCGGTACGCTAGCGCGGGGGGTGGAGCGCCTTGCTGAGCAGCTGGCGGCGTGGGCGGAGGGAGAGGGGGAGGGCGGCTTTGCACTGGATGCCCCGGCGGTCGCCGGCGGACCCAGCTGCTTGGGGACCGTGCTTGCGGGCTGGGCTGTGCCGCCACTCGAGGCCCGCCGCCGCCTGGGCCTGCCACCCGCCTGCTCCCACCCCGCCTGCGCAAACCTGGCCGGCGACAGCGAGGCGGGGCTGCGACTGAAGCAGTGCGGGGGCTGCGGGCAGGCGTCGTACTGCTGCCAGGAGTGCCAGAAGGCGCACTGGCGGGCGGGGCACAAGGAGGCGTGCGGAGGCGGCAGTGGCAGCAGCAAGGCAGGGTAGCTCGCTCTCGCTCAGGGTCCGGAGATTGTTCCGGTAACAGCTTGACCTTGGGGTGGGATGAAGCAGGGGTGGGGGTAGCGACAATCTTGTTGTATGCTGGATTCTGGACGAGCGCCGGTGTGGGTCGCCAGCCATGCACCTCTGCACGTCTGCAGCCTCGACGTGCACAGGCCGGCCGTGCGGGGAGTGGTTGAGCACACAGTCGAGTACACAGTTGACGACTTGATGGGCCTTGATCGCTATACCAGTAGGATATCCTGCACAGCAGCAGGGTCTGGGAGTGTCGATTAGGGGTTACAAGGGTCGAGCTTTACGGGCAGGTCCGCACGATGCGGCCGTACTCCACCAGGCCCTGCCTTGCCACGAAGGCCTGCAGTACGGCCCCGCGTGTCAACATCCGCATTCCTCTCTCCTGCAGCGGTCGGGCCGCGACGGTGCGCCCCCGACCGTGGGTTCCCCGCGGTCACCCCACCAGCAGCCGCCCGGCAAGCACGCTCCACGTGCCTTCAAGCTTCAGCCCGCCCCCTCCGCAAATCCGCACGGTCCATGCGTCCTGGACCACACCCTGCCGCCCCGTCGGGCTAGGGGAACATGCCCAGGGAGAACCGTCTTGCAACGCGGGGTCACGCGGCATAGCACGCCTTGTCTCGCATTGCCCGCGCGTCCAGATTTTGAGATTACTGCAAAGCAGTCTCCTTCATCCCCGGGAGAACGTGGGTCCAGTCCAGAGCGCCTGCCTGCACCTCCTCTACCTCTCTAGCCTGGCCTCCAAACAACCCCTCACCGCCTCCCCGCTCCCCCTCCACCCGCCCCCCCGAACCGCTCCAGCCTCAGCCGTCGTAGCTCATCCACCGACGGAGCCGCGGGCGCTTCTGAGGCCGCCGCCGCGGCAGGCGCCGAGGCGTGTGGCGCCGCCGCCGCCGCCGCCGCGGATGCGTGGGCGCCGGTATCCGGGGGGCGCACGGGGGCGGCGGGGCGTGGCGGGACGGCGGAGTGGCGTGGGGCCGAAGGTAGAGGGGGCGCCGTGGGCTGGGCGAGCTCGGGCGGGAGTGGTGGGGCCGAGGGCTCGACGGCGGGGCCCGGGACGTAGGGCCGGGCCGCGGCGGCTGCGGCCGCGGCTGCGCGCTCTTCCGGCTGCACGGGCATAGGGGAGATGAGGCAGGGCGGAAGGAAGTGGAGGGGGAGGGGTCAGGCGGTCAGCTGACGGCATGGGTATGGGTGTCCTGCATCGGGCTCCTCGCCCATTTTAAGGGCCACACACAGAGCCGGTTCGCATGCTCGCTGCCCACAGCCTCCCACGTTGGCCGCCCATCCCGTTATCCCCCCTGCGTACCTGGATCTCCCTCGCTCGCGCCGCAGGGTTCCGGTGCGTGAGCCCGCCGCCGTCGCCCTCGCCGCCGCCGCCCAGCCGCCCCCCCGAGTTGAAGTATTGCCGCCGCCCCGCGTTCTCAGGCACCCCCACGTTCACCCCAGGTGGCATCCCCGAGCCACCCCCTGCCACACCCCCTCCTCCCCCAGCCCCAGAACCGGCCCCGGCCCCGCTCGCCCCCCGCACACCCCCACTTCCCCCCGCCCCGCCCCCCGCGGCTCCGGTCCGGCCACGATTCGTGTCGGGCCGGGGTGGGCCGCGACCCAGTCGGCCGCCTGAGCTGAAGTATTGCCGCGCGCGGTAAACCCAGCCCCCGTTGCCGCCCTCTCCGGGGGGCCGATCGCCTGCGGGCTCTCGCCAGGCTTCCCGGTCTCGGACGCCCTGGGGGTTTGCACGAAGCAAGGTTTGAGTAGTGACATCAGCAGTGCGTCAAGGCGGTCTAAAAAAGAAGGGAAGCCTCCGTATCTAGTACTGCCCCATGAACCCGGTCACACTGCTACCCCTCGCCGCTACCCCTCCGCCGCCTCCCTGCCCTCCCGCTGCCCCGCACCTGCGGCCGCCACCCCGCCGCCGCCGCCGCCGGTGCCACGAGGCGCACGTGCAGCCAGCCCGCCAGTATGCCCCCCAGGTGGCCCAGGAAGGAGGCGCGGGGGTTGAAGTAGGAGGACAGAAGCAGCTCCTGGGGGTGCGTGGAAGGGAAGGGGGGAGGGGTTCATGGTGGGGGAGCGTGTACGACAAGCTGGCCCCCTCCCCTGCAGCACTCTCAAGAGCCCCCCTAAGCCCCCCTAAGCCCGATTGCGCCCCCACACGCCAGGGGTCCGGTCGGCATCGCCACTCACCGCCCACGCCAGGTACTGTGGGGGCAAGGCGTGAGGGACGTGGGCACAGAGCAGGGTCACGAGGGCAACAGACCTCTCTCCAACCCGCGCAGAGCAACAGCCTCCCTTGCCGTGGGGTCCAGTTTGCGAAATCAAGGTTGACGCAGGGGGGTCTCCATGTCAGCCGTGTGCCCCGTACGGCCGCACCCTCGCCCTGCCCCTCCCCCCCCCTACACACGGACCTTGGTGGGCAGTGTGACGCCCATAACCTGGGAGTGGCCGGGGGAGTCGTGCCCCAGCACCACCTGTGTGGGTAAGAGGGGGGGAGGGGGGAGGAGAGGCGGGGGAGGGAGGTGGCTGAGGAGGGTGGGGAAGTTGACAGGCCGACAGTGCGCAGGGGGCATCCGGGCGGGGTGCGCAGCGGTGGCCCCGGATCGTTGCGGACCAGCGAGCGCTTGCGGCAGGGCCCACGCTGGCAATCACGCGCCCAGTACCGCATCCCTACCGCCGCAGATCCTCTGCCTATCCCTTGGTACCCGGCCGCCGCCTTATCGTTTCCCGCTCGACAACAACTCCCTTGATACCCCGCGGTATAACGCAGGCGCTAAAGTGACTGTTCCTCCGTCCCGGCACCGGGCCCTCGGACCCCGCCCCCCGCCCCCGCCCCCCCACCTTCATGGCGAACAGCACCGCCGAGAACCCCACGGCGCACGTGCTCGAGTACAGGTACCTGGGGGCGCAGGAACAGGGGCCCAAACAGGGCGGGCAGCGTCAAGCTTTCAAGGCCCCGCCCTCCGCTTCTGCTCGCCTCCTGCTATCCATCCCAGCTCCAAAAGTCCCGCTTAAGCAGTCAGCCGTGCCTCAGCTGCCCGTGGAAGCTCTTGCGCCCACCACGCCCTTCTCCCGCTGTCCGTCGGGGCCGTCATGCGCCCTGTGCAGCCCCACGCCCTCAGTGTCATGTCCTCATCCCCCTTCCGCTCGCCCGCTCGACAGCTTCAGCCCACGGTTTTAGCAGTATCATACCCTAGCATTGGAAAGCATGGGCTCCCTTCCTCCTTCCCGCCCGACCATCCCCCCGGCCGCTCACCCATACCCAGGGACCAGCTCCGACAGCCCCCACGCCAGCGCCACCGTACAGCCGTGCGCCAGGAGCAGTAGCTCGGCCACAAGTACGACGAACCCCACGTGGCCGTACCGCCGCTCCAGCTGTACGCCCTGCACGCGCCAACCCGGTCCCAGTGATTTGCAAGTGCGGGGAGGGACAGGAGTCCCTGCAGCTAAGCAGTTGCAAGCCCAGAAGCAAACAGCAGATGGGCAGGGGCGGTTAACTGGCCCGAGCCCTCCAGGAGCGCTAGCCAAAAGCCGTAGAAGGCTACCGTATCTGCTCGTACAAGTGCCGTACCTTCCACACCAGGCTGCTCATGTTGTACGCCACGTGCATCTGCGTGGGGTGAGCCGTACGTCATGCAAGCTGTCAAGGTGGTTGGTCGGGCCAGGCCTCGGCGGAGCCTGACACGCCTCCCCCTCCGGCCTTGCCGGCCCTTGCCCTTGAGGCTGTGCAATACGGCCCCCTAGCCCTAGCCCTGCCTGTCCTCCCCGCCGCTGCCCTCCCGTTTCCCCCCCTCGTTACCACCCCTCTCCGCCTCTGCTTTCCATTCCCGTTCCTCGCCTCACCGCCCCCCATCCCCTGCCGAACACCTCCCCGCCCTGCCCCCCCCCCCCTGCCGAGGCACCGCACCTCGTCCGCGTGCAGGAAGCCCGAGACCAGCAGCCGCCACCACTGGTGGCCCTGCAAGGGTGGGTCCCAATCCCAATGTGGGCACCGGAGGGAGTCCCACCACAGTCACGAGGTAGCCCGCATCCCCGCACCTGGCAGGAGCGGTCCTGACCCTCCCTGGTCCCTCCCCCCATCTCCAGTCAGAGCCCGTAGGCCGGTGTTAATCCAGCACCACCACCGCCGCCCCCTCCGGCCCAGCATATCCCCCAATCGCCGAGCCGAGGTGTCTGACCGGTGTTTGACCAGCATCTGACCCTGGATTCCTGGATCCTTGGATCCGGCCGTACGCACCTCGAGGACGAGCTGCGGCTGCAGGCAGGCCTGCCACACGGGCGGCACCAGCCCACGGCCGGGCGCATACTCGGGCGCCAGCGTGGGAGCGAAGTAGAGGAAGAGGTTCACTGCGGACGGGAAGAGGGCAGCCGGCTGGTCAACGGCGGTCAAGTGCACTGGACTTGCGGCTGGTCACGTTTGCAGGGGACACCGTGGCACAGGGCCCTGGGCCCAGGATGTTGCCATAACCCCTCCTCTGACCCGAACATCCCTCCACCCCTCCACCTCCTTTGCACTCCCACGCGGGGTTTTCGCGTTCAAGTGGCAGCGCGCCAGTGCAGCTGCTGACGCGAGCAGGCGAGAGCTGTCCTCGGCGCATGTCCCCACAGGCCGTCCCAGCGCACGCACCGCCGATCAACGCAAGCGTCACAGGAGGTTTCCAAGGCAGCTGCTGGATTTGTTGCCAAAGCTGTATGAAGAGTAGGATGGCGTAAGGATTGGGTCCCCCCCGATGGCCATGGTAGCCGGCCCCGGGGAAGCCCCTACGCCGAAACATGGCGAGGGGTTTGGTGGGCAATGGCTACACGGTGTATGTGAGTGGGTAGGGGTTGTGGGGCCGGGTTTCTCTTCTCGAGAGGCCGGTCGCGACAGCCCCGATGAGAGCAGGGCTTTCTCGCCGAGCCCGCTTGCACACTTGTCCCCCACTTTACGCGCCATTGATCTAGACTGAGAACAACGCACACGCTAGATCAGGAGCTTGCATGCGCTAGGGGAGGGTGCACGCAATGCAGCGGTCACTAGTGGGCAGGCAGGGCGCTGGGCGCACCTGCGTTGGCAGGGCGGCTGTTTCTCAGCGCCCGGCCTCGGCGGTGCGACCAACGCCAGGGTCGCGAAGAGGAGCCGTGGTGGTGCAGGCGGTAAGCTGACCTGGGCCAACGCCGATCACAGCGCTGGAGGTGCCGGGCATGGACTGGAGCTCATGCCTGTCGGTCTCCATGAATGCAGCGGAAACTTGCGCACCTGCGAAAGAAGATGTGGAAGGAGGCTGGGCCGCCGCCCGACCTCGCCACGCGCCTGTTCAGCGAGCGCATCATGTACCTGGTGGGTGCAGCACGCTGGGGGCGCGGAAAGGGCGCTCGGAGCACGAAATTTTGAGCGAGACCCTCCGCCGATGGGTTGTGGCGCAGGGCATGCCCATCGACTCTTCCGTCGCGGAGCTGCTCACGGCGCAGCTGTTCGTGCTGGTGCAAGAGGCCCCCGATCCCATCTTCTTCTACATCAACTCCACGGGCATCGCGGTAGGCGTGGGCGTGCCATCCGCGCGAGCAACCCATCCACCCCGCAGCGCTCGCCACGCCTCCCAGCCGCTCACGCACGGCCCCTACCCGGGGCTTCCTCCTGACCGCAGAAAAGCACAACCAAGTACGGCAATGAGCACGAGGCCATTGCGGTGTACAACATGATGAAGGGCGTGCAGAAGTTCTGCCCCATCTACACGCTCTGCGTCGGCAACGCCTTTGGCGAGGCCGCCCTGCTCCTCTCCGCCGGCTCCCCCGTGAGTTCCCCCACCACTGTCCCTAACCATGTCGGTTCATCCCCCCGTCCGTCCGTTCCTTTTCTTACCATCCTCCTCGACTGGCGGAGGGCCGAGGAGGCCAGCGGCAGCGAGGCCGCCGGGGGCCAGCGCACAGCGAGGTCGCGACCAGGCGCTTCAGCTGGGGGCAGACTCCGGCGGCAATCACGGCGACAGACGGCCCATGGGAGGCGCCAGCAGGAAAGCCGTGCGCTGTCCGCCCTGGGGGCAGGGGACACGGGGTTGCAGCGGCACTCTCGACCCGGCGCGTGGAGGCTCCCGGTCCTGAGGCAGCGCACTGCCTGTTGGGCGGAGCATTGCGGCAGCGACCGGCCAGTCAGCAGGGCCCGCCATTGGCGGGCGGCGGCTCACGCTGTTCCCGGCCGCGCACGCGCCCTTACATGGGCGAAGAGGCGGAGGCGCATTTGCCCGAGGAGGCAGGGCCAGCGCCCTGTCCCCGGCCAGGCGACGGCTTGGGAGCTAGCCACCGCAGCTGGTCTGGGCCTCCGGTTCTGGATCCACCCGGAATCCCCTGCCAAGGATCCAGTCCGATCCATTCCGGATCCAGCCGTGGATCAGGCAAATCATGATGGAGCAGCAGCGGCGGACGGGGGGTCGGACAGCCCGGACAGCGTGATGTCAAGACCGCAACCGGCATGCCCCGCCGCGGTCGGCAGCGGCAGGGGTGCAAGTGGGTCACCCACCTAGCGCCCCGGGCTCCCTGGTACCCCAGCCGCTCAGTCCAGCAGGCAGCGCTCTGACCAGTGCTGGCCAGTGCTGGGCAGCGTGTATTGCGAAGCAGCCCCCGGCAGCAGGCCGGCACCCGGAAGCGGAAGACGGATTGATCCCAATAGCGGCCGGGCGTTGGGCGTTGGCCCCCTCGACCTCCCCTCGGCCGGCTCCCCTTGAACCCCGCCCCACCCATTTCCACACCGCTCGTTGCCCGCCCCGTCCTCCCTAAGTCCATCCCTCCACCTCCCAAACCCTCATCCCTCCATCCCCCTCCCTCCACCCCCCCCCAACCCCCCCCCCCCAGGGCAAGCGCGCCTCCCTCCGCTCCTCCACCATCATGCTCCGCCAGCCCCTGCAGCGCCTGGGCGGCATGCAGGCCTCGGACATCGACATCTACCGCAAGATCACGCGCGAGAAGAGCGCCACCATGGTGAGATCCATCGCGCGATCCATGCGGGTTGGATCGAGATCCACACCGGCGACTTCAAAAAAAGTGTGATTGGCACGGATCCCTTTTTCGCCTTTCACAAATTAAAACGCGCCTCTCTTCTCCTGTCAGGCCAAGTACCTGGCCGCCTGCACCAAGAAGACCGAGGAGGAGATCACGGCCGACTTCCAGCGGCCCAGGTGGGGACCTGCCGGGGCCCAGGGCAGGCCCAGGGGGCTGGGGTGGCTGACGGGGGGGGGGGGCGAGTCCGCGTGGCCGGCCGTGGGCCGGGGCACGGAGGCGCACGGCGCTGGGGAGGCACCCTGGAGGGGGGCATCTCCAGGACTGAAGGGCGAGGGCAGAGCAGCACGGGATGTGACCCCTTGTTCCCATACCTCCCTCACCTCCCCAAAACATCCTCACACACACAGGTACTTCAACCCGTACGAGGCGGTCACGTACGGCCTGATCGACACGGTGCGTGGGATCACGTGGGCCGTAACCTTCGAGCGTGAAGAAGATGGGGGCGGAGGGGCAGGGCTGGCTAGGGCGGGGAATGGGAAGCGGGGAGGGCCTGCGAGGCAGGCGCGCCGGTCGGAATGCAGAGGAGGGGGTTTGTGTTTATGACTTTGTAACCCGCAGCTGCATCACCGAGCTCGACCCCCCACCCCTCACCCGCCACCCTCTATTAACCCACTACCCCCCCTCCCTGTCCCCTCCCTGTCCCCCCCCTGTCAGGTCCTGGAGCCCAAGGAGGAGCGGGTGGTGTTCAAGGACTGGGAGAAGATGGGATCCGAGATCTCGGAGCTGGGGCTGTGGGACGACGACGAGCAGCCGCTGCCCACCAGTGAGGCCATGGGGGGGGGAGGTTCTGGGGGCCGAGGGGCTTCGGGGGTGCGGGAAGAGGGGGAGCCGGGGAGGGTGGGCGCGTGGGATGGGTAGCCGGGGAGGGAGGGGGAGGTTGACAAGCATCAGGGCCGAGGATACTCATGGGAACCTCCTTTCTTCGTCGTTTCACGGACCCTGACACCCTCCCTTTGACCCCTCCCCCGCCCCCAGACGTCATGTACCCCGGCACGTCCCAGTACTGGCGCTCGGACTTCGACGGTTAAGCGCCTCGACGGTTGCGACCGTTGGCGGTTTACCGTTGTCCGCTCGCGCGGCCCGCTGCCGTGCCGTCGCGAGGCAGAGGCGCGGCGGGCCATGAGGCTGTGGCGGGTTTCAGCAGGGGGTACCCCTCCTGCGGTGCGCGGGTTCGGGGCCGGTGGGGTCGGGCCCAGTGGGGCCGAGGCGGCGGTTGGGGGAGTGGGAGTGGTGGCGCAGGCCCAAGCCGGGCCCGGGCCCGGCGGTTGGCCGTGCTTGGGCAGCCAAGGGTGCTGAAGCGGTGTCGGGGCGGGGGGGCCGGGGCGTGGGCAGGGCTGCTCCTGGTGGACGGCCGAGCGGGCGCTTCAGGGCTGCAAGGCGGGGCGGGGTGGGGCGCCCGGCCCCGAGCGGGCCGTGGCCTGCCCGGCAGCGCCCACGGCAGGGCTCATGTGAGGGGGGGATGGGAGCGGGGGGGGATGGGAGCGGGGGGGGGATGGGAGCGGGGGGGGATGGGAGCGGGGGGGATGGGAGCGGGGGGGGAGGGGAGGGAGGGCAAGGGGCTGCCTTGAAGGGTGTGGGTGTGCCACGTTGGGTGGCGCGCTGGGTACGGCACGTGGTGTGCTGGGTGTAAAGTAACAGCCGAGCCGATCCCACCTTCACCAAGTGCTCCAGCCCTCTGCGGCGTCCATGCCCCCCCTTCCCTCGCCTGGCTTCGCCTGGTCTCCGTGTGAACGTGCGTGCGGCTGTACACTGGGCTGGGTTAGGTTGGGCTGGGCACTCGCCAGCTGCAGTCTGGGGCGACGAGGCCTTCGCTGGCTGCCACGGCAAGGTGGCGACCGCTACAAGGGAAGGCGGCGACGAACAGAGGAGATCGGTAGGGTGGACTCGTGGAGGGCGCCTGCGTTGAAGTGGGATGCAACGTGCACCATCTGCCAGACTGCCACCCGTGCTGTGGGCCGCCCATGCGGGGCCACGCCTGCCGTCCTTGCCCTGACCCGGCTTAGGATGCGCTGGGATGCACTGCTTATCTGCGGCTTGAGCGAAATTCAGGGCTCCATCGCACGCTTGCCGAGGGGCGCGCTGCCTGTCGACCTTGCGGCTTCTGCCCAGGGCTCTGCCTCCTCATCCCACGTGACCTGCACAGCACCTTGCGAGCCGGCCTCCCGAGCCAGGGCCTGACCTCACCCTAGCGTCGCTGCCACTCATTCGCCGCACTCTACTTCACTCCTCCCCCATCGGCGGCTGCTGGGCCCTCACCGTACCCCCGTTGCACTTCTGTCTTGAGCTCTTGGACCCCCCCCCCTCAGACAGACTGCCTGCTCCTACCGCCGGTCCTCCTTCCCCTCCAACCCCGGGGTCAGCCTCTTCCCATGCTCACCCTTTCCTCCTCAAGCCGCTTACCAGGGGTGCCCTGCCCCACCGCTCGTCCTTCACCTCCGCCTCAACGGGGTAGCAAGCGATCCAGGCCCCCTGCCGCCCGGCCCCTGCACCGCCCCCTCCTCATCCTGCTTCGCCCCCGCCCCACCTCACCTCCTCCACCGCCCCCCCCGTCCCCCGCTAAACCTCCCTCTTCCTGCTTCGCCTACCCTCTACTCTCCGCCCTGCTCCCGCTCCGTCCGCCGCGGCCCGCGTCTCCCCCTCCGTCTCCGTCGCCGCAGGAAGGGGTGGGTGACCTCGTGCCCTTTCTCCCCGCCCTCCCTGTCCTCCCCCTCTCATCTCCTCCCCATCCTCCTGGCGTGGCCCCCCTGCCTTTGCCGGTCATCCGCTCTGCAACTCGGTCACCGCAGGAAGGGGTCCTCCTGCCCCCGTTCCCCTCCCCACTCCATCCGCTTCACCGCAGGAAGGGGTGGATGAGCAGGTCCCCCGCCGCCCGGGCGCCCCGCGTCAGCTGCGCCAGGAAGTCCCAGCCCGCGCCCTCCCCCTCGTCCAGGAAGGCCACCAGGCGGGCCAGGTTGGGGTCGTCCTCGGCAAAGGTGCGCAGGCCCTGACAGGGGGGGGAGAGGGAAGGGGGGGATGACTAAGAGGGGGAGGAGGGGAGGTCCAGCAGGCAACTTATGTATGCCTTTGTCCCTGCTAGTAGCCTGGCTAGTAGCTACGGCTTTTCCTTGCAACTGCAAACCGAGTACAGCTAGCGCCTAGGCGGAGGCGCATGCCGCCCACCTGCACGTCGTCGTGATAATCCTCGGACGCCTAGCTGACCAGACACCCCTGTACACCCCGTGTGACCTCAGCCTGACCAGCCCAGCACAAATGTGCAGATGGCACCCACGCACCCACCTGCACGTCGTCGTAGTAGATCTCGAAGAGCAGGCGGGTGATGGAGGTGCGCGGCAGCTGCCCCGCGGGGCTGGTGGCGGTGGCGGCGGAGAAGACCTCCAGCAGCGTCAGGGCGGTGGCCTGGGGGGGGGGAATTGGGGTGCGGGTGGGGTGCAGGGGGGATAAACAGTTTGGAGGAGGGTGGTGAGGGGGACATAGGCCATCGCTGCGCGTGGTACCCCCAAACCGCACACATACGCCGCCAGACCGTCCTGTCCCGGCTTGACCGAGCAGGCCTTCCAAGCCCCCCCTCCAATGCCCGCCCTTCTCACCTGCAGGTCGAACTTGCGCCCCTCCCGGGGGGCGGTGGAATCCAGGTCCTGGCCGGGCAGCTGGGGGCTGGCTAGGCCCAGGGGCACCCCCGACACGCCTGCAGCAGCACCAAGCACGAGTGTGCGTGCGTGGGAGGTCAGAACTGAGCGGAGGTGGAGGGAGCGGTTGGTAGCTCCTGGTCGCAGGCCCATACCTCGCTGCGGCCTCTCGCTGCGGCCTCACTTCGCAACCGCACATTGCCCCCTCTCCCGGCTTTTTGCGGAGCAGCTGCTCACCCGCCGGATCCCCCATCCAGCCCATCCCACCCGCCGGATCCAGGCGCCCGAATCCAAAGTTGTCCAGCTTCACGAACAGCCCCTCGGCGTCCGCGTCATCCGTGGACGACACAAACACAGTCCCCGAGGACAGCGACCCGTGGACCACGCCGTTGCTGCGGGGGGGACGCATGTGCAGTATGTAGCACGACTGAGTACGACAAGTACGACAAGTGTTATGCCACGCTGGGGTAGCTCCAGGCGAGTGTGCATGCAGTACGACAAGCGTGTGTCACCACGTGATGCCACGTTCCTGTCAGGGGTGTAATGCTGCAATACAGCGTCATTGATCGTACACGTGTCGTACGAGGCTGGGGCAGCTGGCGAGGCATGAGGGCCCAGGATTCTGAAGTCTGGATCCACGATCCAGGATCCAGGCGGCGCGCGGGCCCACCTGTGGCAGTAGGCCACTGCTCCCAGCACCGATCGGGCCAGGGAGCGGAGCAGCTTGTGGCGGGCGGCCCAGGCCTCGGCTTCCGCCACCTCCCTGATGGGGGGGAGAGGGGTCGGGGAGGAAGGGCAGGGGGAGGGAGGGAGGGACGGTTGAGGGCGCGGGGCGCGGGGGCGAGTGGAGGGAGGAGCTTGGGGGATGCGGGCGGGTGCGGGGGACCGGGCCCGGCCACGTCCAACTGTACTGCACCCCCCCTTCCTCCACCTTCCTCCACCTTCCCCCCATGCATGCCCTCACTTCTTTTTGAAGAATGAGAAGGACGGCTCCGGCGGCCTCACGTCCCCCAGGTACATGTTGAGCGGCTTGAGGCCCTCCTGCGGGCCAGACATACAGAGAGGCAGGCAGGGAGAGGGATTAGACACAGGGAGAAGGATGAAAATCATTAGACAGACGGAGTAGGTAACGGTAGGCAGGCTGCGGGCAGGCAGGCAGGCTGGGCAGGCGAATAAACAGGCGTATCAATTAGACAGGCGGGCGGATAGACCGACGGCTCCAATAGGCAGGTAGCCGGACATACAAACGACCTGATTTGACGGCCTGAATTGCGTCACATCGCGCGGGGTTAGGGTGTGAATCGCACGAGGGTGTGAATCGCACAAGGGTGTGAATCGCACGGTGTGAATCGCAATTATAGGCCATTCTAGCCATAAACAGGACCTCCGCGTGCAGCGCACACGCTGCGGACTTTGGGGTGCTGGGTTTGCGCATATGGATACTTCAACTCCAAAATTTCAGTCCTGCCCGGCCTAGACCTGTGAGCTAGCTGGACAGAAAGCATCTTGCGCGAGCGAGCTTCCTTGTCTCAGCAGTGACCGGTCACGCAGCGATGCGCCTCTTGGGCTTCCCTGTCGCGCTAACCGGGGACCACAGTGCTGATGGAACGGGGGTGGGGCTCCGAATAACACGTATAACAAATCTAATCATATTGTTGCCAGGTAGGGTATCAGGGGGCGTGTAATGGAGAATGTGCGTGAGCGAATTGATTGCCAACATGAAGCGGCGTTAATGGAGAGCGTGCGCGAAAATGCTAGAGGGCGCGAGCGCAAGTAACGCGAAGTACTATAATGGGCCGGCATTGATTGATAGCCGGGCCAATCAGGCGGATACACAGACGGATTAGACAGCCGGATCGAGAGACGGATTCGGTAGGAAGGCAGCCGGAACTAGAGACGGATTCGATAGGCGGGCAGGCGGACAGACAGACGCAGACACAGACGGACAGACCCACACAGACAGGCCCGCCCCTAGGCCCCGACCCCCAGGCGGCTGCCTAGCCGCCCCATGTCCCCCGACCCCCGGCCCCCGACCTCTGCCCCTTGTGGGCCCGCTGCTTTCATCCGGCGCGGCCCCCTGATGGCCCCCTGTCCCCCGCCCCCCCGACCCCCGACCACCCGACGACCCTCGCCCCGCAAGGATGTGAATTGCGCAAGGGTGTGAATCGCACGGTGTGAATCGCAATTACAGGCCATTTTTCAGCCATTTTACAGGACCCCCGCGCGTTGCACACGCTGCGGGTTTGGGGTGCTGGGTTTGCACACATGGATATGCGCAGTGAAGCAGAATTCCTCCTGTGAGCTAGCTGGACTAGCAGCACCTTGCGCGAGCTAGCGACCTTCCTTATCGTGCTCTGCGCTGCATTGCACTTTGCTTTAACCTTCCTTGTCTCGCGAGAGAAGCAGTGACCGGTCACGCAGCGATGCGCCTCTTGGGCTTCCCTGTCGCGCTAACCGCGGGCCGAAGTGCTGATGGAACGAGGGTAACACGAATAACACGTGTTACCAATCTAATCACATTGGCGCCAGGGAGGGTAACAGGGGGTGTGTAATGGAGAATGTGCGACGTACTGATGAAATGGGCGGCATTGATTGATAGCGGCCAATCAGGCGGGTAGACAGACGGATTAGACAGACGGATCGAGAGACGGATTTGATAGGAAGGCAGCCGGAACTAGAGACGGATTCGGTAGGCAGGCAGCCGGAAAGACAGACGGATTCGGTAGGCGGGCAGGCAGACAGACACAGACGGACAAACCCACACAGACAGGCCCTGCCCCTAGGCCCCAGGCGGGCGGCCGCGTGTCCCCAGCTTCAAAAGCTCCCATAGACTTTCAACCCTTAAAGGAGGCCTCTGCGAGACATGCCGAGTTGCCGACCTCCGCGTTTCCGCCAAAAGTCCCAAAACACCCAGGCATAATCATAAGTATGACTATAGGCGTCGACTGCATTGCGGATGGACGCTTAAGATGCTGGCTGCGCGCGACACGGTTGGGTCAAGGCTGATAGGTTTGCTTATCGCGGCCCAGCGTGGACGCTCAATAGGCTGCTAATATGCCCAGTGAACATAGTATGGAATGGCGAAAAGCAACTTGGTGCGAATTGATTGCCAACATGAACTATAATGGGCTGGGATTGACTGATAGCCGGGCCAATCAGGCGGATAGACAGACGGATTAGACAGGCCGGCAGCCGGATCGAGCGCGGATTCAATAGGAAGGCAGCCAGAACTAGAGACGGATTCGGTAGACGGGCAGGCGGACAGACAGACGCAGACGCAGACGGATTACGTGGGCAGGCAGCCGGACAGACAGACGGATTGGATACATATTCACTAGGCCCCGATCCCCAGGCTAGTCGACTGCCTAGCCGCCCCCCGACCCCCGGCCCCCGACCTCTGCCCCTTGTGGGCCCGCTGCTTTCATCCGGCGCGGCCCCCTGATGGCCCCCTGTCCCCCGCCCCCCCGACCCCCGACCACCCGACGACCCCCGCCCCGCCGTGTGAGCGGGGCTGCGGATAGTTGCCGACCAGTGCACTTGTTGCATTTGCTGGCCTTGCTTTTCGCGTTACCTCGTCTCCCGTGTCTCCTTTCCCCCGCCGTGTACCTCGTAACCTCGTCCCCGTTTCCCATTCCCCCCGCTTACCCATTTGTAGACCAGCCACACGCTGTCTGCCTCGGCGTCCATGGACAGGCTGGCGGCCTCCTCTGGGGGGTGGGGGTGGATTGGGGGATTGGGGGTGTGTAGGGAGGATTTCGCATTGGTGGCGGTTCCACGCAGTACCATTGCCTCGCCTCTGCCCCCGGGCCGCCCCTCGGCCTCAGCTAGGCTGGCAGCCCGCCCCCTCGGCATTCCCCCTCACCTACCCCTGCGGCGCCGGCGTCACCACCCGTGGTGCCGACACGCTGGCATGCAGCCCCCACACCTCCCTCTCCCCTGCGCCCGGGCCCGGCTTCACACCCGTGTCCCCTTCAACACCCTTTCTCCCCCCCTCTCTCCCCCTCCTTTTCCCCCCGACCCCCGGTCTCACCCGTGGGCGCTGACACGACGTAGCCCGCATCATCCATCCCCGCCTCCACACACAAGCAGGCTAGGCCCCGACCTTTCCCCGGCCCCATTTCATTCCACCCCACCCCCTATGCCCTATCCCGCCCCACCCGTGGGTGCTGACACGAAATAGCCCAGGAGCGGCACGATGGGGGGGAAGCGGGTGGAGGGGCGGTTGGCGGCCTGGGGGGGAGAGGGGAAGGGGAAGGGCAAGAGGGGAGGGCCAGGGGATGGCGTCAACGCACCAACACAGTAACACGGTGTGCTTTCCCCACCACCCCGCGCGCCTGCACCCGCTTTGTATGCGCCGACCCTCGCCCCTGCCCCTGCGCCCTTCTGCGGCCGCGCCCTCCACCCACCAAGCACTGGTCACCAGGACCCCCCCACCCCTTTGACCCCCTCTTCGACACACCGCCTCGCGCCTGGGGCATCTCCCCCACCCTCCCGCACCACGCACCCAACGCACACACGCCCCACCGCTTCTTCCCCTCCCCCCCTCCCCGCCTCCCCCTCGGCCCCACCGAGTACTGGTCCTCCGGCAGCCCCGCCAGCTTGGACATGACTAAGAGTTCGTTGTACGCAACCGCCCGGGACACGGGCAGGTACTCCTGGGGTGTGCGCAGTGGGGTGGAGGGAGGGATGGGTGACAGATGCAGAGCATGGGAGGGGATGAAGGGGCCGCTAGGAGGCGGGCGGTCGAGGGCTGAGGGTGGGAGGAGGGTCGCCAAGGCAGGGCCGCACGCTTCGCTTGATGGCTCCCAACCTGGCCGGGTTTCTGCGGTGCCCGCACCCCTGTCCCCCGCGCGCCACGAATTGTCCCATCACCAACACCCGCAAGCCACCCGCCTCACCCCCCCCAGCTTGAGCAGCACTGTTGAAGGCTCCATCGGCTATCCTACCCCCGTATCCCGCCTACCTCCCCACCCCCCTACTTACACCCAGCTCAGCAACACACGCCCTCCCAACCCCCTCCCAACCCCCCGCCCCCCACCTTGAGCAGCACTGTGAGCGACCGCTGCATGGGCAGCCGCGGCAGGAAGCGGGCGGCGTAGGCGATGACCGCCGTGGTGCCCTCCACGCTGCCGCCCGTGTCCTGGGGGGGTTGGGGCGTGGGACGGGGAGGGGTCGGGGGGAAGGGGCGCTTCGAAGTGAGTGGCATTGCGTTGCAGGGGAAGACGCGTTTGGTACTGGGAGTCCCTGGAGTCCCTAGGCCCACGCGGCTCAGCCACGTCCCTCCACTGGCCAGACCACCTCTCGACTCCTCTACGCTTCCCCATCTGCTGCCACCTCCCGCCTTGCCCCCGCCTTGCACAGACTCCCCCCTCTTGCCTCCCCCCCCTTGCCTCCCCCTGCCTTGCCTCCCCCCTCCTTGCCTCCCCCCTCCTTGCCTCCCCCTGCCTTGCCTCCCCCCTCCTTGCCTCCCCCCCGTCTTGCCCCCCCCCCCTTGCCTCCCCCCCCTCTTGCCTCCCCCCCTCTTGCCTCCCCCCCTCTTGCCTCCCGCCCCCCACGATCCCACCCGCATGACGCTGATCCGCCCCAGCTGCTGCACCACCTCGAAATCCACCGAATCCAGGAAGGAGGGCCCGATCTCCTTGAACACGCGCTCCTCCAGCTGGTAGGCCTGGGGGGGGGGGATGAGGGGTACTGTTTGGAGCAGGAAATGTAAGGGGGGATGAGGGGTGGTTTTCGGAGTATGGGAGAGCGGAAGGAGGGGAGGGGGATGAGGGGTGGATGGGGGCCCGTGTTTGAAGGCGCACGTGCGAGGAGAGCGGTAGGGATCAGGTCAGGGGTAGGATGGGGTTGGGGCTTGCGGCCATGCGCCCCAGCTAGGGGGGTCCCGGTCAGCGCGTAGCGCCCTCTCGCCTTTCCTCCCGTCAGGCCTGCTAGGCTGCTGTGATCCCCCCGGACCCCCATTCCAACGCTATCCGGCCGGGGGGCCTCCCGCAACGGGCCACCCTCGCTTCCGGCTTGGGACCCCAACACGGGGTGAGGGGGCCAAGGGGTAGTCCGGGGGCGCCAGGGCGCCGTACATGTACGGCATGCCCACCTGGAGGCCGAGCACGCCGCTGCGGGGGGCGTTCTCGAACCCGTCGTAGCTCTTGCGGAGCTCGTCGTCGGAGATGGAGGCCCGCAGCTTGGCGGCCTGCTGACTCAGCATGCGCGCCTGGCGGGATGGGGCGGGAGGTGTGGGGCGGGGCGTGGAAGTGTAGCGTGGGCGGGGCGCAGCAGGACGGGGGGGTGGGGTGGGGGCAACGGCGGGTGGGAGCGTGGTGGGCCTGGCCCCTGTGCAGCACACAAGCGGCACGGCTGTCTAGCGGCAATGGTGCTTGCACTGGCTGGGTATGTTGCGGGGGGAGTATCAATACACCTAGAGAGGAAGCGAGCTTGAGGGGTTCGGGGGATGGCCAGGGGTGCTGCGTGGCGGGGCTGGCACCTACCAGGGAGTCGACATCCACGGGCTCCCCGGCGCCGCTCTCTCCATCGGGAGTGCTCCGGCAAGGTCGCAACCTCTCCCGGGCCACTTTGCAGCCATCTGCACGTCCTACTTGTCGCAATGGTCGCAGCCGCTGCCCCCGGCACACGGGGAGCGGGCGTTGGTGAATGCCCAACATCTCGCTTGCTCAATTCGCCATCAAGCCAGCCGTGGTAAACGATCTAGCCTGAGTGAGGTTGAATGTACTAATTGTGCTGGCGCGCGGTGCGTCGCGGTGTTCGTCGCGGATTGACGCAAGTCGCATGCGCAAGCGTGTCGCGCTCCGGTCTCGCTGTCACGGCGAGCGACCTTCGCAATCGTGCTGTTCAATGAACGACACGTAAAACGCGTCGAGACCCAAGCTTCTCTCACGGTCCCGGGGGTCGCTGGCGGGTTGGGACGGGGTGCCGGAGGAGAAGGTTTGGAAAAAAGTCAGTGTGCGCGAGTGCGCGAAGGTGCGTCTTGGTTGAAACCAGGACGGCGCGACCAACGGCGTGTCAACGTGTTAGGCGGGCGGCGTGGAACAAGAGGCACAGCATGCTTGCGTATTACCGTCAGGGTCTTGGGCGGTTACTGGCGATGCGAGAGGCGTCGGCTCTCCGGCGGCTCGCAGTGGACCCCAGCCCGGCCAGCCCAGCTACACGTATACAGACCTGTGAGTGACGGACGAACCGCCAGAGCAGAGCGAAAGAGGCGTCAGGAACATCGCTCGAGGAGAAGGTAGGGCACCAGGCCAAGGTCCTCGAGCGCTGATGATAATGAGAACTGGGCGCGCTATGCCCAGCCAGATGGTGTCCAAGACGTGCCAAAGCCAGGGGCAGGCGACATCCGACAAGTCCCTCCACTTCTGTCATTTCTGTGCTCCCAACACAGGCATCACCCATAGGCCGATTGGTGGACGATCAGCCCCAGACAGATGCCCGCTGACAGAAGGTGTCCCAGACGTGCCAAAGCAAGGGCCAGGCGGCAACCGAGAGGGCCCTGCACTTCAGTGGTCCAACTCAGGCACTACCTATGCCGCTGACTGAATCCTCACTTTGATGTGCTAAGTTGCGTGCCAAACGGCTGCAGCCCCAGTGGTGCAAGGGGGTGCGGTAGGGTGCCCGTGTAACAGGGCCAAAAGCGGTCTATGGCCTGGATAGCCAGGCGGGGACAAGCCCCAGGGTGGCGACCCCCTAGCAGTGGTTCAACGACCAACAGATGGCTGTTGCTAGGGTGGTGCTGGTATGGGAGGGCCATACTCAGTAGGTGGCGCTACACGCTTAACCTCTCTCAGCGTCGGCTCGGAGCTGGTTCCTGGTTGTAAATATCGCATCCTTACTACGCCAGTGCTAACCCCGGATGCCTGGCTTCCTCTTGCCCTGACGGCGGGAATCCTGGTCAACAGAAGCAGAGTGTGACACCAGGGGCGGACACGGAGAGAATCCTTTAGAACTGCGGGTTACACCCACAGCCTCATCTGCGGAATACGAGTCCGTACTAGGGGTAAGGCTGGCTCACAGCCTTTCTGCAAATGACCTCCGCCGCTCAGCGGGGTCCCAACCTGCGGTGCCAGGGGTCCGAAGCGCGCTGCCCGCCTGCTCTCAGCCAGGCAGCTGCCCCTCACCCTACGTGGGCCCCGGCGCGCACAACATACGCTGACCAGGAACCCAACAAGACACACCCTATAACACCATTTCCGGAACTCCTCAACGCTCGAATGCTGAGCATCATCAGATCAATCAAGACACTCGCCTCGGGCACCGGCTTCGCCCGCTAGCCACACGCCAGCGCGCCTGCGCTCGGCCTCCCCGGCATCGAAACATCCAAACCAACGTCACCTCATGCGCTCCCACCTGCTCCGCCTCCACACGCTCCTGTCTCCCGATCCTCCATCGACCAGTGCGGCCTACGCGGCTCGCGCCGCATTCCCGCTTCCGGCCATGCAAGCGCCCGCCCCAACTTCAGCACCAGCGGCTGCAGAGCTCCGCCGGCGCCAGCTGGGCAGCTCCCGCGCGATCCGCTTAGTAGCGGTAGTGCAGGGGCTTGTAGGGGCCGTCCACGGGGACGTTGATGTAGGTGGCCTGGTCGGGCGACAGGCGGGTGAGCTTGGCGCCCAGCTTGGGCAGGTGCAGGGCGGCCACCTTCTCGTCCAGGTGCTTGGGCAGCACGTAGACCTTCTTCTCGTAGCGGCCGGTGGTGCGCTCGTTCCACAGCTCCAGCTGGGCAATCACCTGGGGGGAGCAGGGGCACGGCCTGGTCAGGACAGGACGTAGACGGACAACGACTCGGCCAGCACCCACAAGACCCTTCCCACGCTAAACGCTGCTTACTGCTGAGTCGTCGTCCCTTGCCCCTCAGCAGACGGGTCGAACCCCTACTCCAGACCTTCCATCCCCAGGGACAGCGCCGCACCTGGTTGGTGAACGAGCACGACATGACGAACGAGGGGTGGCCGGTGGCGCAGCCCAGGTTCAGCAGGCGGCCCTCAGCCAGGATGATGACGGCGTGGCCGTCGGGGAAGATGAAGCGGTCGACCTGGGGGTGGGGGACAGACACGGCCTGCGTCAGCGGACTGCCAGCACACCTCCAAAAGCAACGCCTGAATGGAGACCCGTACGCCCCACAAATGGTTCAGGCGGCTTCCAGTGCCCTTCCCGCAGTGTCGCGCGTAACCACAGTCACAGTCCTACCGGTTTCACTCCCAGACCCCCCCAAAACACTCCAGATGCCGCTCACCTGGGGCTTGATGTTCTGGCGCTTAATGCCGGGGAAGGCGAACAGGCCGGCCATGTCCACCTCGTTGTCGAAGTGGCCGATGTTGCCCACGATGGCGTTGTTCTTCATCTTGGCCATGTGGTGGGCCATGATGATGTCCTGTACGGCCGCACAGATGCCAAACTCGTCAGCTCACGGATCTCGTGATCAAGCAACATTCTTTATTGCGAGGGAAATTACGAGAGTCTGAGTGCCCTCGGCGTGTTCTCTTTCAAGTCGAGCAGCGTGCTGTTAGGAATGAGCTCATCATGGCGAGCAGGGCCCAGGCCAGTGGCCCTACCTTGTTGCCGGTGGTGGTGATGAAGATGTCGACGAAGTCCAGGCAGTCCTCCAGGGGCAGGATCTGGCCAGACACACGAATGCGAGGGGAGTAGAGAAACCGTCAGGAGACTGACTTGGGCCCCCTGCGGTGCCCGCCACATCCACACTCGGGCCCTCACCGCTGTCCCCCGCACCACAGCGTTGGCCCCTGACCACAAACCATTTCGCCAGTCCCAGCTACGCGCAGGATCGTTCCCAGGCCAAGCCGCCCGCGCCCCCACCTGGTAGCCCTCCATGCAGGCCTGCAGGGCGCAGATGGGGTCGATCTCCGACACAATCACGCGAGCACCGGCGGCCTTCATGGCCGAGGCGCAGCCCTTGCCGACATCACCGTAGCCTGCAAAGTTGAGGAGGAACACAAGAGGGGACCAGACCGTCATCCCAGGCGCCATCAGGTAATCAGTCTCAGCAGGTGACGAAGAGGGCGCACAGATGCTTACGGCTGTTCAGGTTCAGGCAATCAGACAAGTTAGCGAGAGGCTCTCACCGGCGATGAAGGCGGTCTTGCCGGCAATCATGACGTCGGTGGCGCGCATGATGCCGTCGGGCAGCGAGTGGCGGCAGCCGTACACGTTGTCGAACTTGGACTTGGTGACGGAGTCGTTGACGTTGATGGCGGGGAACAGCAGGGTGCCGCCGGCCTGCATCTCATACAGGCGCTTCACGCCGGTGGTGGTCTCCTCGGAGACACCGACGACCTTCTTGGCCATGCTGCAGGGCGGGTCGGGGGCGATTGGGAGTCGGGTCAGGAATACGTGCAGCAGCTAGGCTCTAGAATGGAGGCATGAGGAGGTGCTGTAGATGCGAAAGACCAGTCGGGTACCGAAAGATTACAGGCGATCAGGGCCGTGGAGGGCGGACTCACCGGGTCCACTTGGTGGGGTCCTTCTGGATGGTGTCGCGGATCAGGCCCAGCACAATCTTGAACTCGGCGTTGTCGGTGCTGGCGGGGTCGGGCAGGGTGCCGTCCTTGGCGAAGGCGGCCTCGGCCTTCAGGCCCTCTGTAGAGGACGGGCGGGAGGGGGAAGGGCGGGGGGTGGGGGGTGATGAGAAGCAGGGATGCAAGCAGGAAAGGGGTGGGCAAGTGAAGGACCGCTGCCTTTGCCAAGGTGGGTCCATGCTGCCAAGTGCTCTCTGATGGTGGCCTAACGCTGGAAGCTCTAGCCGAAGAGAAGAGCGGCGCTGCAGGGACGGCGCCCCCACCCACCGTGGATGAGGAGGGTGGCGTCGCCACCGTCGTCGACCAGCAGGTCGGGGCCGTCGCAGCCGGCCCAGGTCAGGGCCTGCTCGGTGCACCACCAGTACTCCTCCAGGGTCTCGCCCTTCCAGGCAAAGACGGCGGCCGAGTCGCGGGCGATGGCCGCGGCGGCGTGGTCCTGGGTGGAGAAGATGTTGCACGAGCACCACTTGACCTCGGCACCGAGGGCCGTCAGGGTCTCGATCAGCACGGCAGTCTGGATGGTCATGTGCAGAGAGCCAGTAATCTTGGCGCCCTTGAAGGGCTGGGCAGGGCCGAACTCAGAGCGGCACGCCATCAGACCGGGCATCTCGGCCTCAGCCATCTCAATCTCGAGCCGGCCGAAGTCGGCCTCGGCAATGTCCTTGACCTTGTACTGTGGGGGCGAAGGCCGGGGGCAGAGAAAGCAAGTCAGGAGCAAAGTTGGCGCGCTCACAGCTGATCGGGCCGCCAAAACAGCCAGGCTCCACAACGGCCACGCGCTGAACGATGTGTAAGTGTTGGGTACACAAAACTGGCCAGCAACCAGCGGTCTGGTTACGCTTAACGCTTGGCGGTCGCTCCGCAGCTGCTGCTGAGCGTCACTCGCTCCAAGGAGCAGCGCAAGGGGCTCGTGGTCCTCAATTGCCTATGATATGCTGATCTACGCCAAACTGTGGACACTTGCGCGCTAAGAGCTATGGCTGGGCGGGGCGCGGGCGCGGCGGCGATCCGCACCTCGCGACCATTGACGGTGTCCACGGAGAGGGCCATCTTGAAGCTGTGTAGGTTGCGCGTGTGCGACAACCGGAGCTCAAGTGAAAAAGTGGTTGGGTGGGTGCTCCGCGCGCTCTATATGCCCCACAGGTCGCCGTACAAAATGACGGGAAATTGGCTCCAATTGGCTCTTTGTGCGCGCCAAACTCGTGTGGCCACCACGCACCCGAACGCAATACAGTGTACGCACCTCGGGCACACCGCGCGCACTTCCTTGCACTCGCGACTGGGAAGGGGATGGATGATGTGTGGCTCACGGCGAGGTCGCGCCGCGACCGATAACAGCGGGCGCATCCCGTTCATTTAGAGACGCCTTACAACACTCAATACATTGCTTGGGCTCGAGCGGACGAAACGCGCCTGCCCGCCCGTGGGCGCCAAGCGTCGCCCCGCGTTTCCCGCGCAGTTACCATGGCTGGCCCGCGCGCAACCTCCTCTGTGTTCACACCTCGGGTACCGCCGACGCACCGGCCCAGCAACGGTCCAAACATAACAGTAGGAAACGGGCTGCACCAGTTCCGGGGTATCCGGACACGGGCGGGCCGTCTGGGTCCCGACACCCCTCCGCTACCCTGCCGCTCAGGGTGTCGACATGCGGCTTCTTGCCACGTTGATCTCGTCAAACCCCTCCGCTACCCTGCCGCTACGGCCTTCAGCTCGCAAGGCGTTGCTGCTCGTTCCACACGACTTGCTCTGATGCCTGCTGTTGCTACTCGGGGAGCGGAGAAACCCACGTAGGCGATACCCGGGTGCGCAGTACAGCGATAACGGACTGTCTCAGCTCAGCTTGTATGTACACGCTCGTGCCTCCGAGCCGCAGCCGCAGCTCAGCACAGTCATTGAGATATTGGTATCCGCAAAACCCATTCGGCCTGCAACACGCACCGGCCGCCTTGTCAGCTCCAAGCCCTGAACCTCGCAGCCTCCACCTGGCCTCCAGCTCTCCTCTCTTCCGCCTTCAGGACCCCGGTCCGCGTTGCATCCCTACACGCTGCTGGGGCAATCCAGTCGTTGGCCCGCGACCCATGCCCCAACCGGGGCAGCCAGGTCAGGCCTTTCGGCCTCTCCGAGTGTCCCCTACCCCAGCCGCCTCCGCCGGCCTCCTGTGTCCCCCGCCCGCCGCCAGCCTCGCTCTCCGCCAGCCCTGCCAGCCGTGCCCTTGGTGCCTAGATGCCGCCATAGCTGAGGGCGCTCCTGCCCTCTGGGCACGCATGATGGCACCCGCCGGCTAAACGTAGCGCTTGGCTCCTGGCCGCTGCATCTCCTTCGTCCGCTCCTCCTCGATCTTCTTCTTGACCACCTTGGCGTCCACCACGATCTGAGGCACGGAAGACGGACGCATTCATAAATGAGGACAAGGGCACTGCTTATCGCTTACGCTGTGTGAGGGCTTGTTGTTGATTGCGCCCGTCATGGCGGCTGGGAACTCTGGCACGCAGTGGCTGCCGGCATGCTGTTAAGGCCCGGTCCTTGTGCCTGCGCCTGAGCGGACCGCTTGGCGCTTTCGGATGGCGTCACAGCAAGGCTCGCAAAGAGCTCGGCCCCTACCGACTCACCGAGTCGTTGGCCTGCATGAAGCGTGGGTTTGTCTCCTGCTGCTTGGCGCCGCGCAGGAAGGACTGGCGGTAGTACAGCACCGTGTCCTGGTGCTGCTTGTGCTGCGTGGCCAGGTCGTAGGCGCGCTCGAAGTTGAAGAGCTTGATGTTGAGCTTGATGGCGCGGTAGATGAGGCCGGCCTGCAGGGACAGTGACCAAGGCGAGGCCGCACGTGACGACGTGGAAGGATGAGGCAGAGCAGGGGAGGACTATAAGCGCACATGAGGGCGTGTGGGGGCGAGCCTGGTTCGACCCTGTGTGGTTCCCCACCTGCACCAGGATGACCTCCGCCTCGTCGGGCTTGTGGCGGTACAGCGCCAGCTCCGCGTTGCGGCCCTCCTCCGTGGGGATGCTCTTGACCTTGCGCACAAAGTGTGTCTTGTCCACCTCGTCGATGGCCGAGAAGGCCACCTGCAGACGCAGAACACACACAGCCACAGACTCAAGCCCATCCTCAGCCGCACGCACCTAAGCCCGTGCAACCCGCAACCTGCCACCCGACTAGGTGAAGGGTGCACAGCTATCGATGGAAAAGCACGACGCAAGGCCCTGCGCTGGGCCCTCACCTCCGCCGTGTTGAGCTCCCTTGCCGACATGGCGATGGCAGCCAGGGTGGCCCACATGGTGGGGTCCTTGATGAATCGGCACAGGCGCGTGGCCTTGTCCCACTGCTGCCGCCGTACCATGTCGTACAGAACGGCGGGGTACGGCGACGTGGCGGCCGAGACCAGCACACCGTCCGAGCGGCGCACCAGGCAGCGGTTGCCCGCGAACATCTGGATCTGCGCGCTCTTGCCGAAGTCGCTGTCCGACTTGGTGTACCGCGTCTTGTTGAGCAGGTCCTTGTCCACGTACACCTCCGAGGGGTAGTACCACACGCACTGCGGTACAGTACGGCAACAGCCGCAGGTGAGGTAAGCGCAAGGCGCCAGAAGATGGGAAAGGACGAGCAAGTTCGCTGCTGTTGCGCCGTGGCTATAGCACAGCGTGTGACCGCAGCCGCCAGCTTCCCAGGCTCCAACGCCACCGCGGCCACCCCGCCACCCACCAGGCGCTGGTCCACCATGGCGCCGAGCATGGGCGTCGCGTCGTGCCACTTGGCCGAGTCGCACATGGCGGCCAGCTTGGCGATGTTGCGCTTCATGACGGGCAGCAGGTAGAGGTCGCGGTTGCGGTCGATGACGATGAGCTGGCGGTCGTTGATGGTGCCCGCCTGGCTCAGCGCAATCTCCTTGACCTCCAGCGTGTGCGACCAGGGGTCGCCCAGCGGCCGGCCCTGCGCGCACACGTGCATGCGTGGGGGCGGGGCGGGCTGGGGTGATGCGGCGGAGGGCGTGGTACAGCAGCCAGGTGCTATCCATGTCGCGCCAAGGTTGGGTCCTGGTTGTGCACGCTCTGGGCAGTCCGCGGGCCGGGCTTGCAGCCAACATCAAAATACCCAGAACCCCACCCAAACAGAGGCAACCTATGCTCCCCTACCGCCCGCCGCCGCCCCACCTGCGCTGTGTCGAAGAAGCGCACGGTGGTGCCCGAGGCCTGCTGGTCCAGCACCGCGATGGTGTCGTTCGAGATCGTGATCATCTGCGCGTTGAGCAGCTCCGTGCGCAGGCCCTGGAACCGGGGGTTGCAGATCTGCCGCCCCTCGTACGTGTAGATCTGGATCCCGGCCGAGTTGTCCAGCAGCAGGAAGTTGCGCTCGGCCTGGGTCGGAAAGCGTGACACGAGATACGCGAAGATGAGTCGATGTGGGTCGGGCAGTAGGGGAACGTGGCAAGATGAGGACCGGTGCGCAAATGAAATGGGGGGCTTGGGGTTGGGGGACGAGGGGAGCGCGACCTCGCCTCACCTGCAGCAGGAGCGTGACGGTGTCCTTGAGGTCGAAGATGTGGGGCGTGCCCAGGTTGGTGGTGTTGTAGATGTGGCACTGCGTGGCGGTGGCCACGATGAGGTAGCCGTAGCCTGCGCATGGGTGCCGGGTCGTGGGATGCCACAAACGAACCTCCGAACCTCCGAAAAACTCGTAGCACGGGCTCGAGGTCTATGAGCACAGTGCCCGTTTCGCCCCCGTTGGCGTGCCAGCAGTGCCGGAGGCACGCACCTAGCGAGACCTTGATGACGCGGTCCCGGAACTCCGGCAGCTCGTCCGCGTTCTCGTTCAGGATGTCGTTCACCACGATGCGGTGCTCGTCCACCACCGTCACCTGGGGGCAGGCACCACGTGGAGCCCCTTGACACAGCCGTCATGCCCTCCCACCTCGAAATCGTTTCAGCTCCCCTGCACAGGCTGTGGCCCTTATCGTCTGAGCCTTCCCCAGTCCGGCCTGATTGCCCTTCAAGGAGTGCACTGCCCTCACCCACGCCACGTCCAGAGGGTATCGCCCGGCCCCTCAGCCGTATCAGCCTTTGCGCACACCCAGCTCCCCGAGGCTGCGCTTCGGCCCCTGGCATCCAACCTCTACGCATGTGGACAGCCCCACCTGCATCTTGCCGTCCTCCAGGGCCAGGTCCACCACCTGCCCAAACACCACCGCGCCGCCGCCGCCCGAGCCCGCCAGCGCCGTGCTGTCCGCCGTCCAGCTGAGCGACATGATGGACCCCGTGTCGTTCAGGTGGATCTGCGGGCGCCAATGCCGGTAAGCGGAGAACCAGGTCCGGTCATCTTGCTAGTCTACGCCGCCACACCGCCCAGGACCCAGGGGACAGGACTGGGTGCAGGCCGCGGACCCCACAGGCTGTCAATGCAGGCCTCAGGTTGCTGGCGAGGATGAGCTGGAGGCTGCATGGACCCAAGCCACAGGCCCCTAGCCCCGCTAAGGGCTGCTGTCCCTACGGACAGCCTTACAAACCCTGCCCGGGGGCGCCAAGCGCTTGCCTTGGAGTACGCCCAGCCCATGCGGTCGCACAGCTGCATGCTGTTGAACCCGCCGACCGCGAACAGCTCCCCGCTGGGCGACCAGGCCACTGAGGTGACCGGGTAGTCGTAGACACCGCTCTGGTAGAGCAGGCGCCCGAAGCTGTCCCACACCTGTGTCAGGAACCGACCAGCATGGTTAAGTGCTAGCTCAGGGGCAGGTGTTGCGGCCTGACTACTGCTAAGAAGGTGAAGGCTGTAGTAGTTCGGTCCGGCCCCTCACCTTGTACTTGCAGTCCTCCCCGCCCGTCACGATGAGGTGGTTGATGGGGCTCCAGTCGCACTTGAGCACCACCCCGTCGTGCGCCTTCCAGGCGTTCTGCTTGGCGTTGGACGACAGAGACTTGATGACCACGTTGCTGCCCGTGCAGTAGCACAGCTGGTCGCAGTCGTACGCCCAGACGATGCAGTAGACGGGGCTGTCCGCCTGGGCTAGCGTGGAGCGGAGCATGCCGTTCCGCGACCAAATCTTCACCGACCCGTCCTCTCCCGCCGTCGCCAGCGCCGTGCCTGCGAGCCGGCTGACCACGTCAGCAACTCGTCCCCACCAAAACCCCTCCAGCCCGGGCAGTGCGCACCGTCAAAGCTCCAGCGCAAGGAAATGCAGGCACCCTTGTGGGCTTCGATGGACCTCTCCATACGCCCCGTGCGCGCCAGGATTTTGACAGTGCCTGTAACGAACCTTTCCGTCAGCAACATGGAGGCACGTTGACGCTGCTATGCTGCTGACCGCCTCACCATCGGTGCAGGCCACCGCGAACACGTCCGTGCCGCCTGCCTGGTTCTTCTTAGAGCTCACGGGATACCAGTGGATATCCGTGAAGTACGCGTCTAGTTGGCAGACCTGCGGAAGGCGACCGCCGGGGCTTGGAACCCACGGACATGCGCTCCTTGGCCGCGGCCTCAGCAAGCCTCACCTTCTGCTCGGGCTCCCCCAGCATGTTCCATTTATGGATGGTCTGGTCATCGCTACAGGAAAATAGCTCATTCCACACGTTCCAGCCGACCGCTCCGGTCAGCTCAGAGTGGACCTGCGCCGAGCCCTGCTTGACCTTGAGCCTCATTGTTCAGAGTTGTGTACACGCTAGTTAGACATCTAGATGTGCCCGCTGGACGCCTTGGGGCGCGGTTTGGGCTGAGCAGTTGTGCCGGGGAGCGCCCCAAGTGGCCTAGAACAACGCTCAAGCTACCAGGATGAGGGAACTAGCGATCGTCGCTGTGTAGGTACGCGGGCACTGTATGGCACGCACGAAGTGTTACGGGTGCAGTATGCCGATGAAGTACTAGCGATGCGAGCTCACAGACGCGGGGGACAGCTCACGCAACCATGTAGCACAAGAGCACCACATTAGGTTGCACCTGGTCTTAGCTGCTGTAACCCGCCAAGCCAAGGCACCATGGCGAGCATTCTCCACACCGAGTGCGGCTGTCGCGACCCCTCCCCAAGCAAAAAGTCCTCGTGATGCATGCACGGTCTGGAGGCCATAGATGATAGCTTGGCTGGGGTAGCGGACCGCGCGTGCAGCGGCCGTGAGAAAAGGCGGGAGGAGAGGCGGCATGCCTGCGTGCATCAGACCCCTGCTGTGGTCATGGCTGCTGCTGGTGTCAGCAACCTTCACGCTGCTGGTGAGCCTCAACCGAATGACTCGCGATCGAGGGAGAAGCTTAGGATGTGAGGGGGCTGGGGGTGGGTAAGAGGCTCTTACGCCGGGGCCGGAACGGACCGAGCCACGCTCTTCCTTGCGGACAGCCCAACGTTTGTTCTTGAAGCGGTGACGTCTTGATTCCAGGCCATCGCTTCGGAGGATGTCCACGGCACTGCTGACGTACACGTACCTCACGGGCATGACGGCACTGGTGCGGACGGCGGCCAAGGCCGGCATGGCCACCACGTCCACAGCAAGGAGCGCAAGTACCCCCTGACGCTGGACGCACCGGTTGGGCTGAGGTGCTCCGTCACCAAGGGGGGCTGGTGCCAGGATGCTTTGGCACAGGAGGTGCGTGTGTGCAGCAGGCGACCCCGAGGGAAGGCTAGTGGAAGGCGGGCCAGCGCGGCCGGTACGAGCCTGCCTGCCAACCCGTGCCAACCCGCTTGTGGGGACCGACCCCTGGCCCTTACCCGCCACCTGTCTGCCCGCCCGTCAGCGCAGCCGGTTGTCTGGAAGCCCGCCCCCCGCGGCAGCACGGAGTGCGATCCGCCCTGCAGCAGAGCGGGTCGCTGCAACCACGACACGGGCCTGTGCGAGTGCACGGCGGGCTGGACGGGGCGGGACTGCACCACGCCACAGAAGAGGCCCTGCGTGAACCGCTTCAGGCAAGCCCCTGTGAAGGTCGTCTTCTTGCCCTCACATAGGCAGTGCCTGCAAGCTTGTTAAGGCCCGAGCTTTAACCCACTGTGCAGGAATCCAGAAGAACCGTCGAATGAGACGATTGGGGTGCGTGGGGGCGTGCATACTGGGCTGTTGGCATGCGCCATACATTGCGACCCTCCTCAGTTGCCTTGACGTCCGCGCCTGCTGACACTGTCGCAGTTCATCGGGCCCGACGGAAGAGATCTGGACTGGACGGCACCCGACGGCCTTGTCTGGCCGCCGTACAGCCGGTGTGGCGGTGAGCCGCACAGGGCCAGGGGGCAGGCAACGCCACCAGGCCTTCGCAACTCCCACTGCAAGGTGTGGGTTGATCCTGTGGCCTAGTCCTAACATAACTCGCCTCTGTCCGCCCTCCTTGACGCTTCACAGGGGTGTGCGATGATAACGTGGCCCTATGCTACTGCGGTGAGTGAGGCCCTGCCGGGCATGACTGGGCGGCGGAAGGCACGAGCCTCCTACCTCGCATGGTGCCCCAAGTCCCGCTTCCCCTACGCACTGACCCTGGCAATGCCTGCATCCAAGTCCGCTCCTGCTGCGCCCGCGCTTTCTCGCAGACGGGCCCCTGGGTCGCGTCCCGCCGCCTCCGGGGTCGCCGCCCGGCACTCCGCCGCTGCGGCGGGGGCGGCCGCTGCCGACATTCCACTCCGCGCCCTCCACGGTGGGTAACCCCCGGTTGGTGCGCAGCACTGATGGGGAACCACCGAACCCCCTACACGCATCTGCATCGCAGCCGGGCGGGAGGAGACGACTGCGCCCCGGCTCTTGCCTGCTCACAAGCAGATGACTGATGCACGTGAGACCCCCCGGCCGACGCTCGGTGCAGACTGCGGACGGGCGAAAGGCTTTTGGCACTGTCCCTTATGAGGATGTGTACGGCCCGAACGGCTACTGCAACGCCACCAAGCCCAGATGGGTGGCTTCGTGAGTTCCTATCTCTGGGGAGCTTGGGGTTGTGACCGGGCAACCGGGGAATCCCTGACAAGGGCAAGGGGGGTCATGGCGCTGACCGCTGCTGCCTGGCTGCGGCAACGTTTGGACGCAACCGGCGAGCGGCTGCACGCACTTTCGCCCGTGTGCTGCTCGTATGCCTGAAACTTGGCGGAGCTTTTCCTGCCTGCGCCGACCTTTCACGTACTGTCGCCGTACGGCAGGTGTGCAATTGATGGTCTGGGAGGGCCGACCTGCGACGACCCACTCGAGGAGTTTTGCCCCGGGGCCTGCAGCGGGCATGGACTCTGCGACCTAGGGTATTGCATGTAAGTGGTCCTGGAGAGGGCGTGGGCCTACTTCGATAGAAAAGCCAGGGAGCACTGGAGGCACGCCGTACCTGACTGCTGCTGCTTCATGCCCACTCTCCTCCTTTCCCCTCCCAGCTGCGACGAGGGCTACTACGGCCACGACTGCTCCCGGCGCAAGGCCGGCCTCCCGCTGCTGCCCAGCCGCATCCCCACCACCCCCTGGCTGGCGTCCGTGGTGCGGGAGCCGCCCGCGGCCCTGGAGCCCCCGCCCCGGGCCACTCGCAGGCGGCCGCTGGTCTACGTGTACGACCTGGAGCCGCTCTTCCAGGCCAAGATCCTGCAGTACAGGCAAGCCTGCGTCTCCTGGTTCTTCGGACAGTCAACATCTTGCCGACCCAATTGGGAGAGGTGCTCAGACTGCTCGCACCTTGGCGGACTGGGCACTACCTGCCTCACGTTCCCGGTTGTCACCTCCCATCATTGCCCCCCCCCCCCATTATTGCAGGGGTGGCGCCACGGCCTGCGTGCATCGGCGGCATGACAAGTGAGTGCCGCGTGCCACGCCCAACGAGTGCTTGGGGGGAAAGTGCAGTCATGTTGGCCTGGTGCAATCCCCGGGAGACCAGCCTGGGACTCACCAGGTGTACCGGTAACACATGCGCGTCACGTGTGGAGGTGTGACATGTGGCCCCATGGTGACCCCACCACAAGGAGCCGCTGAGGAGCCAATTCGTTACGTGACGTGCAGTGGCAATGTGACGGTCTGGACGGACGAGTGGGTCTATGCGGCAGACGGTCTCCTGCACGAGTCGCTCCTGATGAGCGAGTACCGCACGTTTGACCCGGAGGAGGTGGGGCAAGGGCGGGCTCTTCCTGGGCGTGTACGGTGATACGGTACGGTAATCATTTGCGTGGTGGCTGCGGTAAGCCACTTGACCTTCAGAGAGGGGCGAGAACGCTTGTGGGCCCTGATGCCGAGGGCGTGTGTTGAGGGGCGCAGGGTCATCGCTGCTTGTCGGGCGGGATCAGCTGAGGCCGCCGGCAACCGGTACGTGAGTAGAAGCTTCGCACGCGTGCCCGACCTGGTGACAAACATGTGTGCCACCCCACAGGCAGACTACTTCTACGTGCCGTACCAGGGCTCATGCATGCCGTACCCGATCGGTGGGGCCGGGGTTTGCCGCGCGGATGAGTCATTGGCCGTTCTGTGCCCGCATCGCCCCTCCACTTGCCGTCTTTTGCTGAACGTGCCAACGTGCCACGCCCTCTACCGCGCAGGGGAGTGGGCTGACTTCCCCTGGTTCAGAGGCCCCGGAGGTGAGCTGGATCTGGATTCTAGGTCTTCGGCTGCCGGTTAGCAAGATCTACATCCCATCTGCCAATAGCAACGCTTCTGCAAACCGAGCTTGGCCCTTCCTTAAACCCCACAGGGCCGCGCATACGTCAGATCGTAAACATGCTTGTGGATGTGGTGACGTGGGTCAACGCCACGCACCCGTTCTGGCAGCGCCGCGGCGGCCGCGACCACGTGTTCCTGTTCACGCACGACGAGGGCGCGTGCTGGGCGCCCACCGTGCTCAACAACTCCATCTGGCTCACGCACTGGGGGCGCATGGGGCTCAACCACACGTAAGCCTCCGCCCCGCCGCGCTTGCAACGGAGCGCCCAGCGCAGCGGGTGCAGCTCAGCGCTGACCGCTTCCTCACATTCTGCAAGCGGCCCGTTCCTGCCCATCGCTTGCCTTTTCTACCGCTTCCGCTTCACCCTTTTGCGGCTGTGTAGGTCTCAGAGCGCCTTCCTGGGGGACCGTTACGAGACGGATTTCGTGACCCGCCTGCAGCCGGAGGGCTTCGTGCGCTACATCCAGGGGCACCCGTGCTACAACCCGGAGAAGGTGGGCGGCGCCGGGCTGGGGTTCGTGGGGCCTCCGGCTGCAGTCGGGACCCCCTTTGCCCTGGGGACGGCATGCGCTTGTCAATAAGGAGCAAGGAGGGCTACTGCGGCCAACGGCCGACAGCGAAGACCGTTGGACTCTTTGGTTCAGGACCCCTCTCATCTGGATCTGCCACGTAGAACCCCAGGACCTGGTTCTCCTCCTGTGCCCCTTGGCCGCTTCCTCCCCTCCTCAGGACCTGATCATCCCCGCCTTCAAGCAGCCCAGGCACTACAGCGAAAGCGCCCTGCTAGGGGCAGCCGCCAGGGAAAGGGGTGGGTGCTTTGCGGGTGAGGGAATGATTGCCCGCTCTTTGTGGCTACGGTACTGTTGTGACGATATGTTTTTGCCCCACCTCGGTTGTTGGGCCCAGACATTTTGTTCACCTTCAAAGGTGACGTGGGCAAGCACCGCCTGCCGCAGTACAGCCGCGGCGTACGGCAGAAGGCAAGCCGGCCGGGACCGAAGGCTTGCTGGGCCCTGGGACGAGGGGGCATGGCCCCTGGACGAATGCTGCCGTGTGCGCCCGCTACGCAGATCTACAACATGTCTAAAGAGGGGGGCTGGGCCGAGAAGCACAGGTTCCTGATTGGCGACCGCGAAGATCCTGTCGTGGCGGGTAGCTACACGGAGCTGCTCGCCCGCTCGGTGTTCTGTCTCGTGACGGGAGGTGTGTGCTTGCGTTGGCCTGGTGCCCTGGTCTTGGGGCTGAGACCATGCCCTGTCGGTTGCTCCTGGATGAGCCCAGCGTTCCGTCATCAGATGCCATCAGTCAACCTATATTCCACAACATGCATACGACATTACAGGCCTCCCGGATGGATGCTGTGCTGAGCGCGTTCACTGCCTGCCCTGGCGTGTCCTCCGTCTACCCTCCCCCTCAGGCGACGGCTGGTCTGCCCGCATGGAGGATGCCGTACTGCACGGCTGCATCCCCGTCATCATCCTGGACGGGGTGCATGCCGTGTTCGAGTCCGTCCTGGATCTGGATTCGTTCTCGGTGCGGATCGCGGAGGCTGACGTGGGGCGGATCCTGGAGATCCTGCAGGCCGTACCGGAGCGCAGCGTGCGTGCCAAGCAGGCTCACCTGGGGCACGTGTGGCACAGGTGGGTGTGGGGCGGCCCGGCCGAGTCAGGGACTAATCGCATTTTGCTCTTTCCTTGTAGTCCTTGCCAGGCTGACTGCCTTCCTCCATCCCACATCCCTTCTACCCCCCAGGTTCCGGTACGCGTCTCTGCCGGGCCTTGCCCGGGAGCTGCGCTCCCTTCGTGAGGCCAACGAAGCCAAGGCAGCAGGCGGCACCGAGGACGGCGCGGTGCACTTCCCGCGGCCCTTCAAGGGCGACGACACGGTGGATGACGCCTTTGAGACCATCATGCAGTGGCTGTACTCGCGGATACCCTACACAAGAGGGTGAAGGGGGGGATGCGAGGGTGAGGCCGGTGCTAATGGGCAGCCCACACACGGCGACAAGTGAGGGAGGCCCTGGCTGGAGGTGCGAGGAAGGAGAGGGAGCAAGAGCTGAGGGTACGAACTGCAATTCGGGCTCAGGGGCTGCGGTGGCTGAGGCTTAGGAGGAGGGCGGAGGAGGCGCGAGGAGTCGTGGAGAAGGATGCCAGCCGCTGCGCTGCAGAGGTTGAGGTAGACGAGGGACGTTTGGGGGAGGTGGGCATAGCCCCCGCATAGCACACAAGCAGCATGGCTTTCTAGCACTATGCACGGAGCGGTATGCGCGGACGATGTAGTCGGGGATGCAGCTGAGCAGCGGTAGCCGAGGGACGGTTGGGGGAGGTTGGGGAGGATGCCAACTGAGCCTGGGCGGTTGCATGGAGCTGTCGGGAGCATGCGCACTGCGATTCACGGCTTCACATTTCAGGACTAGTTACATGTCTTACACGTACTCTGCGCGCTGTGCGCAAAATTGAGAGCAAGGTAGAGCAGGGCCCGGTCAGACGCGACGCAACTGTACTGTAAACACAAGCGAACAGCATTTGTCGAAGCGTCACCTGCCTAACCTATCGGAGAAGCATTCGAGTGCGGCGGCGACACAGCAGGGCGGCCCACATGCACAGCGACGCGTACCACACAATGCCTCCGCGCTGTCCTTCCTAAACACTTCAATGTAACACCATCATCATTGCATTGTCGATGATTTGGAGAGGAGTAGTTTGCTGCGAACCCAGGCTGCATGTTCGGCCGACGGACCAGTGCACGCCTATGGGCTTGGGCTCTGCTTCTGCAGACAGCTGCTCTCCTGGTATGAAATCATCGGGGGTCGCCTGCCGCCTGAGCCTGAGTGTCCACCCTGCGCAGTACCCGCTTCTGTGCATTTCCCGCTCCACTTCGGGGGTCCCCCTGGTTGTTAATCTCCTCATCCCGTCCTCCAGCATTGAGCCCCTGCCCTTGTTGCCATCTCCCCTCCTCCTGCCTCCAAGGCCGCGGCTCTGGAGTCCCGCAGCGGCAGCGACGCATGGGCAGGCTCCCGTAGGCTGCAGGGCCTGACAGGCTTGAACGGCAGCCGGCATGGCCACCACGTCCACAGCAAGGAGCGCAAGTACCCCCTGACGCTGGACGCACCGGTTGGGCTAAGGTGCTCCGTCACAAAGGGGGGCTGGTGCGAGGATGCTTTGGCACAGGAGGTGCGTGTGTGCAGCAGGCGACCCCGAGGGAAGGCTAGTGGAAGGCGGGCCAGCGCGGCCGGTACGAGCCTGCCTGCCAACCCGTGCCAACCCGCTTGTGGGGACCGACCCCTGGCCCTTACCCGCCACCTGTCTGCCCGCCCGTCAGCGCAGCCGGTTGCCTGGAAGCCCGCCCCCCGCGGCAGCACGGAGTGCGATCCGCCCTGCAGCAGAGCGGGTCGCTGCAACCACGACACGGGCCTGTGCGAGTGCACGGCGGGGTGGACGGGGCGGGACTGCACCACGCCACAGAAGAGGCCCTGCACCAACCGGCTCAGGTGGGCGAGCCCCAACGCCTTGTCTCTATGCGAGATAATGTCGATAATGTAAAGACGTCGACGTCAAGCCATCCCTCTTGCTGCCCCCTCACAGGAGCCCCGAGGACCCCTCTACGGTGCCAGCCTCGTTCATTGGCCCCGACAAACGGGACCTCAACTGGACTTCAGAGATCGGCATGTTTGTGCCGCCTGATAGCCGCTGCGCTGGTGGGCAGCGGTTGGGATTGCACCATCCCCGGAACCGGAGGGGGGGCCCCTCGAGGGGCTGTGGGGGGTCCCTGCGCGCTCGCAGCTCAGTGGGCTCACTTGGTAGCGTTGGGACTTGGGAGCATGTGCTGCTTTCCGCAAGCTTTGCTCTCAGGGGCCTACCCTACCCTTACCATGGCGGGAGAGGAGCCTCAGACCTAACACGCGGCTCCCTAGCCCCGACGGGGCCTTAACGCTGCTATCAAACCCAGCCGCTCGTGCTCTGAGCTCACACTGGTTGTGCTTCGCTGTCATTCCCACTTGCCTCCCACCAGGTATCTGCGATGATGACCTGGCAATCTGCTACTGCGGTGAGTGGCTGCGACTGCCGGGAGGCCCGTGGCCGTAGGGTGCTGAACCCCCAAGCGGGCGCCTCCGGCCTTCTCCCATCCACCCGTCATGACCAATAGACATCTGGGGTAACCCTTGACTGGTTCCTCCGTCGGTGTAGCAAGAACTCGGAACGGTGCCCCCCTCCGGCCCCCCAGACGGTCCCATGGGTCGCATCCCGGCGCCCGAGGGCTCACCGCCCGGCACTCCGCCCATCAGGCGGGGGCGGCCGCTGGTCACTCGCCACAGCGCCCCCTCAACGGCAAGTGGACGCTTAGCAGCCCTACAGCCATGTATATATGTTGATGGTTGCTAGGGCACTAGCATGCGGCATAAGGGGCACGGTAGGGGCAATGGGCTGCTGCTTGCATCCTTAGCTGCTCGCTTGCCGCATCGGACCCGCAGACATGGGATGGCAAGAAGGCCTTCGGAGCTATGCCGTACGACAATGTGTACGGGCCACAGGGTTACTGCAACGTGACTAAGCCAGCCCGGACAGCGTTGTGAGTGAACTCTGTTGCGGGATGGAGGCAACTGAGCTTCTGCTGGGTAGATTTTGCTCTGTGTTGCCAACCCATGTGCCGATGCACCCAGCCGATCTCTTGCTCGCCTTGTTGTTCTTCCTTGCTATCGCCTGCAGGTGCACTCTGGATGACCTGGGGGGGCTCACGTGTGATGACCCCGTTCAAGCCTTCTGCCCCGGGGCCTGCAGCGGGCACGGGTTCTGCAACTTAGGGTTCTGCGTGTGAGTGGTCCTGCAGTGGGCTTGGGTACCCAGTCCAAGGGAAAGCCAGGGCCCTGACCCCTGGCCAGGGCGTCCTGGTAATACTCTGTGCCTGGCTCTTGGTTCTTCTCGCCTGCCCTGCCTCACCCTCCTCCCCCCTCCCAGCTGCGACGAGGGCTACTACGGCCATGACTGCTCCCGGCGCAAGGCTGGCCTCCCGCTGCTGCCCAGCCGCATCCCCACCACCCCCTGGCTGGCGTCCGTGGTGCGGGAGCCGCCCGCGGCCCTGGAGCCCCCGCCCCGGGCCACTCGCAGGCGGCCGCTGGTCTACGTGTACGACCTGGAGCCGCTCTTTCAGGCCAAGATCCTGCAGTACAAGCAAGTCCATGTAGCAGCAGATTAGAGAGGATTATATCCTTAATCCCAGGATTGCGGTAATGGTGTTTCTTCATCTGCCTCCACAGGGTTGGCACGACGAACTGCGTGCACCGACGGCACACGGCACCTCAGAACGAAACCGTGTGGACCGACGAGTGGGTGTACGCTGCGGACACGCTGCTGCACGAGTCCCTCCTCATGAGCGAGTACCGCACGTTCGACCCGGAGGAGGTGGGACCGGTGCAGTGGGGTGGTGCACGCCCCGAGAGGCAGTAGAAGTCGTGAATCTAAGCGCATGCGCATGGTACGCATGGTACGGCCCCAGCTCGTGCTTCAAGCCATCCATCCCAGCTGCCCTTGCAGTATGTGACTGGGACTCCTTCCATCCACCGTTCCCTCTGCATGGCCATACGCGCACCTCCCCGACAGGCTGACTTCTTTTACGTGCCCCACCAAGCGTCCTGCCTTCCTTTTCCTCTGTGTGAGCGCATGGAGGCTTGGGAAGTACTTCTTGTTGCGGGCGATCCACGCGGCCGCTGAGCCACGTGACCTGGCTTTACGTCCCTCAAGCTTCAACCCTTCTGCTTGCGCGATGCAGACACATGGGCGGACTGGCCTTGGTTCCGCGGACAGGGGGGTGAGTGGGCGAGCTTTGCGCTGAAGGAACAAGTAAGGACAGGAACAAGAACACCGGCCACGAACCGGTCACACCCTCAGTCCATCCGGGGGCGAGGGACGTGAGCGCGGGACCCTAGCTTTGCGGTCGAGGGCCAGTCAGCCCGTCCGAGCCCGTCAGCAACCTGGTCCGATCGTTTGACCTGTCCCGTCCGCTATCCTCCTCGTCATCCCCAGGCTTGCGGCCACGTCAGATGTCCAACATGCTGATGGACACGGTGGAGTGGATCAACGCCACGCACCCGTTCTGGCAGCGCCGCGGCGGCCGCGACCACGTGTTCCTGTTCACGCACGACGAGGGCGCGTGCTGGGCGCCCAACGTGCTCAACAACTCCATCTGGCTCACGCACTGGGGGCGCATGGGGCTGGACCACAAGTGCGTGGGGGGGGGGGGGCGCGTGGGCGGGTGGGCTGCAGGCTTACGTGAGGAGGATGGAACAGTGCGGGCACAGCGCGAGAAGGCGGCAGTACCTGAGCGGTACCGGCCAGGGCACAAGCATGGCCATGCCTAATTGTCGTACGATCACAGATCCCAGACGGCGTACGGCTGGGACAAGTACGACGAGGAGCTGCTCGTTGTGAGCCCCCACCAGCCCGAGGGGTGGCTTGTGCACACGAGAGGCCATCCCTGCTACAACCCAGACAAGGTACGGCCTGGGGCCTTGCGTCATGGGCCCTGTCGTCTAGGATGGCCGTGTACGGCAGCCGCAAGCCCTGATGGAAGTTCCCTCCATTCCCCTCCTGTGCCCCCTGGCCGTGCCCCTCCCCAGGACCTGGTGATCCCCGCCTTCAAGCAGCCCAGGCACTACAGCGAGAGCGCTCTGCTGGGACAGACCGCCCCGGACAAAGGTGGGAACTTATGTGCAACGAACCGCGCCGTTGCGGCGCATGATGCGGTGTGTCAGCGTAGGTGCTTAACCTGGCTGGTGCTTGTTGCTCGGAGGGATGTGCCACCCTGCAAAGCTCTGGCTACTGTCGGAACAATTTGCTTATGCCGCCACCTCAATTGTTGGCCCCAGACCTTCTGTTCTTCTTCAAAGGTGACGTGGGCAAGCACCGCCTGCCACAGTACAGCCGCGGCGTACGGCAGAAGGCAAGCTGGCCGGGAGCTGCATGAACCTTGATGAGCTACCGCTTGGACGTGTGCTGACCACTTGTGCTGCCCCACGCTGTTCCCCGGGCGCAGATCTACAACATGTCTAAGGATGGGGGCTGGGCCGGGAAGCACAGGTTCCTGATCGGCGACCGCGAAGATGCTGACGTGGCGGGTAGCTACACGGAGCTGCTCGCCCGCTCGGTGTTCTGTCTCGTGACAGGAGGTGCGTGCTTGCGTTGGCCTGGTGCCCTGGTCTTGGGGCTGAGACCATGCCCTGTCGGTTGATCCTGGGCTCAATCCGTCTACCGGCCACTGCTCATGAGGGCACTGAATCCACTCATGCTGCACTGCTACTGCTCCACACATCACGCATGCGAACCCCCTAACGCTACTAACGGTCTTGGCCTGCCCTTGGTCTGCCTCAGGCGACGGCTGGTCTGCCCGCATGGAGGATGCCGTACTGCACGGCTGCATCCCCGTCATCATCCTGGACGGGGTGCACGCCGTGTTCGAGTCCGTCCTGGATCTGGATTCGTTCTCGGTGCGGATCGCGGAGGCTGACGTGGGGCGGATCCTGGAGATCCTGCAGGCCGTACCGGAGCGCAGCGTGCGTGCCAAGCAGGCTCACTTGGGGCACGTGTGGCACAGGTGGGCGTGGGGCGGCCCGGCCGAGTCAGGGACTAATCGCATTTTGCTCTTTCCTTGTAGTCCTTGCCAGGCTGACTGCCTTCCTCCATCCCACATCCCTTCTACCCCCCAGGTTCCGGTACGCGTCTCTGCCGGGCCTTGCCCGGGAGCTGCGCTCCCTTCGTGAGGCCAACGAAGCCAAGGCAGCAGGCGGCACCGAGGACGGCGCGGTGCACTTCCCCCGGCCCTTCAAGGGCGACGACACGGTGGATGACGCGTTTGAGACCATCATGCAGTGGCTGTACTCGCGGATACCGCACACAAGAGGGTGAAGGGGGGGATGCGAGGGTGAGGGCGGTGCGGAATGGCAGCCCAGACACGGCACCAAATGAGGGAGGGCCTGGCTGGAGGTCCGAGGAAGGAGACGGGGCTTGAGGGAGAGCTGAGAACTGAGCTTAGGGCACGGACTGAGGGCACGGACTGCAATACGGGCTCAGGGGCTGCGGTGGCCGGGCTGTGGCTGAGGAGGAGGGCGGAGGAGGCGTGGAGGAGGATGCCAGCGGCTGTGCTGCGGAGGCTGAGGTAGAAGAGCAGGCTGGGGGGAGCACGCCAACGGAGGACTGACTTGAGCGAATGCATGAAAGATGTCGGGAGCATGTGATAAGCACACAGGGCTTGATACTTCGGGACTAGGCACGGGAGAGGCACGAGCGGTGATAGGTGCCGCGCGTGTTAAAAACCCCAACAACTTGGGGACGAGGACGCATTTCTTACTTGATTGCGACCGAGCGATCATTCTCATTTTGTAGGGAAACGACCCCGCTCGCTCGTTTTGGATTGCTGCCCCGCCATGTGAAGTGAGATGTGTGTGTTTCATTCACGCCCAGCAGCCCAGCCCGCGACGCCACAAGCTTGAGTTTGCTTACCTCCTTCTCATGTAGTTGAGGGCAGGCAAACTTGTTATCGACCCCGCTCGAACATGCTCCGTGACATGTTTGGGCGTTCCTCCCCGCTTGCTCGGGCGCAGTGTTGTAACCTTGTAAGTTTTTCTAAGGGTAGTCGCAGCACATTGCACTTGCCGGACTTCGCGCGTGCTCGATGGACCATCATCCCGACCACATACAGGCCTAACAGGCCCGAAGGCTGAACCTGGCGTGTACTCAACACGGTGGGGTAGTTTGCTGATTACAGCTTAGTCCGCATAGCACCACAAATTCTCCCGCGGGGACCAACAGGCCCCGCCGCGGGCTGGCCGCGAGGTGCCATAGAGACAAAGAAGCTGCTATCAACGCTTTGAAGCCAGGTTGGAATGTAGTGCGCCCACGATTGAAGAGGTGGATGGGTCGCGTAACAGATCGGGTTGGGGGCTGGCTTAGCCCTCGGTTTCCGCCCCCAAGCATCGATGTTTTGCCAGGCGGGTTCCACTCCGGCCCGCCCCTGGTCCCCACATACACTCCGGGCCCCTAAGCATACCAGGATACAAATCGTCAAGTTGGCATCCTTGACATTTTATATCTGGGACCTGTTATCGGGGATCGGGGATATCGGGGACCGCCGTTTCCGTCCGATCGAGGGGCGGGTCGATCGGCGGGTTCGTTCGGCACGGTCGGACCGAGGTCGGGTAGGGGTTTCCGGCCGCCGATTTTCCGCGCGCCCTTCACAATTGAAGCTCGCGATGCCCAGAACGCGATGCCCAGAACGGACTGTTGGTTATTGACGACTGACGGTCAGCAGCAGCGACCACCGCGAGCTCGTTTAAGAACCACGCTACTCTCATACGGCTTCTTTTGACTCATGACAGCAACCGAGAGGGTTATGGCGACTTTCGCGGAGGTCGCCCGCCCAAGAATGCCGGCCGACATGCGCCCGCGACCGACCGCTCCTAAGCCCCCGAAGGCCTGGAACTGGCCTATAGATGCATAACGAGCACATAGGATCAGTTTGGGATGGGGACCAGCCGGATGCTACGGAGCCTGGGGGGGGGCAGTAGGGGCAGACGTAGTGGAACCCGCCGCCTGTATTTTGCTGAGCCTTTTGGCTCGTTTAAACTTACTTGCAGCCAAGGTTCTGTACGTAAACATCATCATCTAGTTAGGACTAGTCCCAGACTAGTTAGGTATGTGTATCGTAATTGATTTCTACACACATCTGGACGGAGGTACCTGCCTCGTCCCGCCGTAGATAAACACTGTACCCGTCGTCGCAGAGCACAGTCAGAGCACAGTCGTGCGGAGTACATTGCCAATGCAGCGCCTAGAAGCGGCGGCATGAAGATATGGGAGCATGCGATCCGCACACAGGGCTTTACACTTCAGGACGAGTTAGACATGTACTCTTAGAGTGACGACTCACTACTGCGCATTGTTAAAAGCAAGGCAGGGCAGCGCCGGGTCAGACGTGCGTGAATCGCGACTGTATGTACTGTAACAAGAAGCGATTTGCCTCAGCTTCAGCTCCCTTTATCTACTGGAGAGGTAGTCGAGAGCACAGCTCAGGGGGCAGTGACGACGGTGCCGGCCGGGCGGGGGCACGTACGCACTCCTTGTGCGCAGCGCAGCGACGCGCAGCGCGGTTCGCCCCCCTTCCTATACGAGTAGTTGTAGCGCCATCGCCATTGCGTCTTCAGTGATTTGGAGAGGAGTAGTTCGTTGCGACCGGCCTGCATAAATGTTCGGCCGACGGACCACCGCACGCCTGCGGGTATTGCGGGCGTGGGCTCTACTTCTACTACTTCTACGGACAGCTGCGCTCCTGGTATGCGTCCTTCTGGGTAGATAGCCGTCTGCTGAGTGCTCTCCGTGAGTGAGCCCCTGCCCTCATCAACCTCCTCCTGCCTCCAAGGCCGCGGCTCTGGAGTCCCGCAGCGGCAGCGACGCATACACCAGGCACGCAGGCTCCCGTAGGCTGCAGGGCCTGACAGGCTTGAACGGCAGCCGGCATGGCCACCACGTCCACAGCAAGGAGCGCAAGTACCCCCTGACGCTGGACGCACCCGTTGGGCTGAGGTGCTCCGTCACAAAGGGGGGCTGGTGCGAGGATGCTTTGGCACAGGAGGTGCGTGTGTGCAGCAGGCGACCCCGAGGGAAGGCTAGTGGAAGGCGGGCCAGCGCGGCCGGTACGAGCCTGCCTGCCAACCCGTGCCAACCCGCTTGTGGGCACCAACCCCGGCCCCTCACCCGCCACCTGTCTGCCCGCCCGTCACCGCAGCCGGTTGCCTGGAAGCCCGCCCCCCGCGGCAGCACGGAGTGCGATCCGCCCTGCAGCAGAGCGGGTCGCTGCAACCACGACACGGGCCTGTGCGAGTGCACGGCGGGGTGGACGGGGTGGGACTGCACCACGCCACAGAAGAGGCCCTGCACCAACCGGCTCAGGTGGGCGAGCCCCAACGCCTTGTCTCTATGCGAGATAATGTCGACAATGTAAAGACGTCGACGTCAAGCCATCCCTCTTGCTGCCCCCTCACAGGAGCCCCGAGGACCCCTCTACGGTGCCAGCCTCGTTCATAGGCCCCGACAAACGGGACCTTAACTGGACTTCAGAGATCGGAATATGGTTGTCGCCCTACAGCCGCTGCGCAGGTGGGTGGGCAGCGGGTGTGCTTGCCCCATCCCCCGCCGGAACCCGGATGGAGGGGGCCCACCGAGGGGCTGTGCGGAGTCCCTGCGTCCTTGCGTCCCGGCGCCTCAGCATCGCATTGACGCATTGGCAGCGCGCTGCACCTCACTTAGGCGGGTAAGCCGTGTCCAAGGAGGCGTACCTTTGCCAATGTCATAGCGGGCGAGAGGCCTCAGACCTTTGACGCAGCTTCCTATCCCTCAGAACCTGTGCACCGGGCCTTAACGAACGCTGCTATCAAGCCCAGCCGCTCGTGCTCTGAGCTCACAATGTTTGTGCTTCTCGGGCTTATCATTGCCTTGCCTCCCACAAGGGATCTGTGATGATGACACGGCCATCTGCTACTGCGGTGGGTGGCTGCGACTGCCGGGAGGCCCGTGGCCGTAGGGCGTTGCCTGCAGCAGGCTCAGGGTTCTGCCTCCTCCCTGAACCCTGAAACAGACTCCGTCCTTTCGCCTTCATTCTCCCATCCACCCGTCAGTCATGACGGTTAGACATCTGGGGTAACCCTTGACTGGTTCCTCCGTCGGTGTGGCAAGAACTCAGAACGCTGCCCCCCTCCGGCCCCCCAGACGGTCCCATGGGTCGCATCCCGGCGCCCGAGGGTTCACCGCCCGGCACTCCCCCCATCAAGCGCGGGCGGCCGCTGCTCACTCGCCACTTCGCTCCCTCAACGGTAGTAAGTGGACAGATGCCTAGCAGTCCTTCAGCCGTTGCTATATATCTAGTTAAGGCACGGTAGGGCACGGTAGGGCACACACAGAACACAGAACACAGAACACACAGAACACACACAGAACATACCTGCGGCCCCGCCTCGGCGGGGCCGCAGCCAGAAAGTCGCACGCATCGAGGAGCGACCGCGGACTGACACCTCCGTCGGCCAGATGATCTTCATTCTCGCTTGTTGGATGCTATGGACGGCTAGCGGAGAGACTGCATGTAAGGGCGAGCTCTGGGACTCAAGCTTGAAGGCGGCGTACTATGTCTCCTCGCACGTCCGGTCGTGGTCGCACTACTACGCTCATCTGAGCCATAGGGTGTCAGCTAAGTTGGCTGGTAGGCGGGCCTTGTGCCGCGTCAGGCCACGATCGGCAGCCCTCGTGCCGCCGCATAGAAGTCCCAACCATTCGCACGCAGAGCTAGCATGGTGCGGCATCTGCGGGGCTGTCCGGACGAATGGCTTTGCGGAAAGGTGTGATGTTGCGTTCGATGTCATACATGCTGCGAGTGGTGCTCTGCTGGATGTCTTGGTGGCCCTCTGGTTGCCCGTGCGACGCTAGGGGCATTTTGGTGGGATGTTGGGACGCTGTGCCTGGTGGTGTGAGTCAGTGGTGGCCCTCGACGTGCCTGGACGTGCCTTGGCCCTTCAAAGAACACCGGCCCGCTCGCGGGCTTAGACCGCTTCCCAGAAATTTGCGCTTGGTAGGCCAAGCGCCAGAAAAGAAGTTTTGAGGGGTCTCCCCTCGGCGACCCCCTCGTTGTGGGTCAACGACCAACAGTTGGCTGCAGCTGGGGGCGGTGCTGGTATGGAGGCCCATACCCGGTAGGTGGCGCTTTACGCTTAACCCCTCTCAGCTGGTGCTCGGAGGCGGTTCCTACTGTAACCATCGCATCCTTGGGCTGCCGCTTGCATTACTACTGTAGCTGTCATCCTTAGCTGCTCGCTTGCCGCATGGGACCCGCAGACATGGGATGGCAAGAAGGCCTTCGGAGCTATGCCGTACGACAGTGTGTACGGGCCACAGGGTTACTGCAACGTGACTAAGCCAGCCTGGACAGCGTTGTGAGAGATTTCGGTTGTGGGATGCATGGTGGCAGTGCCTCTGTCGAATAGCATAGGCCTATGCTGTGTATTGCCATTCATGTGCCGATATGTAGATGCACCCAGCCGATCTCTTGCTCGCCTTGTTGTTCTTCCTTGCTCCCTGCAGGTGCACGGTGCTGGATGACCTGGGGGGGCTCACGTGTGATGACCCCGTTCAAGCCTTCTGCCCCGGGGCCTGCAGCGGGCACGGGTTCTGCAACTTAGGGTTCTGCGTGTGAGTGGGAGGGGCCTGGAGATAGAGGTGTTCGCGCCGGCATGGGGACCAGGCCGAGCGGCTTCACCCTTGCTACTTCCCTGCCCTCTTCCCCACTCTCCTCCTTTCCCCTCACAGCTGCGACGACGGCTACTACGGCCACGACTGCTCCCGGCGCAAGGCCGGCCTCCCGCTGCTGCCCAGCCGCATCCCCACCACCCCCTGGCTGGCGTCCGTGGTGCGGGAGCCGCCCGCGGCCCTGGAGCCCCCGCCCCGGGCCACTCGCAGGCGGCCGCTGGTCTACGTGTACGACCTGGAGCCGCTGTTCCAGGCCAAGATCCTGCAGTACAGGCAAGTCCATCATCCGGCAGATGAGAGAGGACGCTCGCTCTCCTTTAATCCCAGGTTTGCGGTAATGGTGTTTCTTCGCCTGTCTCCGCAGGGTTGGCACAACAGCCTGCGTGCACCGACGGCACAAGGCACCTCAGAACGAAACCGTGTGGACTGAAGAGTGGGTGTACGCTGCGGACACGCTGCTGCACGAGTCCCTCCTCATCAGCGAGTACCGCACTTTCGACCCGGAGGAGGTGGGGCCGGTGCAGCAGGGCAAGTTTGGTGCCAGCGGCTGCGGTTGGGCGGTGGGTGCAAGTGCAAATAAAGTTCGGTAGCCCCAACCAAGCTCTTCCTTCAAGCAGTCGCCCAGCCGGGCCTCATGTGACTGGACTGCTGTCATCATTGCCCATGTTTGGCCATACGCCCACCTTCCCGACAGGCTGACTTCTTTTACGTGCCCCACCAAGCGTCCTGCCTGCCGTTCCCTATCTGTAAGCGCCTAGACGCTGGCTTGGCGATTCGTTTATTTGCTACATGCGTCACCCTCTTCTCCGTGTTTCGTCATGAGCCACTACTAAGTGCTTCTTGCGCACGACTGCAGACCAATGGGCGGACTGGCCTTGGTTTCGCGGACAGGGGGGTGAGTGGGCGAGCATTGCGCTGAAGGAACAAGTAAGGACAGGAACGAGAACACAAACGGGTCACACCCTTGCTCTCGGGCTATTTCGTGTCACCTCGCCCCCAAATTGACCCGTCTGCTATCCTGCTCGCCATCCCCAGGCCCCCGGCCACGTCAGATGGCCAACATGCTGATGGACACGGTGGAGTGGATTAACGCCACGCACCCGTTCTGGCAGCGCCGCGGCGGCCGCGACCACGTGTTCCTGTTCACGCACGACGAGGGCGCGTGCTGGGCGCCCACCGTGCTCAATAACTCCATTTGGCTCACGCACTGGGGGCGCATGGGGCTAAACCACACGTGAGCCTCCGCCCCGTACGTATCGGGGGGCCGCGGGGGCGGGCGTGCGCGCGTGAGGGGAGGACAATAGAGGACGGGCTCGGCGTGAGGGGGCGGCGGGCGGCCGTGCCGGCGGGCGGTACCGGCTAGAGCTATGACGGCTTGTCGTACGTACGATCACAGATCCCAGACGGCGTACGGCGCAGACAAGTACGACGAGGAGCTGCATGTGGTGAGCCCCCACCAGCCCGAGGGATGGCTTGTGCACACGAGAGGCCACCCGTGCTACAACCCAGACAAGGTACGGCCTGGGGCCTTGCGTCATGGGCCCTGTCGTCTAGGATGACCGAGTGCTTGCGGCAGCCGCAAGCCCTGATGGAAGTTCCCTCCATCCCCCTCCCGTGCCCCCCGGCCGCTTCTCCTCCGTCCTCAGGACCTGGTCATTCCCGCCTTCAAGCAGCCCAGGCACTACAGCGAGAGCGCTCTGCTGGGGAAGCCCGCCCGGGAAAGAGGTGGGAACTTATGTGCAACGAACCGCGCCGTTGCGGCGCATGGTGCGGTGTGTCAGCGTAGGTGCTTAGCCTGGCTGGTGCTTGTTGGTTGGAGGGATGTGCCACCCTGCAAAGCTCTGGCTACTGTCGGAACAATTTGCTTATGCCGCCACCTCAATTGTTGGCCCCAGACCTTCTGTTCTTCTTCAAAGGTGACGTGGGCAAGCACCGCTTTCCGCACTACAGCCGCGGCGTACGGCAGAAGGCAAGCCGGCCGGAAGCTGCATGAACCCTGATGAGCTACCGCTTGGACGTGTGCTGATTCCGTGCGTTGCCCCATGCTGTCCGCGGGCGCAGATCTACAACATGTCTCAAGAGGGGGGCTGGGCCGGGAAGCACAGGTTCCTGATCGGCGACCGCGAAGATGCTGACGTGGCGGGTAGCTACACGGAGCTGCTCGCCCGCTCGGTGTTCTGCCTCGTGGCGGGAGGTGCGTCCCTGCATTGACCTGCTGCCCTGGTCTTGGGGCTGAGACCATGCCCTGTCGGTTGATCCTGGGCGCAATCCGTCTACCGGCCACTGCTCATGAGGGCACTGAATCCACTCATGCTGCACTGCTACTGCTCCTCACATCACGCATGCGAACCCCCTAGCGCCCTTAGCCTGCCCTTGGTCTGCCTCAGGCGACGGCTGGTCCGCCCGCATGGAGGATGCCGTACTGCACGGCTGCATCCCCGTCATCATCCTGGACGGGGTGCATGCCGTGTTCGAATCCATCCTGGATCTGGATTTATTCTCGGTGCGGATCGCGGAGGCTGACGTGGGGCGGATCCTGGAGATCCTGCAGGCCGTACCGGAGCGCAGCGTGCGTGCCAAGCAGGCTCACTTGGGGCACGTGTGGCACAGGTGGGCGTGGGGCGGCCCGGCCGAGTCATCAGGGACTTATTGCATTCTGCTCTTTCCTTGTAGTCCTTGCCAGACTGACTGCCTTCCTCCATCCCACATCCCTTCTACCCCCCAGGTTCCGGTACGCGTCTCTGCCGGGCCTTGCCCGGGAGCTGCGCTCCCTTCGTGAGGCCAACGAAGCCAAGGCAGCAGGCGGCACCGAGGACAGCGCGGTGCACTTCCCCCGGCCCTTCAAGGGCGACGACACGGTGGATGACGCGTTTGAGACGATCATGAAGTGGCTGTACTCGCGGATACCGCACACCCGGGGATGAGGGGCCCAGGCATGGACAGGCATGGACGGAGGGTGCCGTGGATCGCCAGATCCTCAAGCACAGCTTCCGTGGGGACACTCTCTGGCAAAGCGAACTACCTTGGGCGAGGCCATGCCAATTACATGGTTGCGTGTGATAAACTGGCTCAGTGGAGCACACTAGGGTTATTATAGACAACGGGGCGTAGTGCCGCGGTGTTTGGCGTCGCATGATGTTGGCCGACGCAGAATGCCTGTGCCTGTGAACGGGGTACCTGGTCGCCGAAAGTGGCTTCCAGGCTGAAAGTCCCCCCCTAGAGTAACCCCGGGCTGCTCCGCGCGTCGGTGCACCGAGAAAGGCTGGCGAGCCGGCTCCACCGAAGGAAAGTCCCGAGAAGCCCCGCTTACCTCGTCGTTTACCTGTGCGCCGCTGCTGTGCGTCCTCCGCTCCTGGCCCGCCATCGCCCGAGCCCGTTCGCGAGGTGCGCGCCCACGGCGGCCTAAGCGTCCCCACGTCCCACGGAGCCGAACCTGTGGGTAGTGGAGGTGTTGTCCCAGAGACGGAGGGGAAGAGCGTGAGCGGCCGATGACTTGATAGCATGCCAGCGAGGTGAACAGGCGGACGGTGAAGGCCAGCGCGCCGGTGTCTAGCAGGCAACCTAGGGCTCGGGCTATGGCGGTGTAGCTGGTGCGGCCACCTGCGCAGCAAGAAAGGGGGCGGGGCAAAACGGCCGTACCCGGACCATGTGAAGTACGAGCGGAACCAGGGGGGCCGTTGCAGTGCGGTGCGATGCCATGCACGGAGAGCGGGCCAGAGAAGGGGGGGTGTGCGTGCTGGGGTCGACACACTAGGGAGTCGAGGGTGCGGTGGCGGGATGATCGGGCGGGCTGAGCCAGCGGGTCATCCTGTAACATCGCCGCAGCATAATAGCCATTTGGCTACTTACATCAGCATAGCCATCTGTAAACTTTCATCGGCCCAGCACACGTACTAGCGTGGTCGCAGACAGCAACCGGCGTGTGCAAAGTGCAATCCTCAACAAGGCATAGCAGGTCGGCATAGCTCACGCGTGGTTGCCCAGCTGAGTTGTCAAGCATGCTGCAGCTTTGGATGCGTTGCAAGACGGACCAGCGTGTCGCATGACGCACTTGGTCACGTTGGCAGGGCTTCTGCTTCTGGCGCTCGCCCTTCAGCTGGTGAGATTTCGGATCGCGATGAACTCAGGATGAAGTTCAGGCAACGGGTTTGTCGCCCACGAGGCGCCAACTCCACGGTTATTGCTGCCTAACCCCTTCACGGTTGCTCCTTCCCCGCCACGTTACCACGAATCGACAGGGAGCCGCCTCAGAGCAGGGTCATAGCCCGAACGTAGCTTCCAGCTTACCTGGAGCCAATGCGCACGGTGATGCAGAAAGCGACCATGGCCGGCATGGCCACCACGTCCACAGCAAGGAGCGCAAGTACCCCCTGACGCTGGACGCACCGGTTGGGCTGAGGTGCTCCGTCACCAAGGGGGGCTGGTGCCAGGACGCCCTGGCACAGGAGGTGCGTGTGTGTAGCAGGGGACCCCGAGGGAAGGCTAGTTGAAGGCGGGCCAGCGCGGCCGGTACGAGCCTGCCTGCCAACCCGTGCCAACCCGCTTGTGGGGACCGACCCCTGGCCCTTACCCGCCACCTGTCTGCCCGCCCGTCACCGCAGCCGGTTGCCTGGAAGCCCGCCCCCCGCGGCAGCACGGAGTGCGATCCCCCCTGCAGCAGAGCGGGTCGCTGCAACCACGACACGGGCCTGTGCGAGTGCACGGCGGGGTGGACGGGGCGGGACTGCACCACGCCACAGAAGAGGCCCTGCACCAACCGGCTCAGGTGGGTGAGCCTCAACGCCTTCTGCCTCTGTCAAGGCGACAGCCTGTTGGGCTAGGCACCTCAAGCCATATTATCTACCCGCAGCCGCTGCCCCACACAGGACTCCGGAGGACCCCTCCACAGAGCCGGCCTCGTTCATAGGCCCCGACAAACGGGACCTGGACTGGACGTCACCAGTGGGGATCTCATGGCCGCCCTACAGCCGCTGCGCAGGTGGGTGGCCGTGGCCAAGCCGTGGACATAGCACCCGGAGATGTACCTGCGCCGGCGGAAAACCGCATGGCGCGGTGGTCTGCTGCCCAGGGTGTCTTGAGTAGTCTGGAGGGGCAAGCTTGTAGTCATGCGGGCCAGCGCCTGAGTGCTGAACACCCAACCTCCGGTCCCTCGGTTGGTCAGCTGACGGCAGCAAACCTGTACCCCGCGCGCGGCCCTGTGCGCTGTGCGCTGCAGGCGTGTGCGATGACGACCTGGCGATCTGCTACTGCGGTGGGAGCGGCGGCGGGCAGGGCGCTTGGGGGCCACTGGGGTCACTGGGGCCACTTCGAGCGCAGGCTGAGTGCCGGGAGGAGGGGGCCGTGTCGTGTCCTGACTCTCGATTTGTTGACGTCTCCGGCCCCCCAGACGGTCCCATGGGTCGCATCCCGGCGCCCGAGGGCTCCCCGCCCGGCACTCCCCCCATCAGGCGGGGGCGGCCCCTCATCACCTTCCACATGGCACCCACCACGGTGAGGCTCTCGCTGGGCAACTGACGGCATTCCATGCTGATCGGATGTTTTTATGTTTCGTGCTGTAAGGATGCGTGGTGCCGCGCTAACCAACGTTGCGGGATCCCCACGCAGACTTGGGATGGCAAGAAGGCCTTTGGGGAATTCCCGTACGAACAAGTGTACGGCCCAAAGGGTTACTGCAACGTGACTCAGCCAGTCTGGACTGCGGGGTAAGTCAACGCCCATTGGGTCAGTTGGAATCCTTGCGTCTCCCAACGCATGTGCCGATGCACCCAGCCGATCTCTTGCTCGCCTTGTTGTTCTTCCTTGCTCCCTGCAGGTGCACTCTGGATGACCTGGGGGGGGCCACGTGTGATGACCCCGTTCAAGCCTTCTGCCCCGGGGCCTGCAGCGGGCACGGGTTCTGCAACTTAGGGTTCTGCGTGTGAGTGGGAGGGGCCTAGTTCGCGCCGGCATGGGCACAAGGCCGAGCGGCTTCACCCTTGCTACTTCCCTGCCCTCTTCCCCACTCTCCTCCTTCCCTCCCAGCTGCGACGACGGCTACTACGGCCACGACTGCTCCCGGCGCAAGGCCGGCCTCCCGCTGCTGCCCAGCCGCATCCCCACCACCCCCTGGCTGGCGTCCGTGGTGCGGGAGCCGCCCGCGGCCCTGGAGCCCCCGCCCCGGGCCACTCGCAGGCGGCCGCTGGTCTACGTGTACGACCTGGAGCCGCTCTTCCAGGCGCGGCTGCTGCAGTACAGGTGGGACGTTGGAAGCACTTCCCCGGAGGTGCTCACCCTGGCTGTTGCCCCCGCGCGTCGCGCCCTCGCGCACTCGCTGCATTGCAGCCCTGTTGACCCTGTATTTGTCAAGCCCATGGCCGGAAGTGCTACGCACTACCGGCCTTCCAGTAGTCCGGCTGTGTCCAGCCCAGTCCGCCGTACAATGACCCGCTGTTGTGACACCTGCTTTCTCCCCCTTTGTCCCACGCAGGGTTGGCACCACCACCTGCTTGCACCGGCGGCACACCGACCAGGGCAATGCGACCGTGTGGACCGACGAGTGGGTGTACGCTGCGGACACGCTGCTGCACGAGTCCCTCCTCATCAGCGAGTACCGCACGTTCGATCCGGAAGAGGTGAGACCGCCGGTGCAGTGGGATGGGGCCCAAGGGCGGGCCTCCACGCCAAGACCGTGAGTGTGCGGGGCCGGGGCCAGGGCCGGGGGCCGGGGGCATCCCCCTGAGCTCCACAGGGGCAGGAGCCCCGAGGGCGAGCCATGCATGAGCGGCTGAGCCCGTGGCCACGGGAAAGACACGTGGCCGTACGGCGCCTCTAGAACTTAGTCATGCTCCCGCCCGGGCGTACTCTGTCTGGCAACTGTCTCTGTGTGGAGCATGCGGCCATCAGCTGACGGTCTGCGGCCGCTCTCTTAGTGGCTCCCTCTCATCGGCCAAGCTCCCGGGCGTTCCTTCCCGTCTGGTGCCTGTCTCAGGCAACCCCACTCTGCGGTCCCTCCCCGCAGGCCGATTACTTCTACGTCCCACACTACGGCTCCTGCATCCCGTATCCTATATGTGAGTGCAGGCCGACAGAGGTTACATGGCGCAAATCCAGCGTCAAGCCGCTAGGTCCCTGTGTGCAAGGTTCTGTCCTTCAATCCAACAATGACTCCAGCCATGACTTGCCTGACGAAGAGGATGCGAATGGTTGCCTGCAGATCCAGTGTTGACCTCACTGCAAGCCACCCCTCGATGCCGGCGCAGGGAACTGGGCGGATTGGCCCTACTTCGGAGGCCCCGGGCGTGAGTGCCTTGATGAGCGGTAACGCATGCATTGAGCACCGGCGCTGCTATTGTGTGTGGCGCTGAGCAGGGTAGCTGCTGCTTCCATAACTGCCATGACTGCCTGCACCGGTATGGACTGAAGCATTGTCCTGGCTTTGCCATCACCGTCACCCGCAGCCCCACGCGTACGACACATTGCCAACATGCTGATGAACACGGTGGAGTGGGTCAACGCCACGCACCCGTTCTGGCAGCGCCGCGGCGGCCGCGACCACGTGTTCCTGTTCACGCACGACGAGGGCGCGTGCTGGGCGCCCAACGTGCTCAACAACTCCATCTGGCTCACGCACTGGGGGCGCATGGGGCTGGATCACAAGTGCGTGGGGGGGGGGGGGGCGCGGGCGCGTGGGCGGGTGGGGGGCTGGTGTTTTGGTGTGGGGGGCTGGTGTTTTGGAGGCGTGCGTGTGAGGCTACTGCCGTCGTACCGCCCGCAGGTCCCAAACGGGGTACGGTTGGGACAATTACGACTGGGAGACGATCAGCCCACACCAGCCCGAGGGATGGCTCAAGTTCATCAAGGGCCATCCCTGCTACAACCCCGACAAGGTACGGCCTGGGGCCTTGCGTCATGGGCCCTGTCGTCTAGGATGACCGAGTACGGCAGCCGCAAGCCTTGATGGAAGTTCCCCCTCCTGTGCCCCCCGGCCGCTTCCCCTCCCCAGGACCTGGTGATCCCTGCCTTCAAGCAGCCCAGGCACTACAGCGAAAGCGCTCTGCTGGGGAAGCCCGCCCGGGAAAGAGGTTGGTTCTTTTTAGCGCCTGAGGTCGCCCCAACGCACCCTGCACAGCTCTGGCTACCGTCCCAACAGCGTGCTTATGCTCCCACTGCCCCCACCTCATTCGTTGCCCCCAGACGTTCTGTTCTTCTTCAAAGGTGACGTGGGCAAGCACCGAGCGCCGCAGTACAGCCGCGGCGTACGGCAGAAGGCAAGCATGACACACCTGTTGGCGCGTACGGCACGGCACAGCGACTGTCCCGCTCACCCTCCTTCCTTCCGTATGGCCCTCACGACCTAGCTGGGCTCATGTCCGCAGCCTGCATGGCGTGACAGCAAGCCGTGTCTCACGTCAACCCCCACGCTGTCCCCCGGGCGCAGATCTACAACATGTCCAAAGAGGGGGGCTGGGTCAAGGCCCACAAGTTCCTGATTGGGGGCCACGACGATGAGGAAGTCAAAGGGTCGTACTCGGAGCTCCTGGCGCGGTCCGTGTTCTGTCTGGTGGCCGGAGGTGAGTCACCAGCATGACATGAGGTGCACTTGCTGGGGCACAAGTGCGGCGTGCCGAGCGTGTCCGGAATGCCAAGGCATTGTAGCTAGGTAGGGCGTGTGTAGCCTTCTCATCTTCAGCCTTTGAACAGGACGCCAGTGGAAGCCACGTTACCTCCTTTCCCCGCCGCGCCATCCGCCTTCCGTTTCGATTACTTCATGCTGCGCCCCCTGAACGATACCCCTCAGGCGACGGCTGGTCTGCCCGCATGGAGGATGCCGTACTGCACGGCTGCATCCCCGTCACCATCATGGACGGAGTGCATGCCGTGTTCGAATCCGTCCTGGATCTGGATTCGTTCTCGGTGCGGATCGCGGAGGCTGACGTGGGGCGGATCCTGGAGATCCTGCAGGCCGTACCGGAGCGCAGCGTGCGTGCCAAGCAGGCTCACCTGGGGCACGTGTGGCACAGGTGGGTGTGGGGCAGGGGTCTTGGAAAGCTTGCTGCTTCATGTTGCATGAAGGTCTCCTCGACACGAGGCCTACATAGCGGCCGGACCGGTGCCATTGAAAACCGCACTCCGCAGCTCCCTGCACCTACCCGTCCCATCCACTTCGTACCTTTTCATTCCCCAGGTTCCGGTACGCATCACTGCCGGGTCTGGCGTCCGAGCTACAGAAGCGGCGCGATAACAACACGGCGATTGTAAACAAAGCGCCCCCACAGGCCGGGCCTGACGGCGGCGCCGTGCACTTCCCGAGGCCCTTCAAGGGCGATGGCACGGTGGATGACGCCTTTGAGACCATCATGCAGTGGCTGTACTCGCGGATACCGCACACGCGGGGATGAGGACTTGAGGAGGGGCCTTAATTGTTGGGACGCTGCGGCGCCCATACCTCATGCGCGCGAGCAACGGGAGGGAGCTGTGGGTTGTACTCCCAAAAGAGCAGGAAGGAGGGGTTGAGATTGATGGCGCGGGGCGCACCGGAGAATGTTCAAGTATTGGACGATGGCATGACCGCCGTCCAGTGGCATTGTCAGAGCTGCTGTCATGGACACTTCACCTGTGGGAATACTGAGCCTCCGTTTCCGAGGCCTTCGGAAGGGTCGGGAGCTAGTGGACGATGGCATAACCGCTGGATCAACCTCGTGTGAGTGTCGGAGCTGTGACCTGGGGCTCGAGAGTGTCGAGACACCGTTTGTCACGGACAAAGGCCAGACCTGGAAGAGTACTGAGCCTCCCACCCCTAATCCTTTGGAGCCCGCTGCCAATCTGGAGAGGGCGGGCCCGGTGCATGCGGTCGTGCGGCTAATGCCGGCATGCCATGGGTTTGAACCGGTCAGCACTCAGGAGATGGCAAGCATAGGAAATGCAGGCACCTTGTGTCTACATCAACCTTAAAGCGGAGCCCCTGGTTCTTATCCTCAACACAGCGTGTGCATACCCCCCCGCCGCCGCAACTCTGTGCCTGCCCACACGACCGTATCCCAGTCAACCCCCTGCACGCGCCTTCGCGTGATCCTCATAACAACTGACGGAGATGGCGGAGGACCGGTGGCTCCTCCTCGCCTGCCCCCTCGCCTCCCACACCCCACTCCACCCTTCCCCTACGGCACGTGCATATTGCACCCCCCTCCCCATGTCGCCGGACCGAATCCGACAGCCCCCTGCCTTGCACACCAGCACCTCGGCCTCCCTACACGCGCAGTCCGCTCTCCTCACCCTCGCCGCCTCTGAACCGCATAGAATCACCGCGCACCCCTGCAGCGGGGTGGCCGGGATCGGCCAGGCAGGCAAGCCCCGCCCTAGCAAGCGCGCAGCCAGACGACGCCACCCGTCCTGGTCCCGGGGCCAAACGCCGGGGCTGCGCAGGAGCCAGCGCCCAAGCAGATGCTGCTCCCCAATACGGTCCCCGACCGCAGCAGCGCCCCTGCCCCGCCATGGGCACACAGGGCAAAGCCCAGCAGTTGTGTCCATATGGCCTTCCGGCTGTACGGTGACCGGCGGCTCCCGGCTCCTGACCCACATGGCGGGGCTCCGCCGTGGTCACAGGGTGCGGCCCGCTGGCTCCCGACCCACATGGCTGTGGCCTCTGGCAGCCCACGTGGGCCCGCCGTACAGCACCTCGTCTGGGCGCCGACCCACATCTGAAGATGGGTGGTATCCGCGCAGGGGCAGACGTGGTTGCTCCCAACCACGTGCACCCGGCTCTCCAGGCTACAGGTTTGTTGGGCCTAGCTCCTGGCAGCTGCTGACGCTCTCCTCGCTGCATGAAGCTAGGCCCGGCTGCACAGGGCCATGGCTCCTCTCCATACACCTCCCGAGCTCAGCGCATATGGTAGCAACCGTCAGCTGGGGTCCCCAGGCGGCGCCGCCCGCTCAGCGCTTAGTACCTAGGGCCCTGCCCAGAGGCAGACTGCAAGAGGGGTCAGGGAAACGAGGATCAGGACAGGTACTTGAGGCACGGCCGTGCATGCCCCGATGTTCCACAAGTGCGGGAGCAGGACCATCTGCCCCTCCAGTCAGGCCCCAGCCCAACTGCCGCCCTGCACCTGCAACACTAGGACGGGTACCATACGGGTACCCCAAGGCCCCTTACCCGTGCTTGCTCCGCCGTTCGCTCCACCCAGGATCGGAGGGGGTCCTGGTCCAGATTGAGTTTGAACACGCCCGCAAACACGCCACCCCAGAACGCCACCGGCTCCTGCACGAGAGGACAAAGCACGTGGATACTGTCAGTGCTACATACAGCCTGGCGTGAGAGAGGCCAAGCTCGTTGGGGACATCGACCCCGGATTTCCGGCTGCGACACGCCGCTCGCCGCTTACCTTGACCGCGGCCCGGAGGATGGGGTCCGGGATCTGATCCGCAATCGCGTCGATGGGGGAGCTGAGACGAGGGAGAGAGGGGGTGGATGACGAGGAGGAGCTGGGGCCGGCGCTGTAGGAGGTGCTGGTGGAGGAGGACGACGTGTCGGGCGGGCCGGGGGTGACGGAGGTTGCGAGCTTGCCACGCCGCTTGGCGTTCAGAGGCGAGGGGGCACCCGAAGCCTGGGGGAAGGGGGCCAAGATGCGAAGGCAAGGCGCGGGGAGTAGGGTGGGGGTGGGGCACTCGGGGGGGCAGGAGGTGGACGTCACGCCGGAACGCACACAACCACACCACATCAACCCAGTTAGTTGCTCTAGTGTTTGAGAACAAGCGGCGCGAGAAAGAGTTTGTTTGCAGCACCATGCTATTCTCATTCTCACCCGCGTCGCGACGGACCTCCTCAGCGGCCCAGCAGAGCGAATTGGAGTAAGAGCCTGCATTTTGCGTTGATGGACACAGCGATGACAGGTATGCTGCACGTATTTGCGGTCACATGAACAGCGAGCGGTGCATGAGGCCAGGCCAAAAATAAGCCCTGCCGGCGTGCTGCTGAGGCCACTTTTTGTTGCCTTGCACTCCCAAGGCAAAACCCACACTCGTTACCATGGCCGTGATCAGCAGCAAGCAGGTTCAGCTGCGGCTTGCGGCGAACCGCCCGGCCCCTCGCGTGCCGGTCGCCGGCATTGTCGCGCGCCCCGTTGTGCGCGCCGCCGGGCCCGCTGCCGCTGCTCCTTCGCGGGCTGCTCGCCCTGCTCGCCAGGCCACCGTCGCGGCGGTTGCTTCTGCCGCGCCGGCACAGGCTCTCGCTCGCACCGAGCAGGGTCTGCAGGTGCGTTGAGAGCGCCCTGGACAATTCTAGCGACTGAATTGCCGGCCGGGGAGCTGTTGGCGGGTAGGAGGACTCGGTCGGTGCGGATAACGTGCCCTGCATGCGCCTTGCCGACTGACCCGCGCTCTTGCCACCGACGCCGCCGTAGGTGCCCCATGGCCCCAACGCCAAGCTGGTTAACCTGATGGCGCCTGCGACGGAGCACGCCGCTCTGAAGGCCGCTTGCAACAAGCGCCTGGAGCTCAGCGATCGCAATGCCTGCGACGTGGAGCTGCTGTGCGTGGGCGCCTTCTCGCCCCTGACCGGCTTCCTGTGCAAGGACGAGTACGAGTCCGTTGTGCAGAACATGCGCCTGCGCGACGGCACCCTCCTGGGTCTGCCCATCGTGCTGGACACCAACGAGAACATCATTCCCGGCGACAAGGTCCTGCTGACCTACCAGGGCGAGGACCTGGCGGTCATGGACGTGACCTCCCGCTACACCCCCAACAAGCCCGTGGAGTGCCTCAAGTGCTACGGCACCTCGTCGCTGGAGCACCCGGCGGTGCAGATGGTCGCCATGGAGCGCGGCAAGTTCTACGTCGGCGGCCCCATTAAGGGCCTGGCCCTGCCCAAGCGCGTCTTCCCCTGCGCTAGCCCCGCCGACGTCCGCTCCACGCTGCCCGCCAACTCGGACGTGCTGGCCTTCCAGTGCCGCAACCCCATCCACAAGGCCCACTACGAGCTCTTCATCCGCGCCCTGGACGCCCCCAACGTCCGCAACCCCGGCGCCGTGTGCCTGGTGCACCCCACCTGCGGCCCCACCCAGGACGACGACATCCCGGGCATCGTCCGCTTCCACACCTACGAGGTGGGGAGGGGTGGGCGTGTTGGCGAGAGAGGAGGGCGTGGAGAGGGGCTAGGGCAGGGTTCAGAGGGGATTAGGGTTGCGGGAAGGAGGGGGGAGGGCCTAGCGGAGGGTGCAGAGGGACTCCGAAGAGGCGGGGGCAGGGGTGGGATTGAGGTCCGGCGGCCACGGACGGAGCTGCAACGCCTGAGATGTGTGCGGTCCGGCGGGGCAGCACGGCAGGCCGTGACATTCCCCAGAACTTATCCCGCCACGCCGTGCCCTGTCGTCGTGCGCCCCCACAGGTGCTGAAGGAGGAGACCAAGAACCCCCGCCTGCGCTGGGCCTACCTGCCGTACAGCATGCACATGGCCGGCCCCCGCGAGGCCATCCAGCACATGATCATTCGCAAGAACTACGGCTGCACGTGAGCCACGGGGCGGGGCGGGCGGGGGCCACAGTGCGGCCGTACGGTCGCCCAGCGGGTCCTGGCGGGGAAGACTTGAAGAATTGGACACCGTACCGGCACACCGGGCCCAATCCCAAGAGCTGGTCATCAGCACCTGCGAGCCCCTGCTGCTGAGCCCCTCACTCCATTTCTGCTCCGCAGGCACTTCATCATCGGCCGTGACATGGCTGGCTGCAAGTCCACTGTGTCAGGCCAGGACTTCTACGGCGCCTACGACGCCCAGGTGAGGGGGGAGGAGAGGGGCTGGGACAGAGGGGAGGCAGGGGCGGGGGCGGAAGGATTGTGGGAGCCAGGATTGACGCCCAGACGTGGGAGCGGGGCCCGTGGGAAGGGGGGCCGGGGGCAAGGACGATGCCAGGTGAGGAGGGGCGGGCTGGGCAGGAGAAGGGTTAAGACGTGATGGGGACAGGGTGCCAGAAAGTGGACCCGGACCCTGCAGGAGTGTCAAGCAGGGACAGGGGCTAGGACTGCAGGAGCGGGATTCAAGGAGCAGAGGCAGAGTTGTCCGGACCGTGGGATTGAGGAGGGGTTGAGGAGGACTACGGACGCTGTGGCTCCACGACCGCTCAACAACCCCCATGAACCGCCCCCGCCCCCCGCAGGAGATGGCCAACAAGCACGCCGCCGAGCTCAACATGCAGACCGTGCCCTCGCTCAACATTGCCTACACGGAGGAGCGCGGCTACGTGACCGCTGACGTGGCCAAGGCCGAGAACTTGAAGGTGGGGGCGGGGGAGGGGGCGGGGGGAGCCGGGTGTGGAGCTGGGTGTGGGCAGTGGGGGTGGGGTGGAGGGTTCTTGTGGGCCGGGGGGTCTTTGAGCCCTGGCGGGGGAATGGCCGGGAGCAGGGGGTTGTAGGGGCCAGCCCATCATCCAAGTCAGGGACGAGGCGTCGTTTTTCCAGGGCCTTCGGTGGTGCTGACGAGGCCGTGCTTTCTCCCTCCCCACCCCCCAGGTGCTGAACCTGTCGGGCACCAAGTTCCGCCAGATGCTGCGCGGCGGCGAGGACATCCCCGAGTGGTGAGGGGGCGGGGTGGGGTGTTTGGGGCGAGTGAAGAGGGGGTTGGGGGCGGGGCGGGGCCTTCGGGGCGGGGTTTGCTGTGCGGCAGGCGGGAAGCGGAGGGCTCAAAGGCCTGGGAAGGTCGCGAACCGCGGGACGGCAGTGGGCAACGGGGGATGTAGGGGCGCGATGGGGAAAAGGGGGGGAGTTCAGAGGCGAGCACCGAGTCAGTTGTCCTTCAGAACTTCATCTCACCTCCTGTCTCTGCCTTGCCCGTACCTTCCCTTGCCGCTCTAGGTTCGCCTTCAAGTCGGTGGTCAACGTCCTGCGCGAGCAGATCATGTCGGAGGCCTAAGCGGTTGACCGTTGGCGGTTGACCGTTTACCGTTGGAGCGAAGCAGAGCGCCCGCCCCGAACGGCGGCCTGCCCAGACGAGTGAGCTCTGGCGGGAGCTGGAGCTTGCCGGCGTGAGGGGCTCGCTCTTGGGCGGCGGGATAGGATGTGGAGGGTGGCGGCTGTGGCGGCGGGCTCGGGTGCGCAAGCGCTGGGCGCTCGGGCCCCGCTGCAGGCGCGGTCGGCGAGGCGCTGCAGGAGCGTTGGCTGGCTTGCGAGAGCGTGTGTGACGCGTGTGTCCTGTTTCGGCAGGGCTCGGGCTCGGCGGGGAGCCGGGTGACGGGTAGTACCTCGAGGGTTGCAGGAGCGGTTTGGTCGCGGTTCGCGGTTCATTCTCGGGTCTTGGGGTCTCGGTGGCCGGCTGCAGTTTTGCTGGTACCGTAGCGGCCTGGCCGCCGAATCCCGGTGTGGTTGCTTGCATGGCGGTGCTTGGAACGCCGCGTGCGCTGTGAGCGGGTGGGGGTGGGGCGTCGGGTGATGACCTGTGTATGGAGCGTTTGGACATGCCGGTTCCTGCCGGCCTAGCCGCTGCAACCCGCCTCGACTCGCCGAGTCCATCCTCGCTGCGCCGTTGCCTCCGTGGCTGTGGAGCCCCTGACGTGCCCGCGTACCGTACGGCCATACCGTCTGCGGCTACACTGCACGGGAACCTCTCGTCAGGTTCATAGCCCCCGTGCAGCACACATGCAGCAAGCCTGAAGTCGGCTACGGTGGAGGTACCGGCGGTGCTGTTGCTGGCAGCGCTGGGCCAGGGCGGCGGGATCCCCTTTGAAAGTAGTGCCCGATGTGACCCAGGTTCACCCTTGCATCACATCTGGTGACAAGCCCACTCAGCCGCACGCTTTGGACCTAATCGGGACATGGAAATCGGAAACGTGCCCCGGGCAAGCGCGTTCTCCAGTGTCGTCCACATCGGCTGCAAGCAGTTGCACTGAATGCCGTTGACGGGCGGGGGGTGGGGTCCACCGGCCACCGCGGCTAGTGGCTCTCCCATACGGACAGGAAGGAATGCACGTGGGCGAACGGCGAAGGGGCTTTGCCGTGTCAGCTGACTCAGCTCTTAGGGTCCAGCGGCACTGCTTGCAAGCAGTGCACCTTGTAGAAAGGCCATGCTCGCCATTGGCCCGGCGACAGTCGTGACACCCCCCACCGAACGTCGCTTACAACATACAAAGGGCCGACACGCGAAGCCCCAGTCATCTTCGCCAAAGACCAGAGTCCGCACTCGTCAAGGTGCTTCCCTCCTCGCATCTCGTGCGTCTTGCGCTGGCCCCCACGCCAAACCCGTATGGAGTACCCTCCCGCACATACTGCGCGTGGCTCGGCTCAGCTTGCAAGCGCCGGTCAGCCGCTAGGAGGCCGTCCGGCTCAGGAGGCCTCCTGGTCCGGCTGACCCTAGCCCCAAGCCGGTTGCCCGGAAGGGTGCCCGCAGCCCCGTGGGCCGCCTAGCGGTGAGCCAACCTCCAGCCTATTCACGCGCATGGTGAACCACCGTCTCCTCCCTTCCGAGGCTTCCACCCGGCCTGTGCGGGCCAGGCACCGCAGCGGGCCCAGCCCTGGAAGCTAGGCCCCTGGGGCCGCCGTCTCAGGAGCAGCTCTGACCAGCGTAAGCCACCGCGCGCAGGCCCCAGCCACAGGGGCCTCCCCCCAAAGCGTGGCGTGTGTCGGAGGGCCCCACATGCTCACTGTCCGCACGGCGATGTCCAAGCCCTGGGCCTCGCACGCAAGGCCGTGGCCCGCCTCCACGCGCTCCGCCCCTCCGCGCCAGCCGCCAAACTGCCATCCGCTCTGGCTGCCCTTTCCGAATCGGGCGGGCAGCGGTCGGGCTGCAGCGTCCCGGTGCCGTACAGTCGTACGGCAGCTGGGCCACCCCACGTGTGCGGGCGCATGGCTGAGAGGGCTGCCGCGGCCGCGCCAGCAGCGTTCCCAGACGGCCGCTCGCCGGGTTGGAGGTCAGCACTCAGCAGGATACCGGTAGGCTGACGGCCCCGGGGCAGCCCCGTCAAGCCCCAGCAAGCTCCGCCCATGTCGTCCTCAGCATGGCTCCTTTCACCATCTCACTGTTCCGGGGAGGTCGTTGGCAGTGCCAGGCGGCCGGCTGACCAGGAACAGGGTTCAAGTCCTCCGCTGCGCTGTGTCAGACCAGCGCTGGGCACTGGGCGGGCCAACCAACCCTGTGGCCCACCGGCCGGCTGGTAGCGCTGGCCCCGCATGGCTGACTCCCGGCAGTCCCACACGAATGCCACCGCTGCTGGGCTGACCCTGGGTAGCACGTCACCTCCTCATTGCCAGGCCGGGCCCGGCGCGCCACCCAGCCGGCTCCGCACTGTGCTGCCTCCACATGGGCCTGCCAGGGCCTGCCGCACGCACCTGCGGGCGTGCAGGCCTGCGTCCCGGCTGGTCGCTGCCGCCAGCTGTCGAAGGAGTCGGGTACATCTAGAGGGGCCGCCCGTGGGGCACCGCCACATCCAAGAGGGTCCTGGCAGGTGGCCGCGAGGACGCGCTGTCTGAGATTCCTTGAGCTGCTGTCGCCCCGCGGCGAGGCCCGGATACCCAAGTCCACATGGTTTCAGGCGTGTAGACTCTTCCGGAGCTACCGCATCAGGTTCTGTGGGTAACGGGACGGGTGATGGGTGTAAGGCCTGGAAGGTTGGAACGTAGGGCTCAGCAGGGGACGTGTAGAAGCAGCCCCATCCATCCCGTCCCCAGCACACACCGGCGGGGGACCCGGCTGCAGCGACGCCACCTCGGTCTTTAGCAACTGGTTCTCTGAGTGCACCGCGTTGAGGCACTTCGCCGCCCGAGCGAGCTGGGTCAGCAGAAGCGTCTTGTCCCGCCGAAGCGCGCTGACCTTCGCTGTCAGCTCCATAATCTGATCCTCCATCGAAGGCCCAAACTGCGAAGACACTTTGGGCGTCAGCTGCGAGAGCAAACCCAGAATCGGGAGCGAACGTAGCGGAACTGACCTGGGCGGCCGCTCCCGCGCCTACGTCTTCATACTGCGATATGCTGCACACAGGTGGAGAGGTGTGGCGTAAGGACTCCCTGCGGCCACGGCAGCGACAGAGAGCGGGCTCACCTCCCAGGTCCCTGGTCCAGCTGCCTGCCCAGCTCCGGAGGCAGCCCGCGGGCATTCATGGCTTAGTGTAGCCCAGAAAGTCAAGTGGATAGGTACTGAAGGGCGGGAAGCGGCCAACTGGTAGGATGCGCGGTTGGTTCAACTCCTGGTTGCCCGGCTTCGCGACTGGAGCTTGAGATGTGTGCTGCTGGTGCTGACTAGAAGTGGCGTGTAAGCTACTTGCGCGGAGAAGACGCGGAGACCGAGAAGTGGATGGCCACGGCACTCGCAATCGCGGGGGTTGGGCGAACCCGTCAAGCCGGGCTGCCTTATGCGGCAAGCTCTCACATACCGAGCCGCGGACATAGAGAAGCCATTCCAGCTGCCCGTGCGGAAGGGCTTCAAAAGCAGCTTTGCAACATCTGTGCAGCGCCCAGCAGCAGAGCCGCGACCGCAAGCGCGATGAGCCCGCCAGGCCTTGCGCTGTCGACGGTCGGCGCCAAGGAGCTCGCGGCCGAGCATCCACGCCTCGCGACCCAGACCTTCCCCATCCCCGCGCCTGGCTCCACCGTGCTCCTCCCCTCCTCAAACCGCCGCCTGGGCTACTGTGAGCTCCTGGACCCAAACACCCCGCCGGAATCGCTCCGAACTGTTGTGCTGATACCAGGTTCGCCAGGGTGTCGTCTGTTCACGCACCCGGATGTCGCCAAGCGCGGGTTCGTGCCATCCTGGCGCCTTATCATCCTCGAGAGGCCCGGCCTGGGCCTCAGTGACCCCGCGCCAGACACCTATTCGTACACGGACTTTGCTGCGGACTTCCGGTGAGGGCCGGGGTGTGTGGAGGCCGAGCAGGGCAGCGGGTCCGAGTGCCCAGAGTGCCTCGCTGAAACCGGGTCCTTGTGATGCGTTTCAAGGGCCAGCAGCCTCGAGTTCCCTCCCCCTCTGCTCCGTCAGATTACAAAGCCTCTTTTCTCCACGCACAAACCCAGGGAGTTCTGCGCCCAGCTCGGGCTCAGCCGCGTGTCGGTCATTGGCTTCAGCGCCGGAACCCCCTTCGCCACGGCCCTGGCCTGCACGCCCTCTGCGCCGCCCAAGGCGCCCCAGCCGCCCTCAAACGACACGAAGGAGCCGGCAGGCGGCGTGGAGGCCGCCGCAGCTGCCGCTGCTGAAAAGGCAGAAGCCGAGGACCCGAGCAAGCCCGGGACGGAGGACGCGGCGGCGGCCGCCCCACAAGCAGCCACGGAAGCAGCGGAGACGGCAGCGGCGGAAGCGGGGACGACGGCTGGCGGCGAGGCGCCACAGGGCAGCGGTCGGGCGGTGGAGGGGGTGGTCGTGGAGCGGGTGGCCCTGGTCTCCGCCATCGGCCCCCCCGACTCGCCCAACAAGCGCCAGGGCATGGCTCTGCTCTTCCAGGCAAGCGCTTGGCGTGGAGTCTGTTGCTGTTGCAAGCCTGCCATGGGTCTGTTGGTCTGATAAGCCACGGCTACCGCCATGCATGGGTCACGATTACAGCCTTGCATGTGCCGATGTTAAGATGGGTCGCTGGGAAACGGTACATCCTTCCAGATCCATCCGTGGCACGTGGCTTAAGTTGTGTACCTGTAACCCGTTTCTTCCTTCGGCCCTCCCGCCGGCGTGCTGTGTCGCCAGATCGCCTACTGGGCCTCCGCCTCTCTGCCCTGGCTGGTGCGATGGCTGGTGCGCTCCGAGGCGAACGGCATGCGGCGGCGGCCCGTGCACGGCATACGGGAGGCGTTCGCGCCGTACGGCAAGATCGACGTGGATGTACTGAAGCGGCCAGAGGTACGGCAATCTTTTCGCCGTGACGCGGCGGCAGTTGTTGTGCTCGATCTCTGAACCTGGCTGGACCCCCACACTACCTCTTCTCCGCTCACCCCCAGCTGCCCAGCTCGAGGTCATGTCTCATGAGTCTGCCCAGGAGGTCACACCTTCCCTCCACGGCCTGCCTCACTTTCCCGCCTTCTTCCCCACCTTGGCCCCCCCCCCCCACCCGTCAGATCGAGGCCATGTTCCTGGAGTCGGCCCTGGAGCTGTACTCACGGGGGCAGGAGGAGGCGGTGGCGCGGGAGGCCATCGCGTTCGCGGGGCGGCCCTGGGGCCTGGACCTGGGCGCCTGCGCGGCGGGGCCCACCCGCGTGGCCGTGTGGCAGGGGGCCCTGGACCGGGGGTGCACCCCGGCCATGGCTTCGTGCCTGGTGGAGCGACTGAATGGGGGCAGTGGAGGGGTGGGTGGAGGGGAGGATGGTGGGGAGGGGAGGGCGAGGTTGCGGCTGGTGGAGGGGGCGGGGCACATGCTGTACTTCGACGTGTGGGGGGACGTGGTGGCGTGGGTGGACGGGGCGGACTCGCTGGAGGGCGGCGGGAGGGGCGGAGCGGGCGCGGACGGAGGGGCGCCTGGGGCGGGGGTGGAGGCCGGGGCAGGGCCGGCAGTGGCCTGAGCAGCCTGAGTGGCCGGGGAAGGGGTGTTCGAGGGGGAGCGGCATGTACCAAGCGGAGCGGGGGGTGACAGGGCCGGCGCGTTGGGCTCGAGGTGCATTGCGACCCGGCTGTGCGGGGCTGCGTGGTGGTGTGGACCGTGCGGACGTGCGGTGCGCGTCGCGGGCGTGACAGGCAACATGATGCCTCCTTGGGGCTTCGCACTTGGAAGCAGGGGTGTGGGCCAGAGTATGGCAGGCAGTGTGCGGCACATTGGTTTGCGGCTGCAGGGAACACGCCAATGGGTGCCACGGCGTTGTTGTGCGCAGCGTTAGTTATGGTATGTGGAGAGTCAATCAGGGGCTGGGGGTTTCGACGTGTCTGCATGTGTGCCGTGCCTGGGGGCTGGGGCCAGGCGGGGGCGGGCCAGCAATCAGCTACAGGAGGCCGCTGCTGGTTGCAACAGTGAGTCAGTCTGTGCTGTAAGTCGCATGTCGTATGTCGAGAGCTTGGGACGCCGGTGCCAGCAGGCCCGAGGCCGAGGGCGAGGGGCCTCAACACTGCAAGCACGCAACGCCAGCTTGGGGGTGGGACAGTCAGCATCACTCCGTTATCAGCGCGCCTCCTTGCACCACCCCTGCCTTACGCCTCAACGGTTGCGCATTGCCTGGGCCCCTCAGCGACCCCCCTTCATATGTAACCTCATAACCTCGTCCCCCAGTTCCCCTACCCCCCTTCATATGGTGGGCCGGGCACGCAGTTCTGAGGCGGTTCACAGGCCCCCGCGGCAGTCGGCGGGCATGCAGCGGCGGGCACGACCGATTTGCACAGCCCCAACCCGCTGTGAGGAGCCGTGAGCGTACAAAAGCACTGCAGCCATTCCCTGTAAACAGACAGTTGAATCGCGCAGCCATGTGTCGCCTCCTTACGCTGACCGTGCTTGCACTCGACTACCACGAACCCACCAATGTTAGAGCGCCTCATGCATCTCGTGCATCCTTTGTTGGTGCGGTAGTTGCACCGTGCAGGATGCGATGGTTACAGCAGGAACCGCCTCCAGAAGGGGAGGGGTTGAGCGAGGGCGCCACCGCCGTGCAGATCGGGTGGGGGGCTGGCTCAGCCCTCCACTCCCGCCCCCACTATGGGGGCGCCCCGCTTGTCTTAAGTAATCCATGTTATCGAGGCCCTGAGCTCATTCCCGCACGCATCAGCCGCTCCCCGAAGGCGTCACATGCTCACCGGTGGAGCGGAGGCTTTGCGGTTGCCCGGGGGCCTGCCAGCGCCCGACCGCCCAGTGCCTCGCCGCCGCGGCCAGTCGGGGCGCCGGTGCATGACCGTGAAGGCCGTAAGGCTGTGAGGGCTGAGTGCACGCCGCTCCTGAGGGCTGACCGCAGCCGTGTGAGATTGAGGGCGTGGGGTTGAGGGCATGGGGGTGCCGGGGGAAGGCGTGGGGGGAAACGGCCGGCGGGGGAAATACGGTTGTGCCGCGCATGGGCATGATCTTAGCCGGCACTCCACCGGGCCCTGTCAACTATTTAGCAGTGCTTGATAGTGGCTTGCGGCGGGGCAGCGGCTCTTGATGTGCAAGTGCACAGGGATGGATGGCGCACATATACACGCGCAAGTCGGTCCCTTGATGACTTTCAGCGCTTAACGATATAGCATTTGCACCAAGGGCCACATTCCGCCCTGCGTCAGCGCGCAGCTGTGCCGATCCCGCGCATCGCGCACCGCGCGTCAAGCGCGCAGCACACCCCGGATATGGCCACAGTGCACATATCATCCGTAGTTCGTGGGGTCGTCAAGGAAGCTTGCCGCGCGGTCGACCGCGCCGACGATGCCGGCACGCTGTGGGCAGCATCCGCCATTCACGCGGCTCTTGTCGCTGGCGACCCGGGTCTTGCCCAGCGCTGGAACGCGGCAGCTATCCCACCTACTTGCAATGCTGGCCACGGGATTCAGCGACAGCAGCCGGAACCTACCCCTGGTGGACCCGCCCATCCCAGCCCCGCCCCGCAGCCCATCCAACTTTACCTGCAGCAGCTTCAGGATGCTAGGTCAGCCGGTGCCGAAGCTGCCGAGGCCGTAGATGCAGAGGCTCGGCTCGCGCTGTTTTGGGGATACTGGGAGCCCTGGGCTGCGGCTCTTCTGACAGGTGCGGTGCGCAGGGTGGGGCGCTGTGCTCTGTGGGCCTGCTGGGAACGATGCGTCGGCGTGGTCTGCTACCTGGTGGTGCCAGCCGGCCTGCACGCTTGCCCAAGTCGTCAAACGTAAGCCATGAGCAAGTTGTCATAACCTCACTTCTGCTGCTTTTGCCCCGCGGTCTGCCCCCTCTTGCAGCCGTGCCCTCCACAAGCTCAAGCCTGAGCCCAAGGGGCCCTGCCTCCAGCCCCGGCACCGCTGCCCCGGCTGACGCCCCAAACCGGACTCTGCTGCTGCTGAGGGCTCTGCTGCAGCTCACACCTGCCCCCGTGCTGCTCCGGGGCCTCGCGAGGTGAGGCACTGGCCCTGCGGCAGCGGCCGGGGCGTGTTCTTGCTGCCAGTTCCAGTATTGCGCCGCGCGGGCTGGACCAAACGTCGTACGTCAAGTGTGCACCAGTCCTCTCCACAAGACTCTTAACGCGCGCCGTTTCCTCTTCCTTGCCGCGTAGCCATTTGTCTCTAGTCGCGCCCGCCGACGGAGACCTGGGCGGTGGCGGCCCGGTCAGGGGCTCACGTGCGCGTGTGGCCGCACGCGGCGCCGAGGTCGCAGCTGCCGCCCTGGCGCAGCGGTTCGCGGCGGCGGGCTGTACGGGCGTGGCGGAGCTGCTGCTGTACCTCTCCGTACGGCCGTACGGCACCGGCGGCGCTGGAGCTCTGTGCGGGTTGGAAGCTGGAGACGGGGCCGACGAGGGTGGGCCAGAGGCGGGCTTTGGGTTGCGGCATCTCGGGGCCCCGCTGGCCGTACAGGACGAGCAGACCCTGAGGCGCTGGCTGCTGCTGCCGGAGGCGAGCGGCCCCGCGGGCTGCTCGTACGACACGTACGGCAGCCTGTACGGCAGCATCGGCTCGTGTGACGCGGCCTCGCTGGCGGCACTACTGGCCTCCCTGCCGGACCGCGCGGCGGGGCTGCTGGCGGGCGGGGCGTCAAGGCCCTTGGGTTCACACCAAGGACGCTCCCAGGGAGTGGACTCACGTGGAGGGGCGCAAGAGGGAGAGGAGTCGGACGGGTGCGAGGCGAGTCTGCCGGGCCCAGAGCGGTTCGCGTGGGCAGTCCTGCGGCAGCTGTGGGCCGCGATGCGGGACCCTGGAGCGACCGTGGCGGCAACGCTGGCGCGTTTGCGCGATCGCTGGCGGCGGCGGCGCGACGGTCTGACGGAGCCTACTGGGCTGCAGCCGCCGCTGACGGCGCCGCTGGAGCCTTCCGGTGAGGGTTCGGGCGCGGGAGGGCCTGACAGTGGACGAAGCGCGGAGGAAGCTAGGCGAGATATGGAAGGGGAAGCCAAGGAGGAGGTCAGCCCCGCCGGCTCCGCGGCCCTGGCGTCACGCGTGGCGGCGGCTGCGGCGGCACTGGCGGCGGAGGTGCTGGAGCGCCTGATCAGGCGCGGCCAGGTGGTGGCGGCGGCCGATGCCGTACTGTCGTGCACGCCCAGCCTGGCGGCGGCGTACGGCACTGCCGCCAGCGCCGCCACGGTGATCGAGAGCGACGGCAGCGGTCGCGCGCGGCTTCGGGAGGGCCTGACGGCGGCGCTGCTTCAGCTGGCGGAGGCGAGCCCGACGGCGATGGAGCGGCTGCTGACGGCGCTGCTGGACCGCTGCGCTGCTGCCGCCGCCGCCACCGCCGCCGCCGCTGGCTCTGCCGCACCGCCAGACGCCAAGGGGCACCAGCTCGAGTCCCTCCTGGGCCTGCCGCTGCCCCTCTCGCCGCCAGCCCTCGACGCCGCCGTCACTGCCCTCCGCTGGCTGCTGCCGCCGCCGCTGCTCGCCCGCGCCGCCGTCGGCCCGGCCCTCTCCGACGCCCTGCTCGCCCTGCGCCGCCCGCCGCTGCCCCTGCCCAGCCTGCACCTCCTCACCGCTGCGCTCCCCGCCCTCGACCCCACGGCCCAGCCCGCCGCCGCCACCTCCGCCGCCGCCGCTGCCTGGGCCGACGCAGACGCCGTCACCAAGACCTCGCCCCAGCGCCAGGCCGCGCTGTCCGCGGCCCTCCTCCTGCTCCTCCTCCCCCACTTCGACCGCCCCTCCCTCGAGTCCGTTCCCGGCCTCTTGGGCTCCATTCTCAGCGGCGTCTCCGCCCGTCTGGGCAGCCCGCTGGTCGCCTCGCAGCGCCAGGCGATGCGAGTGGGCCGCGGTTTTAGCATGGTTTTAGACGGACCGGGATCGGATCTGTTTGGAGACATGGGCGATCTGGGCCTGGGCCCGGAAGAGCTGTGGCCCGGGGCGCTGCCCGCCGCCGCCGTGGTCGCCTGGCGGCCCGCCTGGGCCGAGCCGGCGGCGCCGGCGGTTGGCGCTCTTGAAGCGGCGGCGGCTGGGGACGGCGGAAGTCGAATCGCCGCCCACGTGCGCAGCGGGAAGGGCGAGGACGGAGGGCAGGAGGAGGGCGGGAGCGAGGGCGGCGATGGAGACGCGGACAGCATCCATACCACAACGGACAGCGACGATGAGGACGCGGAGGGGGTGGAGGAGGTGGAGGTGGAGGATGACGGGCTCAAGCCGCTGGGCACGGTGGAGGAGATGGAGGGGGACGCGGCGGCGGATGTGTGGCGGCGCGCCGAGCCCGGCGCGCTGCAGCTGCGGGCGCTGGCGGCGGCGCTGCGGAAGGCGGACGATGCAGCGGCGGTGCTGGCGGCGCTGGGGAAGCTGGAGGTGAGTGAGCGTGTCTCAGGAGGGGCCGCGGAGTTGGAGCTGGAGGGCGCTGGGAGCGTGCTCTGCGGCACAAACGGTGTTGCGCTGCCTGCCTTCTCCTGCTCTGCTGCATGTTTCTGCGTACCGTATGCCGAGCCCCACGCCATGCACCCCCTGCGACCTCCTCTTCCGCCTCGGGCCCCGGGCCCCGGGCCCCGGGCATCGACCACATATGTCGGATGCACCTCTCCGCCCCACCCCGCCCCACCCGGCCTCAACCCCCCACCCCCCCCACTTTCTTACCACCTCTCTCGCTTCGGTCCCCAATTCGTCAAGCGATCACCCGCACCCCCGCCCCACCACCCCCAGGAGCTCATCCGTGCCGCCCCCGACGAGCTGGGCCTGGCAGCGCCCGAGCTGGTGCGCGCCCTCCTGCACTGCCGAGTGCCCGAGTGGGCCGCGGAGGAGGCCGAGGCCGAGGCCGGAGGCGGAGGCGCCGGGTTCGGGCAGCAGCGGCAGCGGCAGCAGCGGCAGCAGAAGGGCCGGGGCGGCGGTGCGGGTGGTGCGAGGCCGCTGCCCAACACCGCTGCGCCCAACGCCGCGGAGCAGCGGCGGCGGTGCCTGGTGGCGCTGCTGGCGGTGGCGCCGCTGCCGGGTTCGTTGGGGAGCGGGGGAGCACGTGCCGGTGTGTGGTGCCTCACGTCGGTTGTTGATCGTCCAGTTGGAGGGGACAGAGCCGAACCGGTTACCAGTGCGGGTGCAGTACGGGTCCAACCCATTCGTGCCTCTAGAGCTTTCGTGCTGTGGAGCGAACCCTCTTTAGACCCTTCACTCTGGCCATGACTTGTGTGGCCCCTCGCCCCCGCCCCGTCTCTGCCCCCAGCCGGCGACGCGCTGGTCCCCGAGGTCTACTCGCCCCACCTCGACATGCACCAGGTGGGGCCCAGGGCGGGGTCCAGGAGGTCCCAGGAGGGTCCAGGTCGGGCCCAGGGTGGGGTCCAGTAGGGTCAGGGGGGCAGAGTCCTTCCAGTTGTTGGCCCAGTGGTGGGCTGGGCCCCCGCTAGGTGCGACCTGCCTGCAGGCCGTCACCCATGCTCCCCCTCCTGCAGCGCCCAGAACCCTTGTCCTGCCCATAGTCATCCCCCTTCACCCACGCGATCCCGCTCAGCAACAAACACCCGTTTCCCCACCACCTCCAGCGCATTACGCTCCTGGACTCTTTGGCAGCGGCAGCCGCAGAGCTGGCGGACCCCCGCCTCGCGCCGCGCCTCACCCTGCAAGGAACCACACCCGGGGGGCCCTCCGGCTTGGCGCCCCGCCTGGAGCGCCCCTTTGCGGCCGCCGGGGGCCGGTCCCGCCCCGCCCTGACCGGCGCTGGAGGTCCCTCCTCGAGTGGGGCGAGCAGGGTGGAGGCGGAGGCGGAGGGTGCGGGCAGGCGCGGCCCCAAGACGCGCGTGTGGGCGCCTGCGGCCCTGAGGAAGCGGCGGGAGGAGGCCGAGGCGGAGGCGGCGGGGCTGCCGCCGCCCGGCAGCCGCACGTTCCGCAACCGCTTCGCTGACGTGGCGCTCCGTTGGGCGGCGGGGCTGCTGCGTGAGGTGCGTGGTTCGCGGCCTCGGCATGCCTGTGCAAACCGAGCAAGCCTGTGCACTCTCGCCCTCTAGCATAAACAGGGGCTTCATCGCCAGTGCCATCCGCAAACCTGTACGCCCTCTCCTTCCAGCTATAGTAGCTACTCAGCAAAGCAGGTACCGGTACCGGTAGTCAGGTGCCCTTTCCCCCAAGGTTACTCAGTATCCTCCTGGTGCTCTGCTGCTTCCACCCCCAAAGGTGGACGTTGTAAAGCACGGCGTGGACCTGCTGGGCCGCGACGCGCCCCTCCTGGGCCGCCTGCTGGGCACCCTGGCGGCCTTTGCCGAGGCGGCCGCAGGCAGTGGGGCGCTGCCGCCGCTGGCGGGGGCCACTCTGGAGCTGCTGCGGGCGGAGCAGGTGGGGGTGGGGGGCGGTGTGTGTGGGGTGGGTTGCTAGGGGCTAGGGGATGGGGGGTGGATGTGGTGGGGGCGGCGGCGGGGTGGAGGTATGTTGTGCGAATGTGTGCGGGTTGATTCGTGTACCCGTCCTCAGACTGTTTCCGCCTCAACTGCTCATGACGCGTGCGTGTCTGGCCATCATGATGGCCACCCTTTCGCTCCTGGCCCCCAGGTCCACAAGCACCCGGAGCCCTACGTCCGCCGCGCGGCCCTGCTGGCGGCGGGCCAGGTGCTGGCGCAGCTTCCGCCACCTTCCGTGGCGGCGGCGCTGCTGGGGGCCGCCGCGGGCGGCGGCGGCGGGGCCGGGGCCGGCGGGGGCGGGGGCGGGGCCTCGGGCGGGGGGGCGCTGGCGGAGCGTCTCGAGTGGGTGGCGGGGTGGAGCCGGGGCGTGGCGGAGGGGGACGTGGACCCTCACTGCCGCATGATGGCCCAGGCCGTGGTCAACCTGCAGGTGGGAGAGGGGTTGGAGGCACGTCGTGGGACCGCTGGGGGGCAGTTCGGGGGGGGATGCCGCCCGGGAAGGCGGCGGTGATGAGGGCGCTCGCTTTCACCCCTGACGCAACCCGATCTAAACCCGTCCGACCCTGCCCGACCCTCTCTCCCCCCAGGCGGACCTGGCCTCCCGCAGCCTGGCCTACCTGCAGGAGGCGGCCGCCGCCGCCCCCGCCCTGGCGCCCTCGCTGCCCTCCCTGGACCTGGCGGCAACGGCCCGCATGCTCTCCTCTGGGGGGCTGGGCGGGGGAGGGGGCGGCGGCGGCATGGGCGGGGGCTTGCGGGGCCTCAGCGCGGTCGCTGCGGTGGCGAGCCTGGTCGACGACCTGAGCGCGCCCTAGGGGCTACCCTGAGACAGCCGCCAACTGAGGGCTTAGGGACTGGCGGCAGAGGTGTTTGTATGTGGGTGTAACGTCACGGAGTTGGGAGCCCTCAGTGGCAGACTATGGCAGCTAGCATGCCTCGGGTATGCAGGCTGCCATCGTTTGCGGTGCCAGTAGTTTGCCGTCGGAGCTGGAGGGTTACTGGCGAGGCTGCAAGCGGGAGGCAAGGTCCCAGGTGTTGACCTTGGAGGGACCGGGCAGGACCGGGCGCTAGGGCGGCCTGTGAGTTTTGGTGCATGGGGATCCTGATTGCCCAGGACTCACCCTACCGCAAGGCCATAGGGTACTGTTGGCCGGGGTAGGCGAGACTGGGCGGGCTGACCGTCCGTGCCGAGGGCTGAGGCGGCCAGAGTGGCTCGCTGTAAGCCACCGCTCGCTGGGAGCTCGTGCGAGTGCGCAGAGACCCGGAGGCCCACAAGCGTCTGAGCCCCTAAGGGTTCCACATCGGGTTCACAGCTAGGCCCTCCCAGCCGTCGCCTCCACCCCATTGGGCAGGGGCCTGGGGGTCACCCGCGCATGCCTGGCGTCTCTCCTCGACGCCCGACAGTCAAAGAGGCCGTAGCCACATCCACAGCGCACAGCAGGCCTGGAACCTGGATCCATAGCAGACTCAGGGAGCCTAAGCCTGCGCCCCCATTATGCACTCCCAATTTCACATGTGGCCCCCCGGCCCCGCCCCCCCCCCTCAACCCCGTCGCATAGCAAGCAGCGCGATGGTCAGCGTAGAAGGGCGTAGTGAGGGCGGTTGTGACTCTCCGACCTAGTTCTGGCAGACGTCTAGCACAGGACAGCACGAAACAAGCGTGGAACTCGCAATGGCGTAGCCCCCACGGAAACCCACCAGCACAATATAAGCGCACCTGCAGCGGCACAACCCGCCGGGCTCGTATGTACATACCGGTATCTGCGGGAAGACCCCGACCCCGGTCCGGCACCCGCCCATCCTCAACAGCAGCCCCTCTCGCTCCTGGCCCGTCCCGCCTGGGCCCTCAGGCCTCAGCCCCACCTTGCCCCGCCCGCCTCTGCTTCCCACAGCTTCCCACAGCCACCTCCCGCCACCACCCGGCTCCACCTTGCTCCGCAAACAACATTGGCCCGTTGGCGCATCCCAGTTAGGCGGGCATTAGCACGGCCAATGGCTCCCCATGTAGATTCTCCGCCTAGATAACTCGACTGCGTGTCGCTACCGCGTAAAGGGCAGCAGGAATTCGTAGAGTCGCTCCTCAGCCTTGCGGTCGCCCGGACCCTGGGCAGGGGCGAGGATGAGGCGGCAACCGTCAGGGTACGGTGCAGAATGGCAGGGGTAAAGCAGGGGAGGCGCCCAGGGGCCGTGCTTATGCGGCTGCGTCCACTCTCCGCTCCCACCACGAGGCTCCTCGCTGTCCTCGCTGCAGTCACCCTGCTCTCCAATGCTCGCTCCCGCATCCCACCCCGCCCGCTCCTCCGACCCGGCCCAGCGCAGCACCCCATGCTCACGACAGCATACAAGAGTTGCAGAAGGCGCAGCATGATGACCCCATGCCCACATACATGACAGCACGGCCCCCAAAACACAGGCCGCAGGCCGCGGGTACAGCAGGTGAAGCGTTGTGTGCATGACGACCCCACGCGCCCCCTCCCCTGTCCCCACCTTGAAGGGCTCAAAGTAGCCGGGCTCCACGCGCGCCGCCCGCATGAGCGCCGTGTTGGCGCCAAAGTCAAACTCCTCGCACTGCTCGAAGTCTCGGTCGCGCAGGATGCGGTCCGCCAGCATGTCGATAGCGTCCGCCCACTTGTTGCGGTCTGTCGATCGGGGATTGGGGTTGGGGAAATCGGGGGTAAGCAGGAGGGCAGGGCCAGGCGGGTTTTGGCAGGGCGGGGTTGTGATCTGGAAGCGAAGCCTGTAGGCGGGCCAGAGGGGGGTAGGGCTCGGGGACCAGGTGTTTGCTGGGGGAAGGAAGGCGGGCGGGAGGGGTTATGACAGGAGAATGGCGTGGAGGGGGGGCGGGAGCCAGCGGGGGCTGGCAAGGCCTGCTGCTAGTGTAGCCTCGATCGGCGGTGACCCCTTCGTGCAGCCTCTCTGCTGCTGCTGGCCTGGCGGCTGCTCACCCATGCAGCCCATGGTCGGGCGCAGGCTGAAGCCCGAGGGCGGCTCCTCCAGGTCCCCCTCCTCGGCCTCCCCCTGCTCCTCCTCCTCCTCGGGGTAGGCCGCGTCGTAGGCGGCCAGGACCTGCGGCCATGGTTTCACCCTTACATGGTTTGTGGTTGCTGTGACCCGGCTTCGGCCTAGTTGCTGCCCCGACCGGTTTCCGGCCTCTCACCCGGCCCCCTATCCCGGCAGGGGACTTTGCGCAGGCCCGTTGCCTTTTGTCTGCCTTTTGTCAGGGCCCCGCACCCCAACCCGGCCCTACACACGTACCATCTCTCCCCAGACCTCCTCTGCGTGCTGGGGGTCGTCGAACTCCTCCTGCTGAGCTTGAGCGGCTTGGGCGTCGGCTTGAGCAGCGCGTTCGCGACCTCCTCCAGCACGGTGTACTTCTGCTTGTCGCTTAAGTCCTCGAACAGCGAGCATCGTGTCAATGCTGATAAGCCATCGCCGGAGTCGCGCGCGATGTCGCTCATGGTGCAGCACGCGTTCGCAAACAGGAACGCCTCAGCGCCCTCGAGCACTATGCCACCTATGTATGTCTCAAAAGTCATGGTGGAGGGTTATTGGAGAGCACTGTCCCGCCGGCCGAGCTCGTGGGAGAGCAGCTGTTGCCCGGCAGGAGCTCACGCTGCAATTGGCTGAGTATTGCTATCCTTGGTGCTGGAAGAGCTGCTCGAGCGCGTCGATATCATCAATATTGAGTCAAAGCTGCGTGATCCGGATCCGAATATGGTCCCTCTGAAGTTCCCGGCTTCATGATAGCAGCGAGGGCCGTTTCAGCCTCACTCCTGCTCAGCCCGATCAGCCCTGCCCAGCCACATGAAACAGGGGATGAAGCCCCCAACCCGCTCCTTGCCACCAGCTCCTCCCCCTCCTCTTGTGCCGCCCCATCAGCCCGCCTCCTCCACGCCTTCCCTCCTACCCCGTCCGCCCCTTGGCCCCGCCCCTCGAGCCCTTGGCCCCCTTGCCCCCTGCCGCCAGCGCCCCCGCCGCCCCCGCCCCCGCCTGCCCCCCCTGGAGCGCCGCCTCGTACGCGGGGCGCAGGTCCGCGGACACGGGGTGCTCCACTTCGTACTCGGCCAGCATGGCCTGGGGGATTAAGGCAAAAATCGGAAAAGCTTCAACATAACAACAACAGGGGTTCAGAAGGCCTAATGGCCTGTAGACAAGGACCGGGGACAGATGGAGACAAGTAGACGACCAGCGTGTAGAAGAGTTGTGGCAATTTAAGGCACGTGCAGCTGGGGCGTAAGAGCGGACCCCCCAACGCCCCACCTTGGTGTCCTCCCCGGCCTGCTGTAGCGGCAGCACCAGCAGCATTCGGTTGGACAGCTCCAGCAGCAACTGCCGCTCGTCCAACGGCGGACCGTTGCCGATCGACGGTTGACCGTTAGCGCCCGCCGCCTCCGCGGCGCCGGCCGCGCCGCTACCGTTGACGTTGCCGTCGCCGTTGCCGTCAGCCCCGTCACTCGCACCGCCGGCCGCTGAGGCCGGAATGGTGGTGGTAGCCGCGTCCGCCGCCGGGGCAGGCGCCGCCTTGCGCCCCTTGCCACCCTGCCGGCCCCCTCCGGATCCGGATCCAGATCCGGATCCCAGGGCGTCGGCCCGGGCCTGCGCCTCCCCCACCAGGGCAGCCAGGTGGGCCAGGGAGCGCACGGGGGCGCCGTTGCAGCGGACCACACGCTGGTGCATGACGGCTGGGGGGGGGGAGTGGGGGGGGGGGGGTAAAAGCGGTCACATGGGGAGGCTCGGGTCGGGGCTGGGATTCACTTGTGGATTAGGGCGGGGGCAGTCCTGTGCGGACCACACGCTGGTGCATAGCGGCTGGGGGGAGGGGGCAGGCGGTGTTTAAAGCTGAGAAGCGGGAGAGCGTCGAATGGTTAGTGGGATTGCCGGAGAAGGTACATACCGCCACAGGGTCCATGATAGGGGGCAGGGGGAGGGGTTCGAGGGGTTTCAAGGGGGTGATCCTTTACGAGTTGGAGCCGGGGAGAACAAGGCATGGTGGGGGTTCGCGAGGGACGAGGGGAAGGGTTCAAACACGTAAGGGCTGGGTGCGTGAGAGGGAGGGCGGATGCCCACGGCCGGGCCTCGGCGCCCTCCCGCGGAGGTGTGGACGAGCAACTGTGTGGCGTCGAGCGGCACAGCCCGTAGCCGCCGAAAGCCCGCTCCATCCCACGGGCCCCGCCCCCACCTCTCCGCTCGTAGCCGTCCGTGGCACTGGTTGGCCCCAGGTCTTGGCACTCGGCCACCACCACCACCTGCACACAGGCACGCAGGAACGGGGAAGCGCAGCGGGCGTAAGCCATGCCCTAAGCCTCGGGCCGCCAGGAGATACGAGGCAAGCCAACGTGCTGATCACGGTAATGCCGAGACCACCTCGGGGAGCGGGGGCGCGCGGGGCTGTCAGCCATGCCCTAAGCCTCCGGGTGCCAGGGGATACGAGGTAAGCGAATGTCTGCTGGCCCGGCCTTCCACCCGAGCCGCGAGCCCAACCGAGCCGCAAACCCAAGCCAACGTACTGATCACGGTACATGCCCAGACGACCCCTACCCAGCCCGCCTTCCACCCGACCACCGGACCGACCTCGAGTCCTCGACCCGCCGCCACCCAGCCCCGCCTCCCCCCCACACACCGGCACTAATCAGGGTCAGCACACACCGGCACTCCCCCCCCCCACACACACACCGCCCCCCCCCCCCACCTGCTCGTCCGCCGCGCTGGGGTTGTTCTGCCACTCCCGCAGCAGCTGCACGGGCGATCGCACCGGCCAGGCGCGGCCGAAGGCGCCCTCCAGGAACGGCCCCGACAGACCCGTCAGCACCAGACCCGACAGCACCTGCGGGTTGGAGAGGTGGAGGCAGCGCAGCGCTTAGGGAGGCAAGGGGGGAAAGTCGAGTCGGATGCCGTCATACGGTATCCATCGATGCTGGCCCATCAAGCCGGGAGGCGCCACAACATGGAAGCAGTCTCAACAACAACATCATTCACGTGCAAGCACACGGCTACCACGGCTACACCCAGCAGAGCCCTCCCTCCTGCCCTCCTCCATCGAGCCCGTCCATGTCCCCCCTCCTCTTCACCACCCCCTTCCCCTCCTGTAACCCCGCCCCGCCCCTCCCCACCAGGTACGAGGGCGGCCTCCCCCCCAGGTGCACGGGCAGCAGCCGCCCCGGCACGCCCAGCTCCAGGCGCACGGTGCGGGGCTCGCCCTGGCGCAGCAGCGTCAGCTCCACGGAGTCGCCCACCTGGGGTGGGGGTGGGTGCGTGGGGGTGATCTTTGACGAGTTAGACATTAAGTGGGCGTGGGTGTGGGTGGGGTTTGGAGGTGGGGTTTGGAGTTGAGGGCTGGGGGGTGTCTGAAGCCGCTGGGTACATACCGGGTGGGTCAGGGGTCAGACGGGCACTGTTGAGTAGGGGTTGCAGCTCTGAACCTCGCTCCGCAGGGCTAGCCCGCGGTGCCCCGCTCGCTCCCCACACGGACGCCTCCCAACGGCCAACCCCACCTGGAACTGCGAGATGTGGTAGGCGATGTTGATCTTCTCCCGCCCCCCCCGGAACTCCACTGTGCCGTCGTTGTCCACCGCCGCACCGCCCACGGCCGCCAACACGTCCAGGGGCTTGGGGAGGGGGGCAGAAGCGGGCGCACGGACATGTAACGAGGACCCTTCTTGGGCATGGCGCTAGGCCGCAGTATGAGGCAGTACGAGGCAGTATGAGGCAGTATGAGGCAGTACGAGGCAGGTGGAGGCAGTACGAGTGACGAGACCTTCGCAGACAGTGGCGCCGCGCCTCTTACCCCATGTGCCCGTCCCCCGGCCCCCGCCGCCCCCATACCTGAGCCACCGCGGCGAGCGGGGCGGTGGGGTTGATGGAGGCAATGAGGATGCCTGCGGCAACGCCACACGGAGGGGCGGCAAGCAGGAACCTCGAGCGCCGCACGAGAGCAAGCCGGGCCTTGATGCCGGGCCTCAACTCACACCCCACTGCCCCGCCCCACGCGTCTGCCCCAGCTGAGCCCCTTCAGCCCCTCATTCCCCCACCCTCCACAGCACTGCGCAGCCCTCTCTTAACCCCGACCCACCCTCGTCACCCCCCCATGCCCTCCGTCCCCTTGCCCCCCACCCCCCACCCGTCTGCCCCAACCCTCGTGCCCCCCACCCCCTCTCCCCCCCCCCCTCCTCCCCCGACCCCTCCTCCCCCGACCCCCCACCCCCTCCCCCTCCCCCACCCGTCTGCCCCGGCCGCATGCCCGCGTACGCCCTCAGCGCGTGCGACTCGGTGCGGCGCCACGTGATGCCCAGCGTGGGGAAGCCCAGGTACCTGAAGGAGGGTGTATGTGGGGGGTTGGGGGCTGGGGGCTGGGGTTTGGGCGTGTGGAGATGGTGCAGGGGCCCTTGGGCACGGCCTAAACGCCCGTGCTCCTAAACGCCCGTGCTCCCAGCTGGACCCAGGGCATTGCGGTGGGGCGCGGACCAACAATCGCCCCTTCCCACCCCAGGGCGGCGGGGCGTCTCAGCTGGCTCCACTCCCGTCATTGAGATGGCCAACATGAGGTGGGTGACCACCGGTATGGGCATCGGCACCAACCCCACCCCATACCCCCCGCCCCACCCCCTTCCCAAGTCTCATGTCCCCTCAATTCCCCATCTCGCAGATCCCACCCACCTGCCGTGCTTGGAGATATCCTCCAAGAAGTGCGTCACCACGGGCACAGGCACCACCGCCGCACTGGCCTCCACGCCACCGCGCCGCCCGCGGCGGCGGCCCACGCGCCGGCGGCCCATGCCCCAGCGCTCGCCGCTGCCGTCCCCGCCCGCGCCCGCGCCCGTGCGCCCGCCCTGCTTCCTCGCCCCAGACGCCTTGCCGCCCAGGGTGCGGCCAAACACGATGCCCAGGCACAGGCCCTGCGAATAGGGTTGGGTTAAGCAATTCAGGCGGGTGGCCGCACGTTACGGTTACGGTTACGTTACGGCCGAAGGTTACGGTGTTAAGGCGGGATTCCCAACCCTACCTGGGCGTCCACCACGGCGCTCCCCAGCTGGTCCCGGGACAGGCCCACGCCCACAGTCATACCCAGGAGGCGCTGCATGGCCGAGGGGTACCTGGGTGCGTGGAAAGGGGGTTTGGTTAGGGGGTGGGGGCTGGAGGGGTGTGGTGGGCGGATGGGGAGGATGGGATACTTGGCGAAGAGGGGTGGAGGCACGGACCAGGCACCGGCACCAACCGCTTGCCGCCGGGTGTAACCGCTCTCAATGAGCCCTTCTTTGCTTGTATGGTGCAGGTGGTGGTGCAATGAACCAAAGAAATTGCTGTTGGTGCGGGTGTAACCGCTCTAATGAGCCCTTGTTGCTCGTAATGGGGCAGATAATTGTGCGGATGGTGGCAAGCCCTTTACAGACTACCCCTGGAGCATGCGTCCGTCACAACCGCAGCAAGGCCGCAACCGCCATGACTCACGTGACGATCTCCGTCCGTACGACGGTTCCCAGCAGCGACCTGGGCCTGGGCTGGGCCTCGGCGTACGACACGACGCTGCAGGGCTGCTGCAGGTGCGGCAGGCCGTCCAGAGCCAGCTCGTACGGCACCAGCGCCTCCCAGAACTCGGGCGACTCCACCTGGAGGGGTTGCCGTACAACCGTACAGCCGTACGATAGGGGCCGTACAGGGGTGAGGCAGTGCACGGCAGGGACACACGGCAAGGTACCGTCGCCGGTGCCAGCAGGCCTTCCCTGTCCGCCCGGCCCGCAGCCATACTGCCTGGAGTGCCCCCCACCTGCCGCCCCCCGTCCCCCGCCCGCCTCCCCGCCCGCCCCGTCCCCTCCCCCCCCCCACCTGCAGTGCCGCCAGCTCGCACTCCAGCCCCAGGTGAGCCACCTTGGGCCCCCGTGCCGACGCATACACACGCGCTTTACCCCTCCCTCCCCCTCGCCCCCTCCCTCCTCCCCCCCCACCTGCAGTGCCGCCAGCTCGCACTCCAGCCCCAGGTGAGCCACCTTGGCGGGGAAGGGCTTGTCGCGGCCGGGGAGGGACACGCGGACCTGGGGAGGCGGCCACGTGAGGCATCAATGAGCAGGACGGCAGGCGAGGGGGTGGCGGGCCAGTGGCTGTGGTCATGCTGAAGCAAAGCCTTGGGTAACTGGCCAAGCAGGTGCCTGCAGTAGCAAGCCCGCGGGCCCGGGTCCCAACGCCAGGCCGCTGCCCAGGAGGGGCTTGCCCGCCGCCCCCTCGGGCTGATGCGGCAGCCGTCGTACCCCGGGGCGCCCCTGTTCTTGGACACTGTATCTACGGTCGTACCTGGCCGCCGTAGATGACGGCTGCCGCGGGCGCGAGCAGGTACGACTGGCCGCCGTACGACACGGCCACAGCATTGCAGGTGGAGGACCTGCGACGGCCGATGGCGGAAGGGTGGTCGTGGTCTAGGTGAATGCGTCTGGTGTGCACCCCCGAGCCCCCACGCCTCAAGGCCCAGCTCGCGTCTCTCTTCTCTCTTCTCTCAGAGCGCCTGTCCCCGGCCCCGTGCCGACGCATATACACACGCTTTACCCCTCCGCCCCCGCCCCCCCCCACACACCTGAAGCTGCCCAGCAGCAAGGGCATGTCGAAGCGGGGCACGTCCTGCACGCACTGCAGCCGCACCACCCCCGGCAGCCGAGCGTCCACCTCCGCCCCCGCCCCCGCCTCCTCGCCAGCGTCCGGACGCTCCTGGGGGGCAGTGCAGGGCCATGGGGCAGGCCGGGCGAGGGACGGTGAGCGGCGGTTTGGCACTCAGGCCCATGGCCAGAGGACAGCCAGGCGGACACTAAGAGACTCCGAAAAGCATAAGTCTGGACACTCGGGGGCATGTGCGGCATGAGCACCGAGTTGGGCGGTGGGTGTCCACCAGTCCACGCTTGGGGGGGATGTGCTGCCCTCCGCTCTGGACCCACGCCACCGGCCGGAGGCCCGGAGCTAGGAAGGGTTTGGACCGCGTCCCCAACCGACCCTCATAGCCAAGCCCTTTTTTCACTCAGTTCGCGGAGGTGTGCATGGCCGCAACGGATTCGCACCACCATGCACGGTAGCAGCAGCCCCCCGGTGTGGCCCGGGCTCGACCGCACCTCGTCTCCGGGCGGCCGCGTTTGCAGCCGCAGCGGTGGCCGGCGGGAGGGCTGACGCATGGCCCCACACACCCAGGAGCGTCCCTGGGTTGTGGAGGCGCCATGGCTAGGGCAGGGCCAGGGGCCCGCTAGGACCGGGCCCGGGCCGCTGGCGGCGGAGGGGAGGTGGCCCTGCCCTGCGGAGGCGGGAGCTATGAGGCTGGGCCGGGCCTGTCGGCCCAGTCCCCGAGAGGGAAGGCTGCATACGGCACCGCGTGTTGAAAGATTGGGGCGGCTGTTAATGCCTGCGGATGCGGGTGGGGTGAGAGAGGTGGGCTTGGGGGATGGGGGAAAACGGCGGGAGGAAGGTGTTGCGCGCAACGAGGGCCACGCGCAGCCACGACCCTAGGCGGACAGACCTCGGCCCCCCTTACCGCCCGACGGCGCCCCAAGGCTCCGCATCGCTGCCGCACAGTGCTTCTGTGGTAGTATGAGCTATCAGCGGAGCCGGCGTGCGGGCATGGTGTGCACTACTAGGGTGGTCGAGGGCAAGGTCTTGGTAAGCTCATTAATGGCTTCCGATCAGATATCAAGACAGTGTTACAACTTGTACTGAGGCAGCAGAACCGAGGCGCGTCCACAGTGCCCATCGTGCGCGATTGGTCCGCCCCGGTCCACTGCTAGGATGCACGCGGTGCCCATCCCTGTACAGCTTCAGGTGTACAGCGACGTTTGCTCCACAGAGCGTGTCGGATCCAGCTGCGTTTAGGCGGACTTGAGCAACTGCCTCTGGCGCACAACTAGCCTCGCTTCAGGCTCGTGCCTGCTCGCAGTGGTGCCCTTTTCCACTTGCATAGCTGATCATGGCATAAGGTCTGCAAAGGCCGCGACAGTCGCGGAAATCAATGTCACAGTCTTCGGGCCTAAGGGCCCCCGGGAAGCAGCTTGCTGGAGCGGCGTCTAAAAGCTACAATGTGGTGCGTCTCAAATCCGCGTCCTTGGGCTTACAGTTTGTGCGCTGCTGCTGCAAGGCGCGCTCAGGTCTACACGCTCGCCCGGCCCTGTGCAGGCTGCGATTTGGGAAAAAACCGCCGCTCTGAGCGAAAGCCAGCTCAGGGCAGTCGAGGCGTTGGGCCAGTCGTGTGCGCAGCGGCCTTTGCCATCGCACGTAAGTTGATCGCGGAGGTCCGGCTTTGCTCTTGGCGCTAATAGCCTGCGGCTCAGCAGCTGGGCGCCTTATTATGTCAGAGGGACTGCGGGGGGAGGGCAGCAAGGCTGTGAGCAGCATACACAGGCATGGCTGCAGCCACGGGCAACAGCACAGCACAGGACGCCCGAGCTACTGCAGCAAGCCTTACGCCCTTCGACCCCGGGCCTAGCAGCCCAAAACAAGCCATGCAAGGGGCCTGCGAGCTCGAGCATGCCTCGTGGCTTGCGGGCGCGAGGGGGTCCAGAAGGGGAAGGGGGTGACCGGCAAGGCGCCCCGAGCGCGGGCTGTTGCGCACAGCTCCACGAGGACCGGGTGACAACCCGCCCTCCTTGCGACCTGGACACTCGCACGCCCGCTGCGCCTGTGGCGTTGCCCCCCACCACCTGGCGGCACGCTCAGCCTCCGTAGGCTAGCGCACGCCCGGCCGTCACCCTCCGCCAAGCCGTCCCACCCATCAAAGCCTCCTGCCCCCGGCCTCCACCTCATCCCACACCACTCCCCGCCCCGCCCCTGCCAGCCAGGCTCGCTCCTGCCATCACACCCTCGCACTGAACCCGCCACCGCCTGAACTCAGCCGAACCCATCCGCACCCATCCGCACCCATCTCCACCCGCCCCCACCCATCCCCACCCGCCCTCACCCACGCCACCCCTAGGTTGTCGACGATGTACGCTCTACGGCCGTAGAGGCACCTCTGGACCAGGCGCACGCCAAGGACAGCTACGTGGGCACCCTGGAGGATGCGGTGCTGCACAACACCAGCCAGGTGGGGGGTCGGGAGGTGGGGGGTCGGGAAGTGGGGGGTGGGGCGGGTAAGTACGATGGAAGCCTGCGGGACAGCCGGGCAGCTCCCGCGATTCGTCCCGGCTTGCCTGCCTCGCTCTTTCGGGACTGTTCCGTCCCGCCCGTGCGCTCCTTTTGACACGCGACCCAGCACTCGCAGTGCTGCTGCGGCGCTCATCTGGGACTTACAAGCACCAGAGCCTCTTTCCGAGTTACCTCTCCTCTTGGGGCGCTCCCGGCGCTCCCGCAGTTCCACAAGTGGCACAGCGAGCTGGAGGCGGCATGTGCTAGCGAGACGGAGGAGAAGTACAAGCGGTACGCGGACCTGCTGAGCAGCCACGTGGGGTCGTGCGAGACCATCCTGGGCAAGGTGCGGACCGGGTGCGGACCGCCTGGGGGTGGGGTGGGGGTGATGCGCGGGTGGAGGGTGCCCGGGTGCCCGAGGGGGGTGGTGTTGCGGCCGGAATGGGTGGGCAGCGCTGGGCAGTCAAGACAGGGTGATGGCCGCTAGGTGGAGGGGCCGTGGGCAGGAGCCCAGGAGGCAGGGCCGATTGGGCCGACAGAGCAGCCCGCTCGGCTGTCAAACGCCCGCCCCCCTCACCCTACCCCACCCCACCACCAAAACACACACGCGCCACACCACATCACCAGGTGGATCTGACGCTGGAGGCCTTCGACTCGCTGCTGAGTCAGCACCGTGACGTGGCGGGGCGCAGTCGCGCGCTGCACGCCTCGTGCGAGCAGCTGGTGCGGGAGAAGGAGGCGCTGGTGGAGTTCGCGGACGCTCTGAGGGCCAAGCTGCGGTTCTTCGACGAGTTCGAGACCGTGTACGCGCAGTTCAACGCGGCGCAGGTGGGGGGCTGGCGAGGGGTGGGGTGCGGATGGGGTATTGGTGGGATGGGCGGGGCGGGCTTGCGGGCTGGGGCGGGCACATGCTCGTGGGGCCGGCCTCCCTTGACTCCTTCCAGGCCTCTCTCCGCCACCTCTCTCAGCCTCGCGCTCCCAACTCGCGCTGCCAAACATCACCCACCTTTCTCTGCAAGCCCCCGCCCACTCCCACGCGCCCATCCCCATCCCCAACCATCCCCGACAGCTGTCCCTGGACGCCGACCAGTTCCTGACGCTGCTCCGCAAGCTGGACGACTGCATGGCCTACGTGGCCAACAACCCGCAGTACGCGGACGCGGGGCAGTACAGCGCCAAGTTCAGGCAGCTGCAGGTGGGCGGCGGTTGGTGGTTGGCGGTTAGCGGTTGGCGGAGGTCGGTGGAGGCGTGGGGTCGGGTTTGGGCTGGCAAGGGAAGGGAGCGAGGGCGCGGCGCGAATGGGTTGGGACCAGCGGTGCGTGCGGCAAAGGCTCGGGTCGGGTTGGCTCGGGTCTGGGGCGTGGCAGCTACGGCGGCAGAGTTGGGTAGACGGAGGCTTAGCCCTCGCTCCTCTTCCTTCACGTGTTCCCGCTCCACGTGTTCCTCCCCCTCCCAGGGCCGCGCGCTGGGTGCGGTGCGGTCCAAGGTGCAGCAGGTGCTGCGGGCGGCGGTGCAGCAGGTGCAGGCCGCCATCCAGCAGGCGGCGGCGGGCGGCGGCGGCGCGGCGGCGGGCGCCAGCACCAACGGCGGCGCGCCCAGCCCCACGGGTGCGGCCCCGGCTGCCCCCGGCGCGGGTGCGGCCCCGTCGGCTCCCGGTGCCGTGCCGCAGCTGGCTGAGGGCGCAGAGGTGCCCATGCTGTACGTGCGGTTCAGGGCGGCGGCGGAGCCGAACATCAAGGGTGGGTGGGTGGGGGTGGCATGGAGCTGAGCGGGATCGCATCGTGGGTGGCTGGCTTGGAGGGGGCGGTGCTGGAGCACGCGAGCAGCGTGCTGGGTTAGCGTGAAGTTGGGAAGGATGGAGGAAAGTGAGGACAGAACCGTGGGGTTTACCGACCGCCATGCGGTGGCCCTGCCGCGGCCGTAACCACCGAGGCCCCAGGCGTACCCCTCCATTTTGGCCCCGCCCACCTGCCTGCCAACTGCCCCCCTCGGCTCATCGCTCACTAGCTGCCCTCCCGGCTCCCTGCTGCCCCCCCACCCACCCCCTCGGGCATCCCCACCCCAGGCCTGCTCCGCGAGGTGGAGGCGCGCGCGGGCCGGCCCGAGTACGCCCGGCTGCTGGCCGAGTGCCACAACCTGTACGCGCAGGTGCGCGGGCCGGGCAGCACCCGTGGGGTCGGCAGCACCCAGGGGGTCGAATGCAGTTGGGGAAAGCGCTCGTGGCCGGAAAAGCCAGGGGGACCTGGGTGTGCAACAGCCTGTACGCGCAGGTGCGCGGTTGGGGCAGCACCCGTGGGGTCGGCAGCACCCAGGGGGTCGAATGCAGTTGGGGAAAGCGCTCGTGGCCGGAAAAGCCAGGGGGACCTGGGTGTGCAACAGCCTGTACGCGCAGGTGCGCGGTTGGGGCAGCACCCGTGGGGTCGGCAGCACCCAGGGGGTCGAATGCAGTTGGGGAAAGCGCTCGTGGCCGGAAAAGCCAGGGGGACCTGGGTGCGCAACGGCCTGTATGCGCAGGTGCGACGGGCTGCTCCGCCCTGTGTGCTGGCAGTGCTCGGCAGCAGCGGTGCCGGGTGTGCGGTTGGGGCACCGCCTCCGGGCAGGGACCGAGTGACGGGGAGCGCGCTGGGTGGTGTGTGTGCTCAGGCGCTGCTGGCGCGAGGGAGCCGGCCGTGGGAGCCGGCTGGGAAGGCCAGCTGGTCCTGGGTGTGGCCTCAGGGGCGGCAGGCCGTGCCCTGTTGCTCAGCCCATGCACTCCTGCGGCCTGCCCCATTCCCACCTCCACCCCTCTCCTGATCTTCTTTTCCCGCCCCCACCCCACCCCTCCCCACCCCACCCCACCCCCCGCAGGCCCGCCTGGCCCTCATCTCCCCCTACGTGCAGCAGCGCATCGCGCAGTACGCCGCACAGCCGCTGCCGCTCTTCACACGGAACGGCTGCGAGCACCTGGGCAGGGTGAGCCGCGGAGGCACCCAACCCGCCGGGGAGCGGACTGGAATTGGAGGGCTCTTGGGCCCGTCCTTGGGCGGGGGAGGAGTGCTGCCGACCAGGCTGGCTTGACGGTGATCCCGGGACCGACCAGCGGCCAGCTTCAGGTTCCATGGACATGGTCGGCACGAAGCTCGCGGGCTGCCGTTGAGAGTCACCCCCACCACCCCGCCCTCCCCTCCCATCCTTCCCCTCCCCACCCCCCCAGGTGTGCCAGCTGGAGGTGCAGCTGTTCGAGCACTTCTTCCCCGGCCAGGCGCAGGCGCAGCAGGTGGGGTTTGGGGGGGGATGAAGGGTTTCTTCGGGGCAGTCAAGGAGGCATGGCACTGCGGGCAAAGGCGCCGCAGGCAGGCGGGCCGCTGTGGGGCCGGGAGCGCGACCCCGACCGTTGGCTTGAATGGGTGCACTGACTCCCGACCTCCTCACACGCCCTCTACGCACCCCGCCCATCACACGCATCCCTCCCAACCCTCCCCCACGCCCCCCCAGGACTCCGCCAAGCCTGCCGGCCCCACCCCGGGCGCCAAGGGCTCCAAGCCCGGGGCGCCCGGCGGCCCCCAGGCCTCCGCCCCCGCCCCCGCGCTGCCCTCCTCCGCCGAGGCCCTTGCGCCCCTGCTGGAGCCCCTCGCCACCCTGCTGTACGACCAGCTGCGGCCCGCGGTGGTGGTCATGCAGGTGCGTGCTGCGCGTGCTGGGCGTGACGCGGGCGCGGTGGGGGTGCCGGCGTGCGGCGGCGTGCGGTGCGTGGCATGCGGTCCCGCTGGTAGTGCCGGAAGTTGGCCCGGAGGCATTGGATGAGGCCTGCGGTGGTGGTCGCGTAGGCGCTTGTGCTGAGCCTAGTTTAGAAAGGCTTGGGAGGCCCAAGCAAGCGGAAAGGACAGGACCCAGGCTGTGGCAGTGAAACAGGGTCCGGCTGCGTGCAGCGCTGCCGCTCTCTGCAGGCCCCCCCCCGCTGACGCGCTTCCGCCTAGCGGGCGGTCCCCGCTGCCAGCGTTCACGTGCCCTCGCCATGAAACCTGCCCCTTGCTGCCCCCCCCCCAGGACCTGGACGAGCTGTGTGAGCTGGTGGACATTCTCAAACACGAGGTGGGGGCGGAGGTGTTGGCTGGGGGCAGGAGGGCGATTGGAGGGGAGTGCAGGGGGGCCAGGGTCGGGTGTCTCGCAATGCAGGCCTGTGCTGCGCTCAGCGGGGCCAGGGACAGCGAACAGGGACGCAGCGTGCGCCGAAGCGTGCCATGGCGCAGCATAGTGTTCATCTCTGGGATTGCCTGGGATTGCCCGATACTCTGCTTCTGGTGCTGTTACCGGACGCTCTCGCGACCAGCCCCGAGCCTTGTTGTCTCCCTGCGGCTGAGGGTCTACGGCCGCTATGCACCAGCGCAGCAGGGGCCACCACGAGCTCAGCCCAATCCCCCGTGCACCGTGCTGCGGCGCCGTCACGCGACGCTTTCGCGACCAGCCCCGAGCACAGCAGTAGCAGCAGCAGCGCAACAGCGCCCAACTGTCATTAAACCCAAGCAACCCCTCCGCTCCCCGCAGGTCCTTGGCGAGCAGCTGGCGCGGCGGGGCGTGGGCGGCGAGGCGCTCAAGCCGCTGCTGGGGCGGTGCCTGGCGGACGTGCAGGGGCGGCTCATCTTCCGGGTGCAGGTGGGGCGTGGGGCGTGGATGCACATGGGGCGCGGGAGATTGGGGAGGGGCAACGGGCTGGGAGGGCGAAGGGCGGGGACAGGGAGCAGGCGGTTGGGGACCGGGCAGTCTTGGGGGTCCAAACACGCACCCGAGCTGCCCATTCATGGCAGGGGGAGGCGTCGCGGTCTCGGCTCTGGGCCCACTTGGAGCACACGCCTCGGCTGCACTTGTACACAATGACCAGCCTTGGGCCGCTGTAAACAATCTCAACTCCCACGGCCCCCTCCCCCTACCCTCTCTTCCTTCGCTCTCCAATGCTCCGAAAATCATCCCTTCCCTTCCCCCCCCCGCCGGCTGCCGCTCTTTCTCTCCGCCCTCTCTCCCATACTCCTAACTCATCCCCTCCCCCCCAGGCCTACATCCGCGACGAGATCCGCACTCCCCCGGTCCCCTCCCATTCCGCCCAAACACCTTGTTGACCCCCCCTTTCCCCCGACCCCCCCGGCCCCCGACCCCTCCCCCCCAGGCCTACATCCGCGACGAGATCAGCAGCTACTCCGTGGCCCCCGATGACGTGGACTACCCGGCCAAGCTGCTGGAGCAGGCGGCGGCGGCGGCGCGGGAGCAGGTGTGTGGGGATGGGGGCAGGCAGGGGAGGTGGGCGGGAGGGTACCGATGCATTACTGGCACCGGGCACACTCGCCCAGCCCACCCACCGACCCTGCCGCGCCCGTCCCTTCCGTTCCACCGCCAGGACGCGCAGCCCTCCTCCTCCCCCTCCGGCGACGACAACGGCCAGCCCGACGGCGACGCCGCCGGCTCCGCCAACGGCACCTCCAGCGCCGCCGCCGGGGCCTCCGCCTCCGCCGGCGGCGCCTCCGCAGACCCTTACGTCTCCCTCTTCCCGCCGCTCAAAGCCACGCTCCTGGTCCTCTCCAAGCTCTACCGCGCCGTGGATTCCAAGATCTTCGGCGGATTGGCCCAGGAAGCCGTATCCGCATGCACCGTTGCCGTACAAAACGCCAGCCGGCTCATCGCAAAGAAAGCCGCCGCGCCGGCGCCCGCCTCGGGGCCCGCAGCGGCGGCGGCGGCGGCGGCCGCCGCCGCTGGCGGCGGCGGCAGCGCCACGACGCCGCTGGACGCCCAGCTGTTCATGATCCGGAACCTGCTTTTCCTTCGGGAGCAGATCGTGCCGTTCGACGTGGATTTTGCGGTCACCGACATTGACCTGGACTTCTCCCACATGCGCGAGCACCTGAGGTGAGGGCCGGGCGGCAGCCGGGGTTGTGTTGTGGGCTGCGGGTAGGGGCCCCTACCACGGCTCACAGCTGTAGGATCAGGGCTGTGGGCAGTCCCTCAGCTGCGGCTCAAACCGTAGAGGCCATGGCCCACGCCCCGAGCCCGCTCCCAACTGCCCAAACCACCAACCTTCCCAACCGCCAACCACCAACCGCCAACCGCCTCAACCGCCAGGCGCATCATGGTCGGCCAGGAGAGCCTGTTCACGCTGGGCCCCTCCAACGCCATGGTTCGCATGCTGGGCGCCTCGGGGCCCCGCGTGCTGACCTTCCAGCTGGACTCCAAGAAGGAGCTGGAGAAGGCGCTCAAGGTGTGGAGGGGAGGAGGGGCGGGGAGGGAGGAGGCAAGGGAGGGAGGCGAGGGAGGGCAGAAGGAAGGAGAGGCAAAGGTCAGGGCAGGGGAGGGCAGGGGAGGGCAGGGCAGGGGAGGGCAGGGGAGAAGGAGCCGGGGAAGCTCAAGGTGGGGCGGGGGGGACGGGAGGAAATGAGCGTGTTTGTGTTTGTTGCTGCCTCGCCTGCGGGCAGCAGCAGGAGTCTTAGGTGCGGCGACGTCGGTCTCAACTTGCCCTCCTCGTTTGGAACACCTTCACGACCCCCCACTCCCCCCCCCTGCCCCCCAGTCCGTGTGCGAGGCGCTCATCATGGCCCTCACCAAGGTGGCGGTGGAGCCCATGCTGTCATTCATCACCAAGGTGGGGGGGGGGGGAAATGCCGGTCTCCGCAACTGACCACTTGTACCAGCTTGGCGCCTGAGTCGCAGCGCAGCGCGCGCCTCGCCATGACCACCCCGCCCGTCTCCCTGTGTCGACACCCGCCTTTCCCCTCCCCTCCCCCCTACCCCCCTGCCTCCCTGCCCCGCAGGTGACGGCGGTGCGGCTGGCGTCCGGACACGGGGGCGCACCCGCCAAGCCCATGCGGGAGCAGGTCAGCCAGGGGGCGGCTTTCGGGGCTGTGTGCGCTACCGGCAGTCGCTGCTTCCGAAGCCTATCTCTGCCGGTTGCCTGTGACCGTCCTGACCCCACCTCCAACATCTCCGCGACCCCGCTTAGCAACAAACACCGCCCTTAACCCGGCCCCACCCACCCACCCACCCCACCCCACCCCACCCCACCCCACCCCGACCCCCAGGCCTTCGCCTCGGTGCCCAAGCTGGCCGAGGTGGTGGGCCGAGTCAACGCCGCGCTGGGCCCGGGCGGGCCCCTGCCGGCCGCCGTGGGCAAGATGCGGCTGTACCTGCCCAACCCCGCCACGCACGCCATCCTGCTCAAGCCCGTCAAGTCCAACATTGCGGAGGCGCACGGACAGGTCGCAAAGCTGCTGCAGGTGGGCGGGTCGGGCGTGAGTTGTGAAGGGTTCTGGGGGTTTCTGAATGACAAGGTGGGGTTAGAGGCGTACGGACAGATCGCAAAGCTGCTGCAGGTGCGTACCCTGTGTTTGCCAACGACATCCTGTACCCGTTCGAAGGATCGGGCCTGTGCTTACTGGTTGAGGAATGGGGTTGGGTCGTGGGCACGCATGCGGCCTTTGCCCCCCGCCGTCCCGCACCGAGCTCCCTTGCTCGAGCAACACCTCGTTCCCCTGTCCACCACTCCCCGCCCACAACCTCCCTCCCCCTCCCCCAGAGCGACTACACGCCCGAGGAGGCCGCCGAGGTGCCGCTGTACAACCCCCAGCAGCTGGCCGCGGTGCTGGAGCAGCTGTGAGCGAGAGGGGGCTGCAGCGGGACACACACGAACAGCCCCTCACACGCCGCTGAGGGTCGGGCACGGATCCTGTGACTGGCTGTGAGCCAGGGGCCGGGGCCGGCCGGTCTGTCAGCGGCACTCGGGCCAGGCGACGTGGCGCGCAGATCCCTGGATCGGCTGTAGGGAGCCTGCAGGGAGGCACGTAGCGGTATACGACCAGAGCCCCTAGCAAACCGCTGGGCGTGGGGCGCCAACCCTTGGAGCGACTGTAAGGGGCCTGCAGCGGGACACACGCACGAGCAGAGCCCCTACTTTGCCGCGGGGCGTGGGGCGGCACGGCACGAGCGGCGGCGTGTGCTGCTCCATGGCACGCACCGTGGCGTGCATGCTGGGCCCGGCCTGGCGGAGCGGATTTGGAGTGGCAACAGCCCACTGCTTGCGTGGTGCCGAGCCGGGGTCCTGCTGGAGGTAGAGGTGTGGCGGTTGGCAGGCTCGTGCTGAGCGGACAGCTGCCGTGTGGAGCTCAGGTCGTTTGGGGGGCTGCGGCGGGGACGGTGTGAGCGGATGCGGCCTTGCGGCCGCGAGAGGAACTGGGAGCGAGGAGCAGGGAGAGGTAGACGGGAGGCGGGTGCATGGCGGGGGCCAGGAGTGCAAGAACTGACCCGGGGTTCTCTGAATGCTTGGTGTACTCGTAGCTGTGGTCCGTGGAGTGAGGCTTAGTCATGAGAAGTCTGTCCTGCAGAGTCGGACCCTTGCGAGGTGGCGGAGGTGACTTGGTGCATGGCGAGATGGCGGGCGCGGTGATCGGGGCTGCGCTTTGCGCATCGCATCTGAGTTGCAAGTACATGCTTTACCCAAAGCTTGGCAGTAAGTGACGCGTTTGAGCCGGACGGAGGGCACCCCGACGGACAAAATGTCCACGGCTGTGGCCTCCTTCCTGGCGAGCCTCTATGACAACGAGGATAAGAGCGACTGCACGATCGTCTTCGGGCTACGTCAGGCGACAGATACTGCGGCTGCGTCCAGCGTTCGGCCCGCAAAGAAGCAAAAGGGTGATGGGTTCGAGGAGCTCGGCCGCATGCCGGGACACCTCCTCACCCTGGTCGGGGGCAGCAAGTACTTCCTGGAGCTGAGCAACCAAGCCGCTCAGCAGCCGGGCAGCAAGGGAAAGAGCGCGAAGCCGGAGCTCCGCGTCGAGCTGCGAAAACCGGAGGAGCAGGCCATGGCTCCCCTGGCAGTGCGCTTCATGTATACCGGCAAGCTGGGAGACGACGCCACGTCGTCGTTGTCGACGCTGCTCGGCGTGCGCCGGCTGGCCGTTTACCTGCAGGTCGGCGGGTGCGCCGAGGCCATCGACACAAACCTGATGGCCCGGCTGCCCCCGCCCGAGCCACGCAAGCCGTTTGCCTCCCCCTCCTCCCCCACCCCCGTCCTCATCCCCATCTTGGGCGAGATCTACAAAGCCCGACAGCTGCTGCCGGCCCGCGGGGACGACCCCGGCGCACCGGCCCTGCTGGACCGTGTGTTCGAGGTGGGCCGCAGCCAACTGCTCGATCACTGGAGCAAGACCTCCGTCCCCAACCACCCCGGCGTCAGCCTCACCGACCTCCTCGTGTGGATCTTCCCTGACGCACCGGGCGTGCTGTCGGACCCGGAGGCCCGGAAAGCGATGTGCCAGCTGCCTACGGAAGCGCTGGAGGCGCTGCTGAAGAGCAACGCGTTCGCAACCGACAGCGAGGACTCTGTCCTGCTCCTGCTCGCGACCTGGAAGAGTGCCGTACGCTACGTAAGCCCCAGCACGCTAAACAGCCTGTGCTTCGCGGTACGGCTGCGGCACCTCAGCCCCGTCTACCTGCACGCCGTACTGCCGTACCTGCCGTGGTTCCCCATCGACACCGAGCAGCACGGCTTCATCTGTCAGCTGGCGGGGCTCAAGGACGAACAGGCGCGGGCGCTGCTGCGGGGCACGGGGCTGCGAGTCAGGTGCGTGCGTGAGCCGTGGGGGCGCCTGTAAAGCGTGACGTTTGGGGCTGGATTCGTGTAGGGGTACCTCACCTAGCGTCCTGGACTCCTGGCAGGGGTCAGCGGCATCACTGCACTCGGCGGCTGCTTCCACCGAACACTTTGTGGCAGCTGGATACCTATTGCCCCAGATATTTTGCAGACTCGGCGTTAAGGCTTGCTGAGCTTCTCATCTCCCAAATGTCGCCCACAGCGCCTCCTGGGGCCGACACCCGCCGCGGCCTCTTCCGCAGCCGGGCTCCGGGGGTGAGTCCCACGACTTCGCTACCCCATCACCGCTTCCGCCGATTGGACCAGATCCGACACCGTCATCAGAGCTCAGCCGCGCATGCGACCTATCACCACCGCATTCCACTTCCCTGTAGCCCTTGAAAGGCGTGCGCTCAGCCCTACCGCCGCCCCTGATTCCCCACCTCAGGCCCGGCTGCCTGGTCCGTGAGCGCTGAGGACGTGTTGCGGCTCAAGCCCAGCTGGGCCCTGCCCAACAGCAGCGACCCGGTGGCCGTGAACGTGGGCACGCGTGTGTGTCGCACGGCTGGAACTGGGTGGTGGAGAGCACGTGCGGCAAGGGCGGCGAGCAGCTGGTCTTCTCCCTGAGCATCAAGGTGGGTCAGGCCCGCTGCTCCGGGTCCGCACGCGGACACACAGGAAGCAAGGAGCGTGTGCGACGGGCGACCAGGGGGGTCGGCACCCTGACAATGGAGTCCACCGTTGACCATGCTTGACCCGGCTCGTTTGACCGGGTTTGACCGCGGATCCTGCAGGTGCCCGAGGAGCTGCAGCTGCGGAGCCCGCACCCGCTCCGGGGCGTGGCACAGCACGACCTCGCGGGCCTGCGCGTGAGCCGCTCCGGCGGGCCCGACCTGGTCGCCAGCCTGACGCCCTCCGTCGCCTGCGTCGGCAGCCCCGGCACCAGCTGCAGCCTGGCCCTGCCGCCCGCGGGCCCCGCGGCCCCGCCCATGCCGGCGGCCGGGGCCGGCGCCACGGTTCCCCGCGGCCCCGCCGCCGCTACGGCTCCCGCGATTAAACAGGAGCAGGTCGCCAGCTCGGTGACGCCCGGCGTGGCGGCGGCGGTTGCGGTTGCGGCCACGCCGCCGCCGCCGAAGCCTGCTGACGTCAGCCCGGAGGCCCGCCGCCGGCGGATCCTGGCCACGTGGGCGCCGTACTTGCGTGATGGCAGGTTCAGCGTTGCCATGGTGATGGCGTGAGGAGGGCGACGGGAGCCGGCACGGACCGCGAGGGCGGACTTGGGGCAGACTGGCGGAGGTGGGAGAGATACGGTAGGGGGGTATGTGTTGAACTGTTGATCGTGTATCAGTCAAATGAGCAAGAGAAGAGATTCGGTAGGGGACTCCCCCTGTGCCCGGGGCAAGCTGGAGCACCTTTGGGGTATCGGCCACACCGTAGCTTACGGTAGTGGTTGCCCGTGGGGCGGTGGAGCGCTGTGATCGGGCGTGGCGTGGCTTGGCCGCAAAGAAGGAGAACGGATGGGGCTGTCTGGCTGAGGGTATCTGGGGTCAGGCGCACGTGGCGTGGCCCGTGACCCCCCGGATGGAGTGAGACGGCGGGAAGAGTGACAACGCAGATAGGTCCTGGGATTGAACAGTGACCTCAGGCCAGGGGGGGCAAGGAAGTGTCAAGCGACTGATGGAGTTGATGCACGCGGCGATCTGGGCAGGGGGCAGTCGGCCGAAATCTCCATGGGCCGGTGGGTGCGGAAATGTGTTGCAGATGCAGGTGTTGCGGGGAGCTCGGACGCCACAGAAGTAGCAACCAAACGTGCAGAGACGCTGCAAAGCAATAACGCAAACACAGCACCACAACAGCAAACACCATTCCGCGCCACACCGCAACGGACGACAAAGCAGTGCCCCCTAGAGGCAGAGCGTCTATTGCCTCTGGTAGCATCATGGAGGCAAATAGGCAGAGGGCCCATGAGCTGGACTCGGGGCCGCAAGCGGAGCCATGCTCGTCGGTCGCGGCCGCAGCCTCGGGAGAAGACCTCGTCTGGAACGGGGCGGTCCTGGAGCGCATTGCTTCGTTCCTTAGCCCCAACGAGGCGACCTGCCTGCGCGGCGTCAGCAAGGGCACAGCCAACACGCTTCGCGCCCACAACACGCTCCGCCTCTCCCAGCCCGTGCTCCGCCGGGTATTCAAGGAGCACTGACGCGCCCCCGGTGCGTGCAAGCACCTCACCAGGACCCAGCGCGACCAGCTCGTCGCTCTGGTGGCCGCAAGCGACGACGTCGACAACCTTGACCAGGCCGTGGCGGCGACATGTCGTCAGCCGGTCAGCACAGCTGCCGAGTGCGCCGCGAGGGCGGGCGCGCTCTCCAGCCTCAGCTGGATCCTCGCAAGGCGCAGCGTGAACAACAGCATATGCGAAGATCAGGTGATGGAAGCTGCCATCGTGGGTGGCCACCGAGCGGCATGCGAGCTCTGCCTCGAGAATTGGCCAACGCTGGGCCGCAATGGCTGGATGCCGGAAAGGGCTGCCCTTGCCGGCCACCCGGCTTTGGCCCTCTGGCTCCTGGAGCGGGACCCGGGCCCAGAGTGGGCCCGCGCGGTCCCGGGCCTGGTCGTGCCCACCGCACAAACCGTTGCCAGCACGTGCGTGGCCGCATTGGAGGGATGCGACCTGGCCACCGTGCAGCGCCTGTGCGCGGAGCTCGGGGCGCCACCCGCGTCCTGGACTGGCACCGCAAAGACCGGGTGCCTAGCGTGGGCGCTCTCCAGCCGCACGCCCGACTGGCGGGCCAAGGCGGAATGGCTCGTGTCTCAAGTGCCGGGATGGCAGCTGCCGACTGCGCCGCCCTGGACGCTGTCCACTCTGTACCCTCAGCTCGCCGGGCGGCTTAGGGGCGCCGAGCTGCTCGAGCGGTTCGCGTGGCTCAAGGCCAAAGGCCGCCCGCCCCTGCCCGGGGACCTATACGCCCTGCAGCAAGCGGTGCGGTCCGGGGACGTCACGGCCTTCGAGTGGCTCCTGGCCGAGGGCGTCCTGCTGCCGCCCACGGGAGAGGCCCCCAGCCGGCTGCTCGCCGAGGAGGCCGCACAAGGGGGCCACGTGGGGGTGCTGCAGGCCCTGAGGCGGGAGGGCGCGCGGTTGGAGGCGGGCAAGGTGGCCGAAACCGCTGCCTGGGAAGGTCACCTTCCGGTGCTCGAGTGGCTTTGGTCCGCCTTCGAGTGGACGAGAGAGCAGAACGGCCTCACGCCGGCGGTCTTCGCTGCCGCTGCCGAGGTACGTATCAGGGCTCAGAAGCTGTGACGGCTGGCGATCGGTTGCTTGGTCTTAAACCGTGCCGCATGCGGCTGCTGTGCCCTCAACTTAACTGTGCCGCATGCCCTTATTCTAGAGCTTCCTCTAAGCAGGGTTGAGGCAAAACTGCGTTGCCCGTTACCCCTTAACCCCGTTGACGCAGGCTGGCAGCGTGGAGTGCATGCGGTGGCTTTCGCTGCACGGATGCGGCATGGGCGAGGCGGCCTGGACCGCCATCGTGGAGTCAGGCTGTGAGGCGGCCGTGGAGGCGCTGGTGGAGCTGGGCTGCCCACAGCCGGTGAGGCAGGGCATCAGCGCGTGTGTGGGATATCTTGGCCCTGCTGTGCATGCTGTGCGTGTCCGGCCAGACAACCAATCTCAATAACAAATTGATCTGTTGGCTCGCAGGCAGACGGCGGCCCGTACCAAGCCGCGGCGAGATTGCGTGAGTGGTACATGCTGCCGCGGCTGATCGAGTCGGGTGTGCCCCTGGGGCCGGAGGGTGTCCGCGGGATTGCAACCACGATCTTGCTGTCCGGTGCACCCTGGTCAACTCAGCGGTGGCTGTTGGGGCTGGCCGGCTGTGTGGTTGTGGCGGGGCCCGTGTAGGCTGCAGCCAGAGCCCGCGGCAGCTTTGCCCGGACAGAGGTGCACGCGAGGATCGCGAAGCAACGCAAGACCGGCGAGGGAGCGGGAGACGAGGGCGGGGGCCGGCAGGAGGGGTGCCTCCTGGGGGCCGGGGCGGGGTTCGGGCGCCAGGGGGGAGCAAGGGGGCTTTTTGTGCCCAGGCTGCACGGTGGGGGGTAGGGCTGAGAAATACGCAGCCACGCAGGTTCGCAGTTGAGGTTCGCGCGGTTCGCACCAGCCTGGCGGCTGGGCGCTGTTGGGTGGGTGGGAGGGGTAGGGTTAGAAGAATATCAACGAAGCGAAGCGCTTGGTTGTGGTGTGTCGTAGGGCGTTTTCCGCAGAGTACGCAGGCGAGGAGACGACCTGTGGGAGGGCTCGTTGTCGCCTGGAACAACATTTCGCGGGAGAAACGCACACGAGTGTTACGGAGAAACGGACACGAGTGTTACGGAAAGGGAGGGGTAGGGTCTGCGGCAGTTGTGGGGTGAGCCTGTGAAACCGCGGGCCTGGGCAAGAGTCTTGGCGAAACGCTTCTACGGACCGGGGCTTTCCGCCGAGCAACAGGTAGTGAAGGTGTCAAGAGCTGTGGGAGGACCTGAGGGGCTTCCCCAGGAGGAGAAAGCTCTTCGGTAGAAAGCGGAGCTCCGGCATGGCCCTCTTGCCTCCACACGCGGGAGCTCGCGTCTCGGCTTGCCGAACGGGCCTCGGAACCCCGGGCAGCCCCGGGTGCCTGAGGTGGATCCTGTAGCGCGGGTTCCTCGCGGGCCCTGGCTTCGGCCAGAGACGGGCTCTGACCTCGGGAGACCTCGCAGCAGGCGCAGGGGGGTGAGCGGGGAGGTGCCGGCCTGCGTCGGCCGTCATCCGGGACAGCACTGTAGTCTGCATGCTCCTCTCGCTCCTATCGCCTCGGGGGCGAGCGGGGGGGTCAGGTGGCAGTCGTGCTGCAAGGGGCTCGGGGGCGAGCGGGGGTGCAAGGTGGCACATCTTGTGCAGGCTTGCATCCGCCCAGGCATCACACGACAGTCACAACAGGCCTCGGGTCGTCGCGTGCATACCATTGATGTTAAACTGCCGCACTGCGAGCTAACATACAGCGCAACGACGACAGCTGCGAGTTTCCGCACGCGCCATCACTTGACAGCTGGCTCTATTCCCAAGCCCGCTATGACCTGGAAGACGCCCCGAGGCGAGCGAGTGCTCCAGGGTGCAGAGGCACATCTGTTCGCAGCAGCCACCACGACGATGATGGACATTGCTCGCGATGGCGGGGAAGGCCTCGGCTACGGCTACCCGTTTACCAAGTGTCCGCTGTTTGAGGACTTGAACGACAAGCGCAAGTTCACTGTGCTGGAGGAGGTTGCATACGCGCTTCTCAAGCCGACCCCAGTCGTCCCTCACTTGACAGCTGTCCGCGAGGCCGCGGTCTACTAATCTTCCGCTGGCTACAAGACCAGTTTGATCCCAAGTGCCCAGAGGACGGGGAGGAGGTCTGGGGGAAAGATGTAAGCGTGCGGGGTGGGAGGGGGTGCAGGGGGAAAACGAGTGTGGGGAGGCCGGGGGGGTAGGACGGCGGGGGGGGGTGCATGGCTGGGTGAAGCGAAAGCAAACAACCGCTGACGTCACTGCACATTGTGTGTCACGCTGCAGATCCTCGCGGCCTACGACGAGCTTTTCCCCAAGGAGGGCGACGAGGAGGAGGAGGAGGAGGAGTTCAGCTCGCGCCCCAAAATGGGATGCCTGGGTGAGCTATGGGGTCAGGGCACAAGGCCTGTGGGGCTCTCAACAGTCAGAGGGGCATCAGGCAGGCGCTTTCCCCAACTCTTCCAATGGGAAATACAGGCTGCGGCCTTTGTGTACAGGGGAGGGTCTGCAGCGCTCCCAGGCGTTGTGCAGGTGCTGTACCAGCGTGTGTGTGCACGTGGCATCCAGTCCCCCATTTACCCCGTCTTTACCCCCTTTCACCCACCCTCTGGACGCCGCCGCGTGGTCCCGAAGCCCCCACTTCCGCTTGTAACACACCCAGACGAGCCCTTCCCGGGCATTGGGCGTTTATCCAAAGTCGACCCCTTTCCCTGCGCTCTTACCAAGCCCTCGTTCACCCCGCCCTGGCCCGCTGCGCTCCCTCCCGCGCCAGACTGCAACAGGTGGGCGGGCGCAATCGAGATGATCGCGGATCAGATCCTGTGGGATCGCGACTTCGAGATGTGCGACATCTTCCGCAACGGTCACAACTCGCGGCTCATGGCCCACGCACGCGTTGAGCCGGACTACTTCGAGCCCTTTGAGGTGGGGGGAGGGGGGGGGTCGAGGGTTGAGGTGGGGGGTCGAGGGGGGGGTGGGGGTTGAGGGTGGTGGGGGCGGGTGGGGGTCGAGGATGGGGGTGAGGGCGGGTGCCGCCCAGCACGACTATCCGCCCGGGGGCTATACATGTGCCTACGGGTATTCCCCGCCTGGCAGCTACGAGGGTTGCAGTTGTAATGGGGGGTGAGGGTGGGGGGTGAGGGAGGCGTGGGGGCCTCTTGGGGTCATGGGGCAGCGACCTCATTCAGGGGAAGCTGTGGTGATTGTGGGCGCATTACGGCTACAGCTAGCAGTCCTAAGTCCAACCTCGAGTGCGCGGTGCGTCGGAGGGTCTGCGCCATGGCCGCTTGTGTGGTAACATCCGGCTGATGCCCTGACCCAAAGGCCCCCCACTCCTTGCCCCTTTCCCAATCCCACCCTCGCCTCCCGCCCTCGCCCTGGCAGGGCCGCGCCAAGCCGGGCGCCGAGGACCGCCTGTACGACCTGGTGTACAGCATGTGCGTACCATGAGCGGCGGTACGCATGTACGGATGGACGCGCAATGTGGGTTGGGCGGCGGGTTCGTTTGGCACTGGACGGCTAAAGGACGGTAAGGGGTCTACGCCTCGGTGGCACCATACCGACAAGTGCCTTACAGATGATGTATATGAAGACAGCTGGGAGTGTGCTTCTGGAGCCACCAAGGGCATCGCTACGTTCGCAGGGCAGGGCGGATGCTGAAGGCTGAAGGCCTGCAGGGAGGGTGTGCCTGTGTGCGTGCAGGGATGCGTTGCCATGCGTGAGCCTGATGGTCAGTGGGCACTGGGAACTGGGAACTATTGTGGCAGCGATGCAGTTGAGAAATGCAGGAAGGTGCATATGCATAGGCAGTATGACGCGTCCCGCCTGGCGACGGAAGGATGGCGAGTTGACCGGGTCTAGTGGCGGGCCGACGTGCCCATGTGGAGAAGGTGTGTGTGGTGAAGGGGGCTCCCACCACGCTCCCCACCACGCTCCACACTTCGGCCCCACCCCCCCACTTCAGGGATCTGGCTGCCTGCAAGCTGGCTCCTAATGCCCTCCTGTCCATGCCAGCATCATTATCGATTTCGGCAGAATGAAGGCGGGGGGCGGTGGGCATGTGCGGCTCATCGGCGGTACGTTGCGCAGGGCGTGGTACCGGTATCACCTGCACACGAGCTATGGGCTACCATGTGGAGGGCCTGGGCAGGCACAGTCAAGCGCAGCCGTGGCGCAAACTCCTCTTTCTTGCGGCCTCGAGGGCTTGCAGCTGTGAGGCGCAATCTCCTATAACGGCCCTGGGGCACAGCTAGCTCACGCCTCCTGCCCCACACCGCTGCAAGAGCGCTATGCCAGACTCAGCCGGCGGTGGGAGCCGCAGCGGCAGCCCACAGGAGGCCACATGCAGCTCAGCCACAGAGCAGCAGCGTCAGGGGCCCGGCGCTCCCGGACGGCAGCCCCAGCCCCCGCCACGCAGCAAGCCAGACGCCTGCCCAGGCCTTCGCAGATCGCAATCCTCGTGGTGCTCGCCTGACAGAGCACAGTATCGTCGCTGCCACACTATCGTAGGAGTTCGGTGGTTGCTGGGAGTTGTGAGAGTGCTCATCAACCCCTGCTCCCTCAGCTCAGGGCCACCGCCGCAGCTCTCGCGCAGCGGCGCTGGCCTCCCACAGGCCACAGCCGAGCGACCGAGCGCTGGCCCGGGTGCTGGCGTGCCCTGGGATCCTCGACGCCGGCTGCGACGCGGCAGCGGCAGCGGTGGCGACGGCGGCGAGCCCGCCCTGCGGGACGGCCGAGGCGGCGCAGGGCTGGGCTGGGTACGCACTGCGGCGGCTGTCCCTGCCGCCCCACTGACCCCGCACCCCGGTAGTCGCTTGGAATCTTTAAGGGGCGACCTGGAGGCTGGAGGCCCTTGCCCGGAACGGCTGCGGGCGGTGGGGTTATGATAGACAACGGGGCGTAGTGCCGCGGTGTTGGCGTCGCATGATGTTGGCCGACGCAGAATGCCTGTGCCTGTGAACGGGGTACCTGGTCGCCGAAAGTGGCTTCCAGGCTTAAAGTCCCCCCTAGAGTAACCCCGGGCTGCTCCGCGCGTCGGTACACCGAGAGGGGCTGGCGAGCCGGCGCCACTGAAGGAAGGCCCCGAGAAGCCCCGCTTACCTCGTCGTGTACCTGTGCGCCGCTGCTGTGCGTCCTCCGCTCCTGGCCCGCCATCGCCCGAGCCCGTTCGCGAGTTGCGCGCCCACGGAGGCCCAAGCGTCCCCACGTCCCACGGAGCCGAACCTGTGGGTAGTGAAGGTGTTGTCCCAGAGACGGAAGGGCAGAGCGTGAGCGGCCGAAGACTTAATAGCATGCCAGCGAGGTGAACAGGCGGACGGTGAAGGCCAGCGCGGCCAGTATCTAGCAGGTAACCTAGGGCTCGGGCTATGGCGGTGTAGCCGGTGCGGCCACCTGCGCGGCAGGAAAGGGGCGGTGGGGGCCTGGCACTCACCAGAGTCACCACCGCAGTGCAGGGCCGGAGGCCTTGGGCCGGAGCAGCCAAGCGCTACGACGCGGCTGTGCATGACACGTGGACGTGGTTGGTGGAGGTGCGTGGGTTCTGCGAAGGGGCAAGGGCAGGCTGTCCATGTACCTGCATCCCTTCCTGGGATCCCTACAGGCAGCTGCACACACCAACCTCGACGCTGGTCAGGCCTCAGCTGCACAGTGTCCTGCTCAGCCTCCGCCGGCCAGCGGCGGACCTGTTGTTCAGGGTCCCATCGGTGGAGGCCTGTCTCAACATATGGTCTCGAGGGGGGTGCAGGTGTGGAGCAAGTACGAGTGGGGCCGGCTGCCCAGCGGTTCATTCGATCCCAAGCACATGGCAAGCGAGGCGCGCGAGGTGCAGGTGCTGAATTCTGACCACTGCGTTGTGAGGGGCGTGGCGCGCTGTGAGGCACATGGTACGTGCAGACCTCCTAATTGCTCTGGTGGGTAAGGCCTGCTGCAACTGGTCTCTGGGTTCGCTGCCCTGTCGAAAGCCTGCGCTGTCGGCTGGATGCCTGGCTGTGGGGTGGAGCATCTCCCTACCGAGCTGAGCTGCGCGTCAGAGGAGTGAATACGGTGATTAGCCCCCACCCCCACACCCCGCAAGCACCACACAAAAAGAGCCAAAAACAATTGCTCCACAGGAAGGATTACGCAAACGCGCACAACAGGAAACACCCCCAAGCCCATGCACTGACCCGCCTGGCCGGCATGGAGACTGCCCCAGGACCGCCACCCTCGCAACCGCCTCCACGTGGAGCTCCCCAACCCGACCCGACCAACCACCAACCGGTAACCAACAGTAACGCCAGCAGCTGACGAGGGCTCCAGCGGTGCCCATCCGAACCGAGCCCCTTCTGGCAGGCAGCGGCGGCTGCGTATGGATGAGGCGCCTGAGGCTCGCGAGCCCAGGCCACATGTACCCCTCCCCCTCCATCCCATGCCCGCAGTGCACCCAACGCCACCCCTAAGCTGTGACTGGCGCCGGCATAGCTCGAGGGCGTAGCACCGAGCTCCGAGAGACCCTGGCCCCAGGGAAGCGAGCTGGCCGGCTGACGCATGGCCAGGGGAGGGTCTGCCTCCAGCCAGAGATCCCGGGCAGGCAGGCCCCGGAGTCACGCCTGCTCCCAGGCCAGGCCAGAAGCAGTCCGGTCCGGCCCGGGGCCTCCGGCTGTCCGGACTGTCGAGGGTGTCCGGGGCGGAGCGCCACTGACAGCAGCCTTCGTCCTCTGGCCCGGCGCGCATGGAATGCTCGCGCCCTTCTGTCCACCGCCAGAGGCTGCTACGCCCAATGCCCAAGCCCAAGCTCAGGGTCCGCTGCCGCCGAAGCCCTCGGGAGGGCAGCGGCGTGCAGCTCCGGGCCAACTCCGAGTTGGCGGTTCCCCCTGACGCGCCGGAAAACTGTTTCGCTGCTGACCCGTGTCCCGGCCGGCTCTCAGCCGCCGCGGCCGCCACCCCAGCTGCCCCAGCGCACTGCGGCTCCCCCGGCGCGCCACTGTTCCGTCACATGTATAAATGCACACCAACATCACCCCACGACAAACAGCCAATAGAAATGACCGGCCCGACCCCTAGCGCGCGTCGGACCACTTACCGGCTCGCTGCTGCTCGCTCAAGCTGTGTAGCTTCCCATCGCCTCAAGCGCTGGTTCCGTGGCCTGACTGACTGCAGCTGCGCCTCTGTCATTAAGTTAGCGAGATTGTGTCTGAGGGTGGGGCTGTGTCTGGCGCTGTCCGCAGCTGCTTGCTGGACTGGGCGGCGGGGCAGCCCGCAGGGGGGACGGGCCAGGGTCCAAGTCCGGTCTCCACACGAGTTACAGCCCAGGCAGCCGCTTAGTGCTCCACCTCAGTCTGCTTCTTCCGCCACATGATGTCCAGAGCGGAGTCGCCCTCACCCTGCGAAGGAAGAGCGGCCGGGGCGATGGGGTCCCACTGATGAGCATGCCCCGCTTGCCAGCAGTCTCGGCAGGTACCATGAAAGATACACAGGTCTTAGTCTCGCAACAAGCGCAGCCGATAAGGTCGCTGCGAGGGCGGAAAATGCCCAGCCGCCGCGAGAGCAGCTGCTCGCCCCGAGCCAGCAGCTTACCATGGCGCGCACGTTGCCGGCAATCGCGAAGGTGGTGAACTGGTTGTTGTAGACACCGTTGCCGTCCAGGTGGCCGATGTTAATCTGGACGCTGGCGTGGTCCTTGGCCGTGATGAGCTTGTTGGTCCACGCGCTGCACAATCAGGCAAGCAGACTCAGCTAGCGCAAGGGGGAGGCGCGGGCGCTGGGGCCCGGCAGAGAAGCGCCGTCACAGCCGACCCACCACTTGCGCGGGATGTAAAGGTCGACGACCTGGCCCTCGTCGTTGATCATTTTTACGGCTGTATCAGCAACAGCGCGAGAAAGAACAGGGAGGCGTGTTTGGGGTGAACGGGGGCAAATTGGCGCCGCGGTCTATGCTACGAGGCCAGCGCCTGATGCGCACCTGCACACGGTTTGGACCAGAGGCGGGTGGAGGAGAGAGACTGAGCGACGCGAGCCCCAACCAAAGTCGCCTGAGCGGCCCCCGCGATTGCCGACTTCCATGCCGGGTCTCCTGGCACTCGGCGCGGGGCCTTCTAGCTTCTCTGTCACCACTGTACTCACGTCTACGGTCTGCATTTGCGAGCTTGCCAGTTTGCGGGCAACTGACCCACGGGCGAACCTCGCGACCGCGCGCACTGTGACGTCGCGAGCCAGTGTCGACAGCCCCGGACGAGCTCAGAAGTAAGATTTGCTAGAGGCTTGGCTGCTGAAGTAGATTGCAGAGTGTGGCTAGCTTGGTGCACGTGTGCACATGTCGGCACGCGCGTGCCCTGCCCGGCCCCGCCATGGGCGCACTGTCCCCTTTGCCTGCGGCCCCCATGTGTGTCGCAAGAGAGGGGGCGGAAAGGCGACCACGTGCACGCTGTCGGCTGGGGTTAGGGCCCCGAGATGTCTCGCCAGGGAGGAGTTGCCGATGTTGGGGTTCAGCCCATTTGTGCCCTACATACAGACGTCCCAGGTGTCAGCTCTAAGCGGCGTCTCCTGCCCTCACCCCGCAGAGACAGCAGTGCTCAGCACTGTCAGAAACCGCTTGCGCTTCGGGGTGCCGCCAAGTGACCTGGAGGGGTTACCGAAGCCGGAGCAGTTACACTGATCGCACCTTCCCGCGCTTCCCGTGCTTCCATTGGAGTAATGCCAGCCAACACCACTCGCCGGACCTCACACCTCAGCCCCGCCTCGGGCAGCCAAGGCCCTAAAAGCCGCAGCACCCAAACCACCTGCCAAGGCCACCGAGCCAGGCTGTAGGGCAGAACCTCAACGCGTACAGCCACCTCCACGCCCCATGCGAGTGATACAGAGGCCCCACCAGCACTTGCCCCCCTGCCTCGGCCCAACTAGAGTGCATCCTCCCCCTCCACACGACCATGCACATGCCCAAGCCTGTAGCAGCAAACAACGCTGCACGAGTGCCTTAGCGCCACCACGCGCCAGCAACCGTAACACTCTGCACAGCTAAGCAGCCTCCCACGCCAAAGAATGCATTCCGTAGGAAGGTTTGAGGAGGTAGAGCCCAACGGTGATTAGGAGCGGCACTTGCCTAGTAGCCCCATTACGGTGGGTGGGACAACGTCCGACCGGGCTCGTCCTCGGCTCACAATCCTCAAACAGCTCTCAGCGGGCAATCTCCACCTGACAGGGCCGCATGCCGGCAGCACCCTCCCACCTCTCCCCCCATTATGTCAAGTTCTTGACGCCTCCCAGCACTCTCCCGCAAGGAACGCATCGCCGCACGGACGTATTGCGACCATATCAACATCAAGCATATTCGCGTCAATAGCTGCTATCAGCCAATCAGCGGAGACCACTCACTATCTTCGTGTTCCCCAGCATACGCCGGGACGCACTGCCACACTGCCTTCCTGAGCCCGCCCGGGAGAGCAGGCGGCACTGCGGCGCACACTTGCTTCCGGGCAACACGTCGCCTCCTAACTCCTTCACCACAAGTTCACAACCAAAAGCAAAGTCTGCTTGCGATTAAGGCCGTTCCCATGAGCAAGCAAGCCACACCAAGCTGGGAGTTGCAGCCACATGCATGCAACCCCATGAGCTGTCTGCGCTCGGCGGTGCTCGCGGGAACCTGGGGGCCTCTGCCGCCAAAAGCTAGCCCGGGTCCAAGCCTAAACCAACACAATAGGTCAGACCGGAAGCACCTGAATGTTGTCGACAGTCCCCTCCCTTGACAGTTGAAACCCCGAGCAGTTAAGTAGAAGCTTGCCGCAAGCCGGCGCAAGTGGCACTCAGTACGGCGAATGTGGTTCATAGAAACGGTTCCCTCCTTGCGGGGCTACTGGTACTTGAGTAGTAGCACGATAGCATACTCTCAGACGCAAACTCCTTGGGTACCAACTTATTAGGCACCCCTTTCCCACTATCCCTTACCTCCCTGACGGTATCAGGCGCTCCTTTCCCTTTATCTCTGACCTCCCTGACGGCGTATAACGTACTCCGAGCAACCAGGCCTTCGAGTCACTCACGACCCCAAAGACCTCAGTGCGTCACGTCTCAACCGTTCGTCTGGATTCCTGGTTGCCTGCTGCAAGCACCGCTGAAGCGGCATCCAGACCAGAAGAAAGGCGTTGGAGGAATGCGGAGCTCAAGTTGACAACAAGTGTTAGCAGCTAAGCAGGTGACGAGGAGATTCGCCGCGCAGTACGGCTCACGACAAGAGCACAATATGAACCCACCACAACATCCCGGGCGCCCTTAGGGGATTAATACTGAACCCAGCAAGGCAGTGTGACGATGAAAACTAAGGGGCCTTGAGAAGCCGCAACGCGCAACCCCCACCTGGGAGGTACATAGCAACATCACGGCAACAACTGTAAAGCCTGCCAAAGCCATTCACCATATCTCACCCCTGTCAACCCTTCTCCTTGAGGTCGTACGCCCTCCTGCAATACCACACCATCATCCCAGTACCCGCATCCAAGCTACGCTACAGCTTCTTAACCATTCCAAGCAGCGCCTGCTAGTAAGCCATGCCGCCTAGCTACTCATACAGCGTGGGGAAGAGAGTCGCCATGTTGCTTACTGATGGCCGAAGCGCCGCGGCCGCGCCTTGCGTTGACGTTGCATACGGCACCCCGCTCCGTACGACACCCGTACGGATGCCAGGCCCCGCAGCGGCGCCGCCGACGGTGCCCGTGCTGCCCTCGGCTGCCAACGGCCCTCCCGGTCCCATGCTCCCACGGTCCCGCTCCCGCCTCGCTGCACCGCTGTCGACGACGCCCGCCGGTGCGGGCCCGGACACCTCCACGGCCGTACGGGCTGACGTGGCACGCGCACGCCGCGGCGTCAGCAGCTGGTGCTGGGGATGCGGCTGGGGCTGGGGCTGGGGGTGTGGCGGACCCGGGGCCTGCTGCATTGGTCCTGCTACATGCGAGCGCAAGAGGCCGGGACTGGCGGCGTGCAGGGCGGGCGGCGCAGCGCCGGGCGCACTGCCGGCGCCGGGGGTGCTGTGCCGTACGATGTACACGCCCGAAGGCTTGTGACCGGCGGCAGGCGCCTGCGGTTGGGCAGGTGCAAAGCAGCCACATGCGGTTGGATGACTGATGCAGTGGATTGCAGGCACGTGCACTGCGAGGGCTGGTGGCATCTTGGCCACGGGTAGGCCCGCAGCCCCCTCCGCACAAGCCTGCTTCCAGATCCGCACCTGCTCAAACTGTATCCGCGCAGGGCCGCCTGTGACGTACGAATGGTACGACATCTCGAGCGTGGAGCCAGTGCCCCCTGCCGTACCGCTGGGCCCAACTGGGCCCGCGCCGGTGTCAGTTGTGCTAGCACCGCCTCGACTTCGGAACACGGGGGACGCCGGGGGGGTACGCCCGCTTCGGTTCCTGTTGGGGTGACGATGGCGTGGGAGGGGTACAGCGGTATGAGGCATGCTTTGGCAAGCGCGGGCCGGGGCGGAGGTCCGCCGCCGCCTCATCTCGTCTGCCTACCTGCCTAGCCAGTCGGGCGGCAAACAAGGCTTCTGGGGGCGATGTGGTTGACCTGAATGCTCCGTACCAGAACCCGAGAGCCGAGACCCGAGGCGCCCCAGGCCAGACCATCGTCACCACGCCCTGCCCCTGCATGCCTCCCAAAACGAGAATAGACCCAAGATTCATTCCTTCCAGGACCTCCATCCATCGGTGATCGGTCCCTTATGTACCCACCTGGCGGCCGACAGTGCTGACAGGTGGGGCGCCAGAGGCGAAGGACAGGTGCCGGACGCTGCCACTGCGGTTCGGGACCGAGCGAGTGCAGCAGGGCCAGGGGCGGGCAGGGGTCAAGGCCCCACACAGCCGATACGCTGGCAGCTCTTGCTTGCACCGTCAGCCCCGAGATTCATTGCAATACACAATCCGCCCCAAGGGCTGCGCCAAGCGTCCAGTCTGGGCCCGTAAACCGATCCTAAGTCCTGACCAACCCATGACCACCCGGCTGACCCCTGGCGGGGACCCACGCGACCCACGCACCCCGGCCCCACCTGGCGTGCGGCCTGACCGCCCTGCCGTCAGGGCCCCTGGTTGGGCGCCTCCCCGCCCGCTGCCCGCCGGTCCCCCGCCGGCCGCGGACGCCGAGTTGGAACGGTCCGCACCGGGGACGGCCGCCTCCAGTGCCTCCGAGGTGACCAGGAGGGTTCCGCCCCGGGCCTCGCCCGCCAGACGGCTGGCGCGTTGCTGGGGTCGGCCTCGGTAGGAGATGCGGCCCGAGGCCTTGGACAGCGAGCCCTGGGGGCGTGGGGGCGTGGGGGCGTGGAGTGGGCGGTGGGGTAAGAGTTCAGCGGTGAACGGGGTGCCGGGGTGTCGTCATCGGCGGCAGGTGCAGGCCCCGCCTCTGGCGCCTCCAGCTATCGAACCTTTGCATACCTTACGAACCCTTACAAACCCCAGCAAACCCGCTCACCTGCATGGGTCCCACATCCACGCACACGCGCAGCCTCAGCCCTCGCAGCAACACAATCAGCCCCACAGCCGGGTCCAGCGCCGCAGCCGCAGCCGCGGCGGCGGCGGTGGCGGCGGCGCCCGCCTGTCCTCTCGCGCCCTCAGGGCCGCCCGCCACACTCGGCGCTTCCTCGTTGGCCAGCCGGCTCGAGTCGCGGGCAAAGCTGGCGGAGGCGTCTGCAGCCTCGTCACCCCCGCAGGTTTGGTCGCCGCCGCCTTCTGAGAACGCGCCAGCCGGCTCGAAGTGAGCCTCAGAGAGGCCTGCGCTCAAGCCGGCGCCGCCGGCAGAGGGCCGGCCCCACACGTTGATGTGGAGGTTGCGGCGCTTGTGGGCTTGGCCGTGCGGGTGGGAGTGCAGATGCTGGGACTGCGGGTGCGGGTGCGAATGCGAGGTGGGGCTGTGGTGGTGTTGGGGGCGCTGGGGCAGCTCCGCTGACGGCGGCGCCGGCCCGACGGGCCGCGGCGGCGTGATCAGCGGCAGCGGCGACGGCGACGGTGACGGCGGCGGCGACAGCAGCGGCGGCGGCGCGTTGGCTGGCGAGGAGCGGACGGCGCTGTCCAGGGGCTGAGACAGGCCCGAGAGCCAGCCGCTAGGCTCAGAGGCAACGAGCCCCAAGTCCGCAAGCCCAGGGCTGGCGGCAGCGGCAGCGCCGGCGGCGGCGTTGACGGAGCTAACGGCGGGGGCGGCTGCGGAGACGCGTTCGTTGCTGGCGTCGGAGGTGGCGGCGCCGCTGAGCTCGTCGATGGTCGGGACGCGGCGGTCTCCGACGCCGCCGCCGCCGCTGTCGCCGCCGCCGTTGACAGCTCCCCAACTTCCCATGCGGTGTAGGTCCGACGGACAGGAGCGCAGGTTGCCTTGTGACGTCCGCATCCCGCCCAAGCCGCCTGAGCCGACGGCGCCGCCGCTGGCGGCGGCGGCAGCGGTGACGCTACCGGAGACGGCGGCGCCGGCAGAGACGCGTAGGAAGACCGGCGCTATGCCTATGGGTGACGGAGACAGCGGGAGCCGCGTCGGGTGGCTGGGGCTCCGATATGCCGCAGCGACACTCACTGGTGCCAGCGGCAGGGAGTTGGCGTCAAAAGACATTCGCTCCGGCCGAAACCCAGCTACTCCGAGCGACAGCGGCGGGTGCGGCGGCGGAAGACCAATGTCGGGGTTGGCCCGCACTGCGGCATGCGCCGCGCTACGACCTCCCGGTGATGACGGCACGGCATGGGGTGGCGGCCGGGCCGCCGCCAGCGCTGTGCCGCCGCCGCCGGGCACGGGGCTGGCGCCGCTGCCGCTGCCGCCGCCGCTCGCCTCCGTCAGGCGCGCCCGGGCTCGGCCGAGCAGCGCCACCGGCAGCCCTGCGTACGACCGTCGCGGCTCGCGAGACCCTTCATCTGCCAGACCCGAATCCCATGGCAGCAACGCGCCGCCGCCACCGCCGCCGCCACCGCCGCCGCCGCCGCCAAGGAGACCAGGCGCACCGAGGGCGAACGGGCTGCCGCTGATCGTACTTCGACGGCGGCTGCGAACGGACCACAACGACGCGCGCGGCGAGCGCGGCTGCGGCGACGGCGGCCCAGTGGCGGCGGCGCGATCTCCCGAGGCGTGCCGTACGATCGCCAGCTCGGCGCAGTACTCGTTGACCAGAAGCTCGTCCCGCCAGGGCAGCAGCGGCGCGGCGGCGTTGAGGTCGGCGGCCCAGGCTAGCAGGGCAGCGGCGTCGTCCGACACCGCCGTCAGACGGCCCAGGGCCGTGAAGCCCGCCGTCGCACCGTGCGCGCTATGGCTCGGCGCGCTGCGGTCGCCGCCGCCGCCGCCGCCACCGCCACCGGCGGCGGCTGAAGAGTTCCCGGCGGTGTCGGTTGCAGGCGTGCCGGCGCCGCCATTGTTGCTGATTCGGCCGCCGCCGCCGCCGGCAGCGGCGGCGGCGGCGCCGGGCGTCTGATCTTCCGTTGACAGGTAGATGGCGGCGCCGCCGGCGTGCAGCGCCGCCAGGCGCTGCATGGCCGCCAGGCAGGTCTGTAACGCCTCCGTTCCTAGATCCAGGTTCCAGGCCAGGATCGCGCCGGCGCCCTGCACCTGCACCTCCGCCACCGCCAGGGCGGGGCCCCGCAGCGGCGCCGCCGGGCTGCCCAGCAGGGCGCAGCGGCCTGCTCGTGTCAGCGGCGGCTGCAGCACCAGCCGGGCGGTGAAGAGCTCTGTGGAGACAGGGGAGGGAAGGGATACGGTGCGGTGAGGGGAAGGAACAACGCGCGAGAGGGAAAGGAGGTCACTCCAAAGGATTTGCGCCTGCGACCCACGGCCCCAGGATGGCCCCTGCAGCGTAGCCCAGAAACCGTTACCCGTAGCCGCCTCGACAGGACCCGGCCCGTGCATGGGCCCCCGCACCTGAGGGCCCTCCGGTCAGTTGATACAGAGCCCGCCCGGGCGGCGGACCCAGGGTGTTGTCCTGTCCCGCCGCCTCATCCGCGGCCCCGCCTGCGAACAGGGTCTGAGAGCGCGGGCCCGGCCGGTCCCGGGCTGGCCGCGCACGGGCCCCGCGCCCGCTGGCGCTGTCCGGGTACAGATGCTGGGCGGTAGGCGTGCCGTACAGCGGAGATCCCGGATAGGCGCCGTGCGGGAAGGCGTACGCATGGGCCAGGGGCCGAGGCAGCGGCAGCGAGGTTGCTGACGTGGCGACGGGCAGCCGTGCGCCGCCCGCCAGGCTGGCAAGCAGGGCGGCGGTGACGGAGGCGCCGCCGAGGCCGGCGGGGGCGGGGCTGAACCTCGGCCGCTCGCGGCTCCGCTCCGTCAGCGGCCCTGCCAGCGCCGTCGGGGCCGACGCCGCCATCGCCACGAGCATGCTGACGTCAGCGGCGGCGCCGTCAGCTGTCAGCGCCGCCTCGGCAGATGCGGGCAGGCGCAGCGGCAGGTCGATATTAAGATCGGGCAGGTCCTCCGCCGTCGACGGGTGGCGGGAGGACAGCAGGCGCTCCATGCGAGAGCTGCCGGGGGCGGGCAGCGGCTGCGTCGCGGGCGGCGACAGAGGTAGCGGCGAGAGGCTGTTTGCCATGAAGGGCGAAAGGTGGTCGGGAACCGGGCTCGACGGGTTGCTGAGGCCCTGGAAGCCAGAGCGGCCGGACACCGGACCGGGCAAGGGGCCGTGGGACTGGGGTCGCTGGCCTGGCGAAGGCAGGCACGCGGTTTGCGGCAGCGGCCGCGGCGTCGCGGATGAGTTGGGGCCCGCGACGGCAAGCGCGAAAGGGCCGTCGGCAGCGCCGCCGCTGGTGTGTGTATCCAGGATCGCGCCGCCGCCACTCGCGAGGATGCTGGCGGCGGCGAGCGCCACCGCCAGCGGAGGAGTGCCGCTGGCGGCGGCGGCGGCGGCGGAAGTTGGCAGGGGCGGCGGCTCGGCGGAGGTGGGCAGCGGAGCCGTGGGGGCGGGGGCGCTTGTGTCAAAGTGGCCCATGTAGATCACACCGACGGCGCTGCTCGGCTTGAAGGCACCCTGTAGAAAGAAGGGTGTGGGCACACGTAATGGGTAATAACGACCGGCGCTACGGGCAGAGGTGAGCAGCAGCTGCAGAGCGAGAGAGATACACCTCCCTAAATGCACCTCTCTTGGCGCTCACGTCACGTCCCCCTTCGCCCGCTCCGCACGCACCCTGGCAACGAGCCGCAGCCGCGCCGACTCAGACAGCATCACGCATCCGCCGGGGCCCGCGTTGGAGACCTCCCTTGCAACGGCCATGAAGACACCGCTATAGGCCGCCCGGCCCGTGGCCCGATTCATGGCCACGTCGCTGGGCACCGTGAGACCCGTATGCAGGCCCAGGCGCAGGCGCAGGCCCCTGCGTGCGCGCGGTGGGGAGGGGATGGAAGGAGTGGAAGGAGCGGGTTGCGGCGGGAGGAGGCGTGGGCGGGGAGGCGCGAGGGCGGGAAAGGTTAGAGGCTAAAGGGCATGGGAAGAGGGGGCGTGGGGGCGACGCGTGGCGGGACGCGGCGGGGCTATGGGCCACGGGGACAGGGAGGCAGGATCGCGGGGTGCCCACCTGTGGATGAGAAGGGCCTCCGGGTGGCTGCCGTCGTCGTTGTGCCACAGCCGCCGCATGTACGACAGGTACGACACGCTTCCAGCCTCCGCGTTCCCTGCAGCGAATTACGGCACCAGAGCATGCACGGCTCAGTGCGTGTACGGTATGCCAACGTCCGCGGCGCTGTCCCGTACGCTGACGTCTGCTGGTCAGCAGCGCAACCCTTGTTCATTCACCAAACCGGTTCGTAGCTGTCTCCGGCTCTTCCGCCTTGCTATGTCTCCTCCGCTTACTCAGGCAGCCCCTTGGACACCCCTGCACGAACTCCCTGGTCCCGACGGCGTCTCGTCTCGAAGCTCACCCTGGCCCGCGACACCTTGGTGTGAGGAGCCCTGCTGGTGCTGGCTGCCGCTCGCCAGCCCCGCGCTGCCCCCGGGGCGGCGGCGCACGTGACGGGAGCTGCGACCCACGAGGAAGTCCGCATCGTCGTCGCCTGCAGAGGCGCACAGCCATCACAGAGCAATAACAACACCAGTTAGGACCGGGCAGGGAGGGAAAGGGCCCGCACTGGCAGGGCACATGCGAACACCGTTTTCCACAGACGGGACACCCCAGCGCCCGAACACGCATCCCAAGCACCACGAAGCAAGCCCCAGCACGCAGTCGCACCCGGCCACAGCCGATAGCTGTCTGGAGCGCGGTCTCTCGAGTACGCGCTAGGCGAGACGATAGCGCCGCCGAAGCTGCCCGCAGAAGCGCTCAGCCCTCCCGCCGCCCGAGCATAGAGCTTGCGGATAAAGTCCAGGCTGGGCTTCCGGCCTGTACCGCAGATGGGAGGGGTGTGGAAAGAAGTGGAGGTTGGGCTTAGCTGCCGATGGGACAGAGCAGCGGAGAGCTGCAGGCAGAGCACGCTTCAGCGTGTAGCGCTGGCGGAACCGGGGCCTGAGATGTGCGCATGCGCGCACCGAGCACGCTGCCAGGTACGGGGCTGTGCGCTTGCCCTGCGCTTCGCTTGCCTACAACACACGGCGCTTACCCGCATGCCGCCTGCTGCGTGACCGCCCCGTCGCCGCTTGGGCCCCCCCCGCTTGCGCCGCCCCGCCTCCATCTCGCTCCGCGCCCGTTGCCGCCGCCGACGACGGGCCCGAGGTGTCGTACGATGACTCAAGGCCGTACACTGGTGTCGGCGCCGCCGCCCAGCCTGAGGTGTCCGAGGCGCCGCCTGAGGCCCCTGGCGGAGCCGGCAGCGGCGCCGCTGCGGCCGCGATCGCCCTGGCAGAGACGGCGGCGGGGGCGTTGTCGGAATGCCGACGCCCGGAAATGGGCTCGCCAACGCGGGGCGACGCACGGTTGTCTGTTGGACTGGAGACCAGGGCGGCAGCAGCAAAGGCCGCGAAGGGGCTGAAGCCAGGTCCCGACGCGAATTCTGTTTCCCCGCCGGCCTGACCGTCATCCTCGGGCATCATCTTGGACGAGCCTGTACGGCGCCAGGATCCACGCAGTGACGGCGGTGGGCGCGCGTCTGGGATCCAACCGTCAACCGCAGACCCAACCGACATGATCGACGGCAGTACGGCCATCACGCTGGGCCTGTACTCCAGGTGAGACTCCTGGTGATGTGGGTCGGGCTGAACTGGTCCGGAACCGGAGCTGCGTGTGGCTTCGCTGGTGCGATCTGCACCTGCGGTTTCAACCGCCGGCTGATCGTTGCCGTACGGGGCGGCGGCGGCAGTTGATGAGGATTGGATCCCCGGCAACTGCAGCAAGGCGGCGGCGGGGCGCAACGACGACGGCAGCGGCGCCGGCGGGCTGTCGTCGGGCCCGTCGGCAGCCGCCGCCATGGGCGCCGTTACGCTCGAGATTGCCGTACCAGGCGCCTGCAGTACGGCACACGAAGTCAAGGTTGTCAGATGCAGACGCATATCCAATTCCAATCGCGAGCACGCTTGCGAAAGGGCGACAACCTGTTGAGCCCGTCCGCATCCCGCTTTCAGTGGCTTTCACTGACCTCCACAAACGCGAAAGCCACCTGCCCCGCCACCCACCGCAAGTCGGCTGCCTCCTCCCGGCGCCAGGGACGTCGACAGACTCGTGCCCCGGCTGTGCCATGTCCAGCACTGCCGACCCAGATCAGGCTCGTCCCGTCCAGGAATGGGCACGGGCGTTGCAGCCGAAGCCGCTCCCAGCGTCCCAGGATGCGGAGCTGATCCGGCGTCGCTCCTCAGCCGGTGGGAGTTTGCGCCGACGTCGTTTCCTCCTTCCGCCTGCGTACGGCCTGTACGGCCAGTAGGGTCCGGAGCCACCTCGATCTCGGTCGTGGCCGCTGCGGCGGCCGCGTTGCAAGGGACAGCCGTGGTCGCGGCGGCTGCTGCCGTACTGGCAGCGATGCTGTACGGGCGCACGGGGAGATTCTGTACGGCACTGCGCCAGTCTGCGCTGGCACCCTTGGCGAGGCGGCTGAGGGTGGCGGCGCCGCTAAGCAGGCGGCCGCCGCCAGTTCCGCCGGCGGGCGCCAGCGACGTCGATGGCGTTACCAACACTGCAGAAGACCCCGTCCCGTACAGCGCGCAGCTGTCCGTGACCGTCCCCGTACTGCTGTACGACAGTGACGACTGCTGCTGCCGTAGCCCGCACGACCACGCTACCGCCCCAACGCCTGCCATAGTCGAAGCGCGCGACTGCCCCGGGGGCGGTGCGCGAGCGGCGTCGGAGTCATTGGCCGGGGCTGGTATGTCCCCGGCCGTTAAGCCCGAAGCAGAAGCTTGGAAGGTGGAGGTGCTGGTGGAAGGCAGCTGCGGAGCCCGCAGTTCCGCCGCCATAGAGGTCGGCTCCGTGAGACCGCCCGCGTTCGAACTTCGCGCCGACGGCAAGGTTAGGGGCGACTGCGGCCGGGGCCTCGCGCCCACGACCTCTCCTCGTCGGCTGCCGGCGCTTGCAACGGAAACGGTCCCCGTGGCGGCGCCGGCACCGCCGTACGTCAGGCCGCCGGCCGCCAGCGGGTTTTGGCGCATGAGATGTGAAGCGTCGGCGGCGCTGCCCGCCAGCGCTACCGCGCCCAGGGACTGGGACCTCAACAGCTTGTCGTACGCAATCAAGTACGGCCGCCGTACTGGCGAGGGCGTGTACGGCTGGTGCTGGTGCTGCGCGTACGTCAGGTCGGACCCGCTGGCGCCCGAGTTTGCAGCTGGTATGGGCAGCGACCGAGCCGCGAACTGTGTCGCGGGACCGGAGTGGGGTTGCATGCCCCGATGCTGAGACTGGGCGGACGTCATGGCGTGGCTTCCTAGCGGTTGGCTTAGACGACTGGCGCTCCCATCGTCGCTGCCCAGGGCGCCCGACTCATCTCCTTCTGCGGGCACGGGCAGGCTCCCCACGCCGAACGTCCTCAGCGACCCAGAGCCCGCGGCCGCCGGGGCGAACGGCGTGCTGAGCAGGAGCGACTCGGGTCCGTAGCTGACGGCCGGCGTGAGCCCATCTGCTGGGCAGAAACGGGGGGTAGCAGCGGGACAAAGCATACACAAAGCATGGTGAAAACAAGTCCTACACAGCGCATCAGGTGCTACCGCACAGTGCCAGCTACCGGCTGACTCCCCGGACCGATGGGGACATGGTCAAGCCGCGCCAGAACTGCCCTCGCGCCAGGCAGCCGTGGAGGACCTAGGGGTCCTTCCGGTCCTCCAGCCCGCACCTGTGGCGAGCTGGTTTGTCAGCATGACCGGGAGCCCCCCGCCGCCACCGGTCAGGGTGCGCCGCCGCCGGGGCGCAGACAGGGCCCTGCACGAGGCAAAGCAGGGACACAGCAGATAGAACAAACGAAACCTTAGCGCCGTCGCAGCCCCATCAGCCCTCTGCCCATCTGCCATCGACGAAGGCAAGCTTCCTCATAAACCCCAAGCCCGAGAGGGACTCACACTGCAGGCACGGCGTAGGCCGGCGCGGCCTCTGGGCGAGCGAGCAGCTGATCGGGCCACTCAAGGCTGAGCAACACGACCTGAGATGTCGGTGGGGTTTAACGCGTTAACGTTCGGTGCCAAAGGACAGACAGCCAGGCGGGCAGCCTGGCCAGACAGGACTGGACAGCACCGTACGGGCACGAAGAATGCTGTACGGCACCGTAGATCTGACGCCTTCCCGACTGCCCACCCACCTGCAATCCGGTGGCGAAGTTGAGTGCTGCCAGCGGTGAGTCGAAGGCCGCGATGAATGCGTCTCCCTCGGTGGCGCTCTCGAAGCCCCGGTGCTCCATCAGCAGGTGCCGTACAGCCATGCTGTGGTATGTACGGCGGCAAGAGGGCGCACAGCTCATGGCAGGCCGTGAGGCGGGCGGTAAACGCCGAAGGCCGGGCTGAGGGACGGCCACAAGCCCGTGGTGTGCTCCACACTCCAGCCCGCACAATAGCCAGCCACAAGCCGCCGATGGCCCGCCCGACCCCCGAGAGATCGAAGTGCGAGGGCCGGTCGGATGGGCCGCGCAGTAGCCCCACAATCCTGCCCTGCCGCACCTGTGTAGGCGGACCGACAGGTCCATGACTTGGGCGGGCAGCACTTCCCACAACGCAGTCGAGTCAGCGATGTCTGCGGGAGAGTGAGGTGGAGGCGGGAGGGTAAGCATGGGAGATGTGACTGCAGCCGCAAGCACCCACACCATTGTGTTCACTTAGCGCCAGCCCGCAGCAATCACCCCGCGCGCCGCCACGGCCACCACGCACCGGAAAGCAGCAGCGTGGTGTCGGGGCCCGGCCCGGGCGCCTTGCGCAGCTTGTAGCGTCGGAACGACTGCGAGGATCGCATGTTGCGCACCAGCAGCACCGCCACCAGCACCACCAGCAGAACGCCGAGGATGCTGATGACTGTGGAGGGGCGGTGGCGGGCGTAGGGGTTTGTTGGATAGGTGGACAGGCAGAGGCTACCGGGTCAGAGGTTGGGAGCGGCTTTGAGGCAGCAAGGCAATGCGAGGCAACCCTCGTTGCACGGCAGCTGTGCAGCGCGCCTGCGCAAAGCTAGATGACCGGACACGGCCGAGCGCAAGACAGGACTAGGGCTAGGAGTAGAGGCACTCCTTCCACGGCACACACCTGTCACGGCCCAGTCGGGCAGGGCGCCGTTCTGGATTGCCCCGGGGTCCACCGCGCCGGCGCTCGCCGGCGGCGGCGGGTTGCGGGACCGGGCGGGCGGCGACGCCGGAGCTCGGCTGATGGAGCGACGGAACGCGGACAGTAGGTCGGGGTCTACGGAGGAGTTGAAGGCCGCGGCCAGTGCCGCCTGGGCCTTCAGGAGGCGGTCGTGGAGGAAGGTGTGGCTGGCGTTGCGTGCGGAGACCAGGTCAGACAGCATGGCGTTGAAGATGGCACTGCGGGGTTGAGGTGCGGGTCGGAGGGTCAAGACAGGTGACAGCAATGACACAACATCGCGTTCACAGCGTGCGGTAGTCTGATTCCTGTAAGGGCCCTCGGTACGTGCTCTACGCGACCGGCGGACGCTTGGGACTGCAACACCCAGGCACTCAGCGTACCTGTAGGCCCCCTGGCCCCTGAGCCGTAGCTCAAAGGCCGGGTTTGGGTGCTCCAGCGTCGCCCGCAGTGCCCCCAGCGCCGCCGCCGCGTCGCCAGCGTCGTAGCCCGCCTCGGCCCACAGGGCGGGAGCCATCTGGGCAGCAAATTCGGGCACCGCGACTGCGGGAGAGGGGGTACGGCGAGGCGAGGTTGGCGTGCGGTTGGGGGCGGTGGGCGGGCGTGGCAACGTCGTATCGAGGTCAGATTTCAGCGAGATGCGCGTGCGTAGAGCCGGATGGGCATAAGCCTGCAGGCACCGTCATTCGAAGCTGCTGCTGCGACAGGGACGGGGGTGCTTACCGCTGCGCGGGTCGAGGGCTGCGGCGTTGGCTGCGGGTGACAGCCCCGACAGCTCCGAGCCCAGGTAAAAGGCAAAGAGGGCAGGCACCGGGGGGGCCTGCTCGGCCGAGGGCGAGAGTAGGTAGAGTTAGTGGCCGGAGCTGGCTGGAGGGCGGGCCATGCCCCAGGATGTGTTTTGAACTGCCTAGAACTGCTTTCCTGCACGAGTTTCCCACACCCTGCCCACCGATGCGGCAACGGCCCACGTCGTGAGGGCAAAGTATGGTGCACGGTTGACTGGCCGGTCAACGCCGTACTGCAGGAAGCGTGGAGCAAGCAGGAAGAGGGGACAACAGGGTCAGGCTCGCAATTGCAACCGGGACCGTGAGCAATGTGGATTGTCTTTGGGGTGCTGCACAACCTGCGGCCTTGAAGGAATGAGCTCGGAACTGAACAGCCTTTGGGGGGTCCCACTCACCTCATCCTTTGTGGTCGCATTCCCCGTGTTGGGGCATAGCGTGCGGCTGCAGTTGGTCAGCGCCAGCGCTCCCGTAGGCCCCGCCGGGCCCACATTGGGGCCCAGCAACTGGGCCGGCGGCGGGCCCGGTGGCTGCCGGGGTTGCGGCGGCGGCGGCCGCGATGGAAGCGAGCGATCCCGCTGCTCGCCCTCCGCCATCCCCGGAGCCTTGCCCGGTGCACTTCCCGAGGAGTTTGAGCCGGGCGGGGAGGTGGTGGTGGTGGAGGAGGAGGAGGGGGTGTGCGACCAGCCCAGAGACCCCAGGATGCTCGCGGAGGCGGGTGTGCGGCACGCAGAGTCGCGGGGCAGGATGCGGGTGGCTCCCGGGAGGATGGCCGCACCCAGGCGTCCCCGCAGGGAGAAGGCACCGTCGGCGGAGGCGGCCGAGGCGTGGCTGGCGGCCTGGAGGGCGGGGGTGGAGGGGCAGGAGTGGGATGGCAGGAGAAGGGGTTTCAGGGAAGCTAGTGTCAGGTGTAGATAGCCAGGACAGCAAGGAACGGCAGGCAATGGCTGTTACCTATGCAAGGGCAAGAGGCCTGGCCCGCCCGCAGAGCCGCCCGGCCCGTCCTCGCCTTGAAGTCCAAGAAGGTCCCCACAGCGAAGGCGCAGCGCCCCTCCAGGAACGGCTGCGTGCGCGGGTCCCCGCACGCGGCCTGTGCCGCCGCCGGATCGGCTGCGGCCGCGCCTGGGTCCGTGGGGTCCGGCGGGCTGAGCGCCCGCAGCCGCAACAGCCACCCAAGCGCCTCCTCCACGGCTGGGTTGGACAGCAGCGGCTGCAGTACGGTCGTGCGCACCGGCACGCCGCCAGATGCCGACGTGACAGATGCCGTACAGAAGTGGATGCCGGATTCGTACGGCCCGGATTGCAGGTACGGTGCGATCATGGCGTAGGCGAAGGGCGCCAGAGCGCCGGGGCATCCTGCGATCATGCGTACGACAGCCGGTGAGGCACTCGTCAAGGAAGTTTATGCAGTGCCTCCACTGGGCCTTCGCTATGCCTTGACCGTAACTCAGCGCACAGTGCACTTGCTTCGCATGCGACCATATGTTGCGGAAGAGGCCGAAGAGCCCACCCGCCCTCCCCCTCACCCTGGTACCAACGGCCGCACACGCCCGCGTCCGGCAAGCCGTCCCCGTTGAGATCCCTGCCGTGCAGCTTCGCGGCAGCTTCCACCAGCTGCGGCCAGGTCTGAGGCACCGCCAGGCCCTCAGCCTCTAGCACGTCCCGCCGGAAGAGCAGCAGCAGGGGCGAGCGAAAGGCAGCGCCGGGGTTGGTCGAAGCGGACGGTCCGGGCGGAGGGGGTGCCAGCGAGGGGCCCGGGCTGGAGGCGGACGGGGCCGGCAGCCGCCAGGAGGGCTGCAGCGGGAGGGCCATGACCTAGGGGGTGTGCAGGGGGGAGCAGCCGGGGGCAGGCCAAGGGCGGGAGGGGCGGCCGGAGCCGGTCATGTGTTGCCAGGCAAACCCGTCCACGTGCTTCCGTGGCAGCACACCTTGTCCCACGCACGCCAAACAGAACCCCGAAGAGCCCCGTGCAGCCCCCCACACTTGGCCCCGCAACCCGTTCACTCCTTGGGCGTTAGCCCACAACACCCATTTGCAAGCTACCCGCACGCCGCGGCAGTCGGCACTCACCTCTCCGTCGTACTCCACCGCCATCCGCATCGCCCGCGGGAAGGCCGCCCACGCCAGCCGAGCGTCACCAGCCACGAGGGCGCTCAGAGACTGCAGCCGGCCTACGGACACGGGGCCACGTTGACGCGTTGGTAAAATGCGGGCTACGGAATACAGACCCAAGCTGCGCGGCCTTGCCTTTCGCAAGAGCACGTGTGCCCGCCCCCATCTCTGCACCACCTGGCCTGCCCCGGCCTCTCACCCGCTTCGATGAGGTCCCCGAGGCTTGATGCCGAGCCCACCCATCCATCCCAGCCGCTTGCTGCGCCCCCGCCTGCGCCTCCGCCTGCCTGCGTCCCCGGGGGGAGGCTGGGGCCGAGCGCAGTGCCGGTTCCGATCGACCCCGATGGTGCAGCAGCGGGCGGTGTGCTTGCCGGCGTGCCAGGCTGCCACTGCACCCCCACGCCTGTTGCATCCATGAAACGCTGGGAGCGCTCCGCAACCCAGGCCGAATCGTGCGGAGAGGACATGGCTAGGGCCAGGGACTGCAGGAGGTGGCACATGCGATAGGGTTGCAATACCGGTACGGTACATGAGTCCGGGAGTGTCAACTGGAAGCACTGCGGAATCCTCCATGAAAGCAATGCAGGCACACCGTAAACCAGGGTAGACGCTGGAAGATAGGTGCAGGGCCTCGGCATATGCCCCTTCCACCGGCTTCCAGGCGGCCGGGTCGAACCAGGTCGAACCCCGCGCCCTGACTCACCCCAACGAGGCCGTCGGGGCCCGCGCATTGGGCAGTGAGCACCAGCAAAGCGTCACGCTGTGAGCTGATGTCGCCTTGCGAGCAGCTGGATGTGCAGAGGGGTGGGGGGCGGGAGGGTTTTAGGTAAGTCCTGCCGCCCGAGCCCGTATCACCCCCACGTGGGGCCCCGTGGGCGAACATCGCCGTTGCTTTCTGTTTGGCCTTGCGGTGGCGCTGCAACTTGCCTTTCCGCCAGCTTCTTCGCGCCCGGCAGGGTGCTCCGGGCCGGCCCGAAGGAGGCTGTGCCCGAGATGCCGCATGAGCTCGCCGCCTGGCCGACGGCCCGCTGGGCGTGTACGAGGTAGGCAAGGCTCACAAAAATGCAAGCCAGCAATCGAGAAGCGCCCGTTGGCATTCTCGTTAGCGGCCCATTGCACAGGCTTGACCAGCACACCCGCCAGCAAGCCTTGCGTGGCCTGGGGCGGCCTCAGCCCCAATCAGGTGCCGAGAACACAGTTGACTAGCGCGGGGATGCATATCGCCTCCGCGCAGGCTTCCGATTGAAGCTGGCCTAAGTCGAGCCCTGCTGCCATGCCATGCCAAGCTCCAACACTATATCGACTAGCCTATGCATAACTGCCCACAGCACAAGGCCGGCGTGACGCGGTTCACAGCCTTGCGCAAAGTTAAGGTGTGAGTCGCCAGTCGACTGTTTGTCAGGCGCTGCGAACGTATTGGGGCCGCTGCGTCTACTCGTTGCGTGATGCTGCTGGGTTACTGCTGGCCCTTCGCCGTTGTGCTGCATCTGTGATTGCACGACCGCCGGCGCTGACCCGGCCTGCATTCCCGCATCATCCAAAGGCGTCAATTGCGTCCGAGTACAGACGACCTCATAGGTCAGGAGGCCGGTTTAGGAGCGATCGAGCGTGAGTCACTTTCGGGCGAAAGTCCGTCCGTCCGTCTTTCTCCCCGCACGCCCGTGGTGCTCAACTCGACCACTCCCAATACAGCCCCGCCCCCTGGAGGGATCTACAGCGCCTACCCTCCTCTTCACCTTTCCACGCAGGGCCACATTCACCAAGCTCCTCCCGCAGGCCTTTCCTCTCTACCCGTAACCCTCCGTAACCTCGGCCACAAAGACTGGTCCGCCCCCTTATTCTTCGCCTACCGCCCCCCTTTGGCGGCTTCGTCCGTCAGTGCCCGCCCTGCCTGCAATGAGAACCTCAAATCCCCGAGAGCTCGACACCTCTTTCAGCTGACTTCAGCTTATCAAGCCCTCATTTACACCTGTCAACGCCGCTCCTCCCAGCTCGCCGCAGCTCCAAAGCCCACGCCTTTTGCTATCCTGCTCCACTGGCACAAATCCCTTTGGCCAACGGCCCGCATGGGAGTTCACGGCGGTTGCCCTTGTCCGTGTAACCACAACATGCACTCGTGAGGACTACGAACACTTCCCCCGACCTCACCCGACCCTCAGCAGCGCCCCACCCGCTAGTGGGCTCAGACCGTTACTAAGTCTCGGCCCAATCGCCGCCTTCGCTCCTGCCGTCCCTCCGTTGGCCTGCTCCTCGGCGCAGATACCTTGCACTTCCCGGCGCTGGAGCAACCAACGCGCAAGGCCCTTGTCGTCGCAAGATCGGAGAATGTGATCAACGCACGAGGCCAGATCAGAAGATCTGGTCAACGCAAGGGCCTTGCCGTCGGGAGATCCGACGCCACATCAGAAGATGTAGTCAACGCGCGAGGCCTTGGAGTCCCGGTAGTACTGGCGGTCGGCGGAGCGCGCGCGCGCGTCGGCACTCTGGCAGCTGCGCGTGAGGCGCTTCTCCACGGCGCTCATGCGCTCGCGGGGCTCGGCGCGGGGCTTGAAGCCAAACACGTCGTGCAGGAGCGGGTTGTGCTGCAGGTGGGCCTGCGGGGCGGGACGGCGGGCGGTTGGGCAGTTGGGGATAGGGAAGGGGCAACGAGCCCCGGTGGATGCAGCACCAAGACGGCCGCCTTCCGCCGCCAGGACCAGGCAGCCCGCTTCGCACGTTCCTGGAGCCCCCTTCCAAGTTCCAGCCCGGGTGTCCCACCGCCCACCCCCTTCCCCTTCCCACCTGGAACCCTCCCGCCAGGAAGCGCCGCAGGAAGCCCAGCCGGTGCGTCTGCCCCACGCCCGACACAGTCAGGGAGTCGCCGTGCTGCAGCTTGATGCGCGCCTCGGGCGGGGGGCCGCCCTCGAGCGAGGCCAGCAGGCCCCGAAAGGTGGAGCGCTGGGCGGCCTTGTCGCGGCGGGAGCGGCGCAGCTTGTCGCCTGGCGGTGCGGGCGGCATAGGGCAGGCGGAGGGTATCGTCAGGTTGGTGCGAGAGTGGGGGTGCGAGAGTGGGGAGGTTGAGGAGGGATGGGCCTGGTGTCAGGGCAGGGACAGGGTTAGGGAGGCGGGCGCTGCCGGAACGAGGCTCTCAGTGCCTCTGGACTATGCCTCCTGACTATGCCTCCGGAGGCCCATGAAGGGGTAGACAGACCACAGCGTATGAAGGGCATAAATCCGGCGCCTGCAGGCTACGCCAAGCTCACAAAACCTCCCAATCTCACCCTTGTTCGAGGCCAGGTCCGCCATGCGCTCCACGAGGTGCTCCATGCCCCCATCAATGCCGCCGCCCTCGTGGTGACCGCCCCCGCCCCCGCCCCCGCCGCTACGGCCCTTCCTGCCGCCCCCGCCGCCGCCTCCACGCGAGGCCCCGCCGTTCGCCTTGGGGCTTCCCAAGCCCCCGGCCCCGGCCCCGGCGCCTGCCGCGGGGGCCGGGGCCGGGGCGGAGGGCGGGGCCGGGCCGGGGCCCTTGAGCGCCTCCGCGTGGTTGACGTCCTCCTCCTCCCCCTCCTCCCCGTCCTCGCCCTCCTCCTCCCCCTCCACCAGGGCGTCCATAACGCCCGCGGAACAGCACGCGCGCAGCACAGCCACCCCCTCGCCCGCGGCGCTGCAGAGTGAGGGAGAACGGGGCGGCGTTGGCGGGTAGAGATTGGCAGGGCAGCGGCGGGCGCAAGCGCGAGGGCCCTAAACCCATCCATCCTTCCCGCAGTCCGCACTCTTCACGCGCTCGGCGCGCCAACGGTCAACCGCCAACGGTCAACCGCCAACGGTGGGATCCGCCCCCACCTGCGCAGCTCCAGGTTGCGCTGGTCCTCGTTCAGCAGCCGGGCCAGGGCCGCCAGCACGGCGGCGGCCTCGGGGCCCGAGGGCGAGTGGTCGAGCGTGGTGAGCAGGAAGGACCAGGCCCGCACGGCCGCGGCCCGGACCTTGGCGTCGCCTGCGGGATGCGTGGGGGCGGGGTGGGGTGGGAGGGCGGGTGCAAGCGGTGGGAGGGTGGGTACAAGCGGACCAGGAGCGTCGCGCAGGCTGGGGGGAGGTGGGGTGCAGGGCGCCGAGGCATGTAACGGGGCGGCTGCGGAAGGCCTGAGAAGTGCAAGATGCTCGAGCGTGTATGCTGGGCGGGGGGCAGGGGCTGGTTGAACGGCGGATGGAAGGCCGGCTGAGGACCCGCACGGTGGGCCCAGGGCGCCTCACCCTTGTGCCACAGCGCCCGCAGCCGCTCCATGACGCCCCGTGTGGTGGCCTCGTCCTCGACCAGCACGAACGCAGCGATCGCCAGCGTCTCCACGGCGGCGGCCTGCGGGCGTGAACGCAGCAACCAGACCCCCCGTGTAAGACGCGTAAGCCCTGGCCGTGTGTTGACCCCATCACCCCGGCCAGGCAACCTACCGGCACCTCCTGCAGCAGCCGTAAGCCCATCCATCCCCCCCCCCTCGAAGCCGGTCACCGTGGCGTGCCAGCCACCGCTAACACCCAACGGCTGCACCGACCTCTTAGTTGCGGCAGCAAACACACACACACCGGGCTCATGCGAGCAGCCCTTCACACACACCGGGCCCGCCCGGACTCCAACATCAACACCCGCACCCGTCGCCTGGCACACACCTGGACTGTGCCGCCCGCGGCGCCCGCGCTGCCCGCAGCAGCACGCTCCAGCTCGGGTCGCAGCGACTCAAACAGCCTGGGATCGAGGGAGCCGGGCGGCGGGGAATCAACGGCGGAGCAACCAAGCATCACCCTACACTCCACCCAAGTCTTATCCCAGACATGCCAGCAGGTCGGCGCATTCCGACACACGTGGCTACAAGGCACGGCACAGCCCCACGCACGACAACCGGACGACCAGGGGCGCCGCAACCGCCTGGGTCCCGAGCACGCAACACCTGTGCCCCCAAACACGCGACGCACCCCTCGTCCGGCTGCCCCAGCGTCAGCACGTACAGCCCCAGCAGCTGCGAGGCCAGGGAGCTCTCCGCGGCGCTGCCCTTCTTGAGCGCGGCCAGGCAGCGGGAGGTGATGGTCTCGGAACTGGGGGCACGGCAGCAGGCGGGTGGGGGCGGCGGGGGCGGGGCCGGAAGGCCGTTGGGAGCAGCAGCTCGGGCTCGGGCTTGGTAGAGGCGCGTCTCCTTCAGGGCGTGACTTTGCCCGCCCCTCGGCATATCACACACCTATCCCGGGAGCACCTCATGTTCGTCCACCCCTCATGTTCACGCGCGTTGCCGCTCAGCCCGGACCCCGCCCCTGCCCCCATTCCTGCCCCGGGCCCATCCCTTGCCCGGCCTCACTGCGCGCCGCAGTCCTCCGGGCGGTAGTCCACTCGGAGCATCACCGCCAGGGCGCCCAGGGCCTTCTCGCGGGTGGAGCCGCTGCGGGTGGATATGGGCCGGCGCTCGGTTGTTGCAGGCGGCAGGCAGCTAGGCAGCTAGGCAGGTAGGCAGAGACGTGTTTGGCTGATGCAGAAAGGAGCGCGGCAGCAGGCTGGCGGCAGCTGGGAGACAGCACTTGGCCTGTCCATGGGGCTCACCGCTTCTCGAACAGAGCGTCCAGCTTCGTTTCGAACTCGTCCGTCTGCGGGGACGCCAAACCCCGCGACGAGGGAGTCAGCGTACGGTAGGTGTGGACGAGGGGCACGGGGGTTGGTTGAGCGCATGCGGACATGGACACAGGGCTCTGCAGTTGCTTTCACGATCAGGTTTCCCTACCGACGCCTGGGCTGTAGCGCGTATCACCGACGCGTGGGCCTCACCTGAACGTAGTCCTTTCCGTTGTCCCCATCAAGGTAGGAGAAGGCGCTGCAGACGCTGGCCGTGGAGACGCTGCCGGGGCCCCCGTGGCCGCCTCCGAGCGACGCGAGCTCCAGACAGGAAGCTGCGGCATTGGCGTGGTTGCCGTTGCGCTGACCTGCGGAGGCGCAGGGGAGAGTGGTGCGGGCACGGAGCTGGGTAGGCCTGCAGGGCTTCAGTGTGCAGTGCGTATCGCTTCGGGGCTGCTCCGGCTAGTACATTGTCGCCGGGACACCACCTTAGGGGTGCTCGGATAGCTGTGCTGGCGCTCAGAGCAACGAGGGCTCGCGCGGCCTTGCTCATTCCACGTGGCGTGCCGAGGCCGCGCAAAGCCGTGGCCCAGTGACAGGTAACCTTTGTAGGTCAGGAGCTATCAAGTTTACCGCGCCCGACGCACCTCCCTTGCGTCCCATGGCCGTCGCGGGAAGAATTGCCGCCTGCAGAGTAGCCGCTGCGGGCCCTGTCTTGACAACCAGGTTAATACTCTAAGCTCATCGGGACTGCAGTAGTCGTCCTGGGCCCAGCCAAGCAGATAAGCCGGTTCCGGGCTTCCGGTACTAGACTCGGCCCCGCTTTCTCAGTCTCGCCGTGCTTGCAACGGATAGTTTGATGCCTCCTGTGGCTATGTGCATATTGGCTTTGTTTCGACGGTTATGGCGGCGGTACGCAGGGCCGACGGGGGAAATCAGCCGAAGGCAGGCGCATCGGGCCGAGGGAGCCCCGGTGCGCGCCGGAGCTGCGTCCTGTTGCTTTTTGCAGCTTAAAGACGGATCACGTCATCTGTTTAGAGGGTGGAAGCGTGCCGCTTGAGAGGGAGCCAGTTGGTGCGCAGGGGAGTGCGGATGGTCAGAGGATGCCAGAGGACCGGCGTGGCCATCGTCTTCGCCCTCCACCCCGCCCGCTCGCTTGGTACTCCAGGAACCGCAAGATGACAAGTTGTGCGGCCCCTAGGATCCCCCACGCGGTTGCCTTTTGAAGCTGCACGACGCAAACCGTCATCTGTTTCGAGGGTGGCAGCGTGCCGCTTGAGCGGGAGCCAGTTGGTGCGCATGGTGCGCAGGGGAGGTGCGGATGGTGGGACATGGGCAAGGGCATGGGTCGGCAGGTTTGGGCGGAAGGTGGCAGGGGCTGATGGGGACAGATGGTTGGGGCTGGGCGCAGGTGTGGGCCCAACACCCGAGGCGGAACGTGGCAGGGGGTGAGAAGACATGGCTTGGGGTTCCAGGGTTCTGGCGCTCGCCACGACGCGGACTGGCCAGGCTTGATTACCTCACTCGTCGTTCCGCATTAACCGCTCGGTCAGCACCTGGGAACACCTATAGCACACGCTACAAGACCTGCCCGTTCCAGGCAGAAGAAGGGAGAAGGGTGTCAGTCCAAGCCTTGCAAACCCGAGCAAACCGAAGACGAAGGGACGTGCGGCCGTGCGTCTCTACAGCCCACCCACGTTGCCTCTACGCTGTCCATAGGTAGGCGAAAGCCGCTGAGGGCTTCCTCTTGCGTGCTAGCGAGACGCATGGCAGCTCGGCATAATTGCGACGTTCCGTGCCGAGCATGGAAAGGTTTCCTAGCGAGCGAAGATGCTCCTCAGGGGTTTGAGATAAATGTCGCTGGGACTTCAGTCGTGGGCGGGACCTGGCGAGGACATGCTTGCCGACATGCTTGCACATGTTGCGAGCGCCGAGCTCCTAGCGCTCCTTACTACGCGTTGTATTGAGCTATGTGATATGATGAAGCACTAGCACAGACAGGTACAGCCAGATTTGCTGCCGCGCTCCCACACCTCCACCCCCCCCCTCCCGCCCCCGCCCCTCTGTGCCCCCTCTGCCGCGCCCCTCTACCCGCCCCCGCCAATCCCTCTTGTGACTTGCCATCGTCATGCACAATTATGCACGGTTATGCTCTCATGTTGAACACTTGGCCTACTGCGTGCCCCCGAGCCCCTCCCCGTCCCAGCATAAGCACAGACGTTTACGGTAACATCACCCCACCGGCTCACCATGGACATGCAGCTCCCAGTATTCCCGGTCAATCGGTACACCACCTCCATGCCCGAGTCCACGGACACTGCCACGCTGTAAGCGTGCATCGAGGGCGCGTGCAGGCTCTTGGCGCCGAAGCCGCCGTACAGCTGCCGGCCGTCGTCCGTGGCCGCGCGGGCCCTCCCGGGCGCATCAGGGCCCGCGATGAAGTGGCTGCTGCGGAGCGCCGTGGGCGTGGAGCCGACGGCGGCGGGGGCGGTGTGGTTCGACACGTCAGCACCTGGGGCGTCCGGTGCCAGCACGCCGCCTGGGAGGGGGCTACGTTGGTTCGCAGGCGTATGCGGGCTGGGAGCGGGGTCCGGGCGTGTGGCAGCATGTGGCACGTCAGGTTTGACCGGTTCACGTTCAGGCACTGCACTACATGCACTGCACTCTGAGCCGCGGTCTTTGCATTCGTTGCCTGTGCGTGAGTCAGAGCGTCGCGGCCCTCGTGGGGGTGGGAGCTTTACCTGTCTAGACTTCCCGTACCGCTCCGAAGTCAAGACCCGCGCTTCTGTACGTTGCACCTTCAATCGAGTCTCGAGCTCTCGGCCCCTCCAGGGCCTCGACAGCCAGCACTCCCAGCATAACGGCATGGACCCCCCGCAACACGCACAACTCAGCGTTCTGGCGACCGTCCCCCTTCATCCCCGTCAGCCACTCGATCCTGCCTTTCGACCCTCACCTTGCAACTGCACTCAGGCTTCCACGCTGGGCAGACCCCAAAGATAAGGGCGTCCCCCGAAGCCTACCGGCCGTGGCCTTGCGTACGTTAACCAACACAGGTTTATGCATTCATGACGGATGACAGTTCTGCTTAGATATAGTAAGGCGGGGTATAAGCCCCAAGAAGCTAAAATGGGCGCGACGGCGAACCCGACAGTACGGTACGTAGATAGCTAATACTCAGAAGCTGATGGGGCCAAGCCTAGCCCCTACTGCCCCGTAATTACCCGAAGCAAGAGATTGCCGGGGCCAGGCGTGCAAGCAGCACGCGCTACCTCCTGACCCCTTGCCCTAACTTGCTCATGCCGATACGTGCAGAAGGACCACTACCGCCTCGTCCGCCCACCGCCGCCCGTACCCCAAGAATCTCTCCACTACGCTCCGCCCGTGACCCCAAGCAACCTCAACGCAGCAAGCAGCACGAGCATCACAGCAACCTGGCCCAGAGTCGGAGCAGCGCCAAGCTACCCACAAGGGGTTGCAGAGGCAGCGACCTCCGTAGCCACCCCCTCATCAGTCATCACTCCAGAAGCAGTAAGCAAGGAGCAGAGCCATCCATGGGCGCACGCACAAAAGCACGAAAGTAACATAAGCAACGAAAGGGACCCTGCCGTCCGTCGGCCTGTGGACACGTCAAGGACCAGTCTGTACCCATGCACAGACACGTGAACATGCATACACTGAACGAGACCCGGATGCATGTCCTGACAAGGCCTATTTCTCCAGCCTACCTGTCTGAGCCACCAGCTGACACCACCAACCTTGACTTTGCTTAAGCGCTTGCCGTGTTGGCCCCAAGCGGGAATCCCAATCGGCCTGCCCTCAACCAGCAGCATATGCCCCCAACCACGCCATGCACCCATTTGCAGCCTACCACCAAACGTGGCGCCCGCCCACCTATGCGCCTTCCAGCTCCCCGGAGCATTCGTGGCCTTATCTAGGTCCCCGACATAAATGGTGGGAGCGCAAGCTTCCCCAGCCTCCTCAGCCTCGGCCCCTCCTCAAGCAGCAGCAAGAATCCTTAGCACCTAGCATGCCTGGCCCTTCAGAGGGCGGTTGTCCAATCAACTATGCCATGCACCCCAGACGCAGAGGCAAGCGGCAGCAGGTAAGAATGACTCACTCCTCCGCCCATCATGACCCGAAACCTCTCCTATCGCACTCACACATGACAAGGCGGAGGCGCCATGCGCGTCCATCCCACATGCAATCCCCCCCACCCTCGCTTCTCTCTGGTGCGGACGCACAGCCGCCCTCCCCCGCGCCTCCTCCCATGTGCGAGCCAAGCACCCTTGCCCAACCACAGCTCCAGTCTTCCGCACTCGAGCGCTCCTCACTCGCCCTCCTTCCCGCTGCCACGTTCCGGCCTAGCAGATCACGCAGCCACACCCCGGCTGGCCCGGAGCCAGGCCCTGCTTTGCCTCCCCCTCCCCCGCCAAAGCGCCCTTGCCCGCCGCCGCCGCAACGCCGGCGCTGCTGCTGCGACCGGGCAGCTTCTTGCCGCCCTTGCCGCTGTTGGGACCAACGACTTGGTCTGCGAGCAACGGGTCCTCGGCCATCTCCTGCAATCAGGCAACAGTTGAAAGCACCGGACAGACGTCCCTTGAAGCGATTGCCGCAATAGCCAGACGCGTGCCGCGCACCAGCTGCCAACTGCTACCGCAGGGTTCCTGTGGGCTTTCAAAGTCCTCGATCCCCCTACGCTCTCCACGCGCAGGGCCCCGCAATGCCCGCCCACCTGCAGCCGCGCCAGAACGGCGCTCATGGGCGGGCGGCAGAGCGGGTCAGCGTCCCAGCACTCGACGATGAGCTGCCATATGGGCCGGGGGATGCAGTCCACGCGCTTGGGCCTGCGGGTGCGTGCGGTGAGCCGTGCGACATGGGGGCAAGAGAGTTGTTAAGGGGTGGGGTCCGGCTTAGGTGGTTGCGTGTGGCGTAGCGAGCGCATTTCGTGATTAGGGCGGGCGACGGGGCCCATGGTTGGAGTGGGGTGCCGGTAGGTCGACCACCAAGCTCTTGCCCGGAACCACGCGCACCTGTACCCTTCGAGGATGAGGTTGGGCCAGTCCTCGCACTTGTGCACCACACGCGGCATCTGCGCAGGTTGTGCAGGGAAAGGCGAGGTGGGCTCTAGCTAGACAGCAGCGCTTGACGGCGGCCGGCGCTGACAAACAGCCTTGCGCAGAGCAGGTACGCTGCCGGCTCCCACTCTTGCTGGTCAGACGGAGCTCGACAAATGGCCCCCCCGCGCCGCTGATGCCAAGCCGACCACGCGGCCCGCCGACTCACGTCCGGGCGCTTCGTGCCGATGTGCGACACCGCCAGCATGGAGCGGCTCCACAGCTCGTACAGAAGCACGCCGTACGCATACACGTCGATCTGTGCGTTGGGGGAGTCACAAGGCAACGGACACAGTTAGAGGGCGCGGTTATCAGCGAGCCCGGGTGTTTCAGCGGAATGCCCTCAACTACTGCGCGTGCGCTCATGGGAGCAGGGTACAGCTCCCAGGCAACAGCCGTACACTGTACGCACCTTCTCGTTATACGGCTGGGCTAATCTGATCTCGGGGGCCTGCAATGCAAATGAGGCGGGCGGGGGGGGCGGACGATTAGCTTCCCGTCTCTGTTCCCTGCCTCTTCGGTATTAGACTTGGCAATCACAGGCATTCAGGGGTTTTAAGCAAGGGACCGCGGCGCCCTTGCCGAGGCCCCCCACACAGTTGGTGGCCAGGACAGGCCCCCTCCCGGGGTGCGGCGAAAGGAGTAAACGATGGGACGTGCGGAAAAGACAGGGGTGTGGCGTGCCCGCCAACCGGGCGGGTTCATGACCTCGTCACAAGTGCTCTTCAGCCCTTCGCATAGCTTCTATCTTGCCTATAAGAAGGTAGCAAGCAATTGAGGGCCTGCTCGCGGCTGCTAACTAGCGACGCAAGACAGCTCGGCACTATCGCGCGCCGAGCATGGAAATGTTTCTCAGCGAGTCGCCGATGCCTATCAGAAGTAGTAGGAAAAAGCCGTTGGAACTTGACGCGTGGGCGGTACCTGGCGAGGACATGCTTGTGCATGTTGTGAGCGCCGAGCTCCTAGCGCTCCTTGAAGCGCGTTGTACTGAGCTATATTGATAGTGGGACCATGGGACTTGATGAAGCACTAGCACAGGAAAGCCGAGCCGAGCCACACACACCTCCCCGCCCCCCCCCCCTCTGCCGCGCCCCAGCCCCCCGCCCCGCCAATCCCTTCTGTTACTTGCCATTGTCATGCACGATCCTGTTTCTCCAGTTAATCGGTACACGACCTCCATGCCCGAGTCCACGGACACCGCCACGCTGTAGGCGTGCATCGATGGCGCGTGCAGGCTCTTGGCGCCGAAGCCGCCGTACAGCTGCCGGCCGTCGTCCGTAGCTGCGCGGGCCCTCACGGGCCCATCAGGGCCCGCGGTGAAGCGACTGCTGCCGAGCGCCGCCGCGATGGCGGCGGCGGCGGGCTCGGGCGTGGGCGTGGAGCCGACGGCGGCGGGGGCGGTGTGGTTGGACACGTCAGCGCCCGGGGCGTGGCGCTGCGTGGCGGAACCCACGGCGGACGCCGAGGGGTGGTGCGGCTGCTGCGCGTAGAAACGGTGCTGGCCGTGTGGGTGGGGGTGGTGCTGCTGCGCCGGCGCTGGGTGGGGCTGCGTGTGCTGTATGCCCAGCGGTGCCGGGCTCGCAGCGCGTGACATCCCCAGCGGCGCCAGTCCGCCCTCCTCCTCCTCGTCATCGCTTCCCCCCGTGGGCCCCGCCTCGGCGTCGGCACCAGCGTTAGCCGCACTGCGTGAAGGGGCTGCGTGTACGGCTTGTACGGCGGAGGGCGAGAGGGTCGAGGGCGGGCGGGAGGGGGGCAGACGGGCGCCGGCGGAGGACGCCGCCGAGGCCGTGGCGAGGGCCGTGTCGCCCGTGTTGTTCGAACCGCCGTGGCCCGACCCGACCTGCGGGCGGCAAGGAATGGTTGTGGCCCTTGCATGTACCGGCATGCACACACAGAGCAGGCCCTACAGTAAGCCCCTCCTACCCCCCGCCGACACGCTCTTGCCCACATGGCTCTCTGGGGCGCTGTGTCACGCAGCTTAGGGTCCAAGGCCGGACAGCTCATGCCAACACCGCGCAGGCCGCACGCACCCACCTCGATCATGTTTCCCACGCTCCAGCCCGCGCGCGAGGAGCCGTTGGTGGTGGTTGCGCCGCTGCAGGTGCCGGGGGCGGCGGAGGCAGTGCCGCAGCTGCAGGCGCTGGGGGAAAGGGCCGGGGGCGAAGCATTGTCAAACCCTCACCCGGACCTCCAGACCCAACCCTCAATCCAACACGCACAACCTTGGCCCCCGTCCGTGGGCCAAGCCCACGGTCAGCACGGATTGCCATTGCGTCCACGCCCCTGAAACGACTGTACAGGGCGGGCAGGGCACATGCGAGGGCCCCGTCCGCTGGGCTGCGCTCACCTCGAGGCCGATCGGGCCATGGAAGGGCACGCCCCCAGCGTGGTTGGCGGGCGGCTTGACGACGGCGGCAGCGTGGCAGGCGCCGCCGCCGTCGCCACAACCGCGGCGTCCGCCTCCCCCGAGGCGGGCAGGGCTGTGGCGGGAGCGCCGGGGTCGATGGACCCGGGGGCGCGCACAGCGTCTTCCTCGCCCGCCTCTGGGAGAGGAAACATGTCTGCAGGGGGCGGAACCACAGAGGGCGGCGGCGACAGCGCGGCCGCCAACCCGGCTGTCACGGGCAGCGCGATCGGCCGCGCGCCTGGCACCGGGCGCAACGGGCGGTTGAGGCTCCGGCTCCGTACGTCCACGGGCTGGATCACGGGCACGGCTGCCGTACCGGCCTGCGCGGCAGCATCGCCTTGCACGGCACTACCCGCTCCATCGCCCTGTACGGATGCGGTTTTGACCGCGAAAAAGATGGATGACTCGGACGCCTCCGCCGCCGGCACCTCGTCGATCCGTACCGCCGAGGGCGGCCGTACGCCCACCGCCGACGCGTAGTTGCTGGCGCCGTACTGACTCGCGGGATACAGGCTGCTGGCGTACTGGCTCGCGGGATACTGGCTCGCCGGATACTGGCTGGTGGGATACGAGCTGGCTGCAGGGCTGGGGGCCAGCATGCCGGGCAGCTGGGGTGCGTCATGGCCCGCGGGGCTTACGCCGCTGAGCGAGCGGGTGCTGTGGCGGGACATGGGCGCCCGCAGCAGCGTCTGGCGCGTGCAGCGCTCCATGGTGAGGGGCCGCTGCGGGGGGTGGGGTAGGGTAGGGAAGGGGGGAAGGGAGGGAGTGTTTGTTGCTGAGCGTGATCGCGAGGGGGGAAGGGAGGGAGGGAGGGATTGCGGAGAGGGAGGAGGGGCGTGGGCGCGTGGGGACGCCAGGGAGCGAGGGTGAGGTGGAGGTGGGGGTGGGGGAGAAGCGGTGACGGTGCAAGTCAGTAACTAACCACGTTAGCGCCATGCCAGTACTGCCAAGCACGCACCGTGTGCAACCCCAGGTCCACGAGCTTGGCCTTGCCCCCGGCGATCAGCACGTTCTCCATCTTCACATCCTGTTTTGGGGAGATGTACCAGCCGAGTAGTGGGCTTGAGGATGCTAGACAGACAGGGCACTCGCGCAGGCTATCATATGCAGGAGGCCACCCTCCCATGTGGCTTCGACACCCGGGCTGCGTCTTCGTCACGTTCCCCCGAGGCTCACCCGGTGAATGACGGACTCGGCGTGCAGGTACGCCAGAGCCGAGGCCACGTGCGTGCTCCACGCCAGCGCCGTAGCGTTGTCGTACATGAACTGTGTGTACGGCATCGGAGAAAGCTCCAGGGCTCAGGGCGTATGGTATCATAGCAGTGTGCAGCCCGTGTGCAGGCGTATGGGGTATCTGCGACCCCGGCGGTCGGCTGCGCTTGTCCCTTTGGCGGTGACAGAATTGGCGCCCAGACCTCCAATTGCAAGCTCACAACTTGGCTCATGAGTCCAGGCGGTTCTGGAGGGCGGCAGGCTGCCCGCCTGTCCCTCCATCACCAAAACCCTCTAAACCCTCATGGGCCCGCTACCCATGCATTTTGCCAGTGTGTAAACCCCTAGAACGGTTTCATCCCACCTTGTGGACTAGCCAAACAGCTTTCTCGACCTTCCATCCGCATACCTTCCATGGCGATAGCAGTTGCTTGTGCATGAGTGAGCACATGGAGCCGCCCTCGAGCAACTCGAGGACCAGCCCCCAAGTTGAGGTGAGGTACCCCCCGTTCAGGCCAGGGAAAGTGGGCGGCAGCTCCAGGATCGCGAGGCATCGGACCAGGTTACTGCATACGGAACCGGGTGTGGCAGGCGGCAGGCAGGTAAGTTAGGGTGGGCGATACGAGCGATGGAAGGCTGCCGGGGGTGGGAGGCATAAGTGTAACTGAAGTCCAGGCACGCTGACCAGCACCCAGAGCCCAGGCTTCACCTGTGCTCCAGCCGCTGAAGCAGCTCGCCCTCGCGCAGGAACATCCTGACTGGGCAGTCGTCTCGCGTGGAGGGGCGGTGGTGCGGCAGCAGAACCTGTGTTTGGATGGGAGCAAAGATTGCTACAGGCACGTCCACACCCCCGTTCGATGGCAGGGTACGTGCGGACCCCCAGCACGCAACAGCGTTGCCCGCCCCCCTCTCAACACCCCGCCAGCCCCCAGTAACCCGACAGGTCCCCCCTTCCGACCTTGAGGGCGACCTGCTTGCCGTCGTACACAGCTGCGTGCACCACAGCGAACGCGCCCGAGCCCAGCAGTTTGCCCACTCGCAGCCGCTTTTCCAAATCCGGCGCCGGCACTGCGCCGCTGGGCACCACATCCACCCGCACACGCGCTGCTCCCGAGGGTCCCGAGGGTCCGTCTTGAGCCATGGTCGGCTGAGCGGGGAAGTAGGGGGCGCGGCGTGGGACCGCACCATCACACGTTAAAACGTTTACCCAGCGATCAAGGTAAATCGTTTAGCAGCAACAGCAATGCGATGGCTTCAATGGAACGAAGACGGACGAAACAGCCCGAAAGGGCGCCGGCCGGCACCTCTGCGAGCGCCCCTCCATCCTGCACTCAGACACCTACGCGCTAGACCGCACACGCCCCACCTTGTCCAACGCACCACGGTAACTGCTTTACCACGTGTGTTGAGTCCCCACTTTTAGGAGCTTGTGCGAGACGGCCCTCCGGAGGACAGGTGCCCGTGCTGGCTTCGCTCGCCGGAGGCCTTAACCAGCCACTGCCCGGGCCCAGCAGGCACTAGATAAAGCTACCTCAGTGTAGAGCCAGGCCACCGTCAACTGGACTGTGAGCCCGCAGGTGCGCGGCCGACCAGCGACTGTGCGCAGTTGATTCCCAGTTGTGCGTCTGGAAACAGCACGTGGAAAGCACTCTACCCGCAAACGACGGCAGCGAGGCTTAGCGCTCACGCCCGCTTCATCGTTTCCGGCAAGTGAGCGAGACGTTGCTTTGGAGGTCGTCGTCTGGCTAGATGGTTAGTTAGTTCTAGCATGCGTCGTTCCTCGTGGAGACCAGCTGAGCACGGCGGGAATGCACGTGAGGTGTTCGCAATCGCGAGCAAAGAGGGACCGGCCCGGGATCTGGGCGGCTCGCCTCATGAACTGGCGTAACACACGCCTGGCGTAGCTCACATGCGACATGCTCAAGTACGCACAACCTCTCTGAACCGAACCAGGCGGGGGCGCGCCAGGCCGATACGGCGCCGTGTGGTCGCGTGCGCGTGCGGCGCACAATTCGTCGGCTGACGGCGACCACAGGAGCGCAGGCCTGCACGCCATCGTGTAATCCATGATGCTGGTAGCTGGTGTTGTGGAGAGGACCGGTAACTACTCGCGGGACTTTGGGGCGTCGATAGCGAGAAGGGGGGCGCTGGCCTCTCCCTGCCTTTCCCGGGCCTCCGCTGTGTGAGGCCCGCCGCAGGCCCAAACGAGCCCAAAGCGCATTGATACCTCTCAGGGAAGGCCAGGGATAAGGAGGGATACGTCCGGCCCTCTGCTGCTTGCAACAACTTCTCTTCCTGCGTACTCTCTCTCTCATTCCCTGCCGAACGCGCCACGCCCCTGGCCGTCACGTTAGCGACTAAGGGACTAACTGCATGAGCACGCGGCGTTCTGGCCCTAGCGGCCTCTCTGTTACGGCCTCCTACAGTGAGGGCCGCACGTTGCTTGGGCCTCATGGCCAGGTGGGCGAAGCTGGGTGTAGGGAGGCTAATTGCACTGATCGCCAAGGCGAGCCACTCCGTCCGCATGAGGTGTCACTTGGCTCTGTATGCAAGTCCCTGTGTGGACACGTAAGCTCTATCCCTCAGTAATGGCTGTAGCTTGGTAGGCATTGCGTGCGTGCAGGATAACGGCGGGGGCTGCATGCTACCCGTACAATGGATAGAGGCGTTTAATGGAAGACCGTGAAGAGGCCTAGCTTCTCCGCGCTCCGGGAGTTTTGCGTCCATACGGTACCCATACACCTGGCTAACAGAGTTCGCATCTCCGGAACGCTTTGCTTTGCTGCATGCCTGCCGGAGGCCCCGAGCACTACACCCAAAATAGCAAGGAGCCAAAGAACCCACACGCTAGCGTCCAGCCTACCGTCGAGCCTGCATCACGCCTCGACTCACGTGTCCCCCATTCACCTATCGTCTCACTTCAAGGTCCACACCGTCCACTTGTCTTCGTAAACGGAGCTCCCCGAGCTCAGTCGCCACCTGCCAACAACTTCACATGGAACATCCGATCGCACCCCGAGGGGGCAGCCCGCGCCCTGAAGGCAACGCGAATCGTACTTGCCTCCGCTAGGCCCGCGCCACCCCCCTGCCAAACAGCAAAGAGAAGACGGGCGCGTGCCCTTGACAGGTACGCATAAATTCGGCAATGCTGAATGCATGTTAAGGTCCGTCAAGCATAAAGGCGCCCGGTAATCCGCAAACCAAGCTGGTGTCGCTGCTGCGCGAAGGCTAAGCCCCTAGCGGGTCATGCCCCTGCGCTGTGTGTGTGGGTGTGAGCCTTGCCATGCGTTCGTGTGCCCGGGCCCACTTGCCGCCGGGGGCCGCAATGCGCGCCCCGAGGCTCAAGCAGCTAGCCGCAGACGCTTCAAACCGTCGCCACCCTCAGCCTGCATGTAGAATAGCGCCCGCCTACATGCCTAGCACCATCCTCCTCCCCCCCTCCACTGCACAGTGGCTCACCACCATCCTATCCTGTACCCTCTCACCTCCAAATCCGTCCCCCAATCTGCTCCACGCCTTGCTCACGCCGCGGTCACACCGGCGCCCCAGGCCTGCCCCACGGGCTGCTCCTGCCTCACCGGCTCCGCCTGCTGCTGCTGCTGCGCCTGCTGCGCGCCGTGCTGCTGCTGCGCCTCGGCGCCCAGCGCGGCCGTCACGGAGGCCACCTCGTCCACAATGGCCGCCACCACGCCCGCGTCCGCCTGCTGCTTGAGGCTGACCAGGTCGTTGTTCTCCAGGCCGTACGTCATGAGCTCCATGTGGCTGTCGCGGGCGGTCGCCACCATGTCCATGTTCTGTGACACGGAAGGCCGAAGGGCAGTAGCGCAAACCGTGATCAGTGGACGTGACGCGTCGAACAAGGGCAAGCAGGAAAGGGAGACGGATAAGCCGGCATGCTAGAGGCGCTGTAAGACTCGTCACAGCACGCCGCGGACTCAAGCAGCCGGGCCGGGGCACACACGGCCGCGCCAAAGGCCGCGGCGTCCCTAAGCAGCCTTGCCACGCTTAAAACCACTCTACCCACCTTGAGCAGGATGGATGCGGGCACCACTATGCCTCGCATGCCGGCGCCCGCGGCAAAGGTGAGCGCGGCGGGGATGGAGGTGCGGCGCTCGTCGGCGTGGCGGTACAGGCCGCAGCCCGACAGGTAGTACACGGGGTGCGTGGCCTGGCGGTTGCGCAGCTCCAGGCAGACGTCGGGGTCGAAGGAGGAGAACATGATGGCGCGAGGCCGGCCGTCGGGCTTGAGCTGCGTGGCGTAGTGCTGCTGCACCACCGGCAGGATGGCGGTCAGCATGCGGTCCACCTCCTCGGCGGGCGTGTGCACCACCTCCTCGCCGGTGGCCATCTTTATCTGGGTCGGGAGAGGGGGTGGGAGAGGGGGCAGGAGAAAGAGGTTGGGAGGGGCTCGAGACCGACGCATACGGACTGAGAAGGACCTGTCGGTGGGATGGCCCCCCAACACCGGGGATCTCGCGGTCGACCCGCGGTCTTGACTGGCCGCAAAGCAACCCACATCGCAGCTTCGGAAGGAAGCGCAGCCCTCAACACGACCCACCTCGATGTCAAAGCCGACCTCGGGCGGCAGCGTGCGGAAGACGGCGTCCAGCGTGGGGATCGTATCGTCCTCCGCGCACAGCCAGGGCTCGTACATGGTGCAGCGCTGTCGTGTGTTGAAGTCCCTGAACAGACGGAGCAGGCTGCCGGGCGCCGGCTCATCGTCCACGCTCCCGTCATCGCTGGTCCCGCGTGGGCGACCGAAGAGCACCTCCCCGCTGGACAGGCTGGACGCGGAGTCACTTGCAATCGTTGCGGTGGAGGCGGAGGAGGAGGAGGAGGTGGTGGAGGGAGCATGGGCGGTTGCCGCGGCCTTCTTGCCGCAGAGGGCTTGCAGCTGGGCCAGGGTTAGGTCGGCGACGTGGGGCCTGTGGGGGTGGTCTGCCTCGCCCCAAACGACGTCGTCGTCATGCCAGATTATGGGCACGCCGTCGCGGGTCACCTGAGCGTCCGCAACAACGAGAAAGGGCAGGATGGGAAGGGGTCAGGCTGTGGGATCAGGCCCGGCTGGCGTGGATGGCTCACGGCGGCAGGCGTTGCGCCCAGCGCGGGGAGGGAGCAGAGGGTCCCAAGAGGAGCAGTTGGGGGTTCCACCGCACCGGCAAGGTCCCCGCCCCCCAGGCGTGAGTCCCCTGCCTTCGCACCTGCACATCGAACTCCACGAACCCGACGCCGCACTTGACCGCTTGCTGAAACGACGCGAGCGTGTTCTCGCGATACCTGCATAACCCGTGCCCAGTGTCTCGGTAAGTCGCCCAAACCGCAATTCAGCATTGCAGATGTCAGTTTAAGAGTATGCGCTGCAGGTCTGGCACCGCGTACCTGGGGTAAACATCAGTCTTCCCGTCGGCATGCGAGGCGAGGTTCTCGCCCATCCTGCAAAGCAACGGGAAGCTTAAGTTCAGAGAGAGGGCGTGACGCGGGCCGCGGGTGCTAAAAAGGTCACGCAATGCTGTGTCGGCAGGGTTGACAGCAACGGCCGCGTGGCCTGGCGGACCCCGGGAGCGGCGTCTGGCTCACCCGCGGTGTCCGCCAAGCATCATCGGGCCGTGGCCACCCATCACGACACTGGTGTTGGGAGCCGCGAGAAGGAGCGCGCCGAAGTCCGCTGTGGCGCTGCGGGCCGAAGCGCGGGGCCGGTCGCTCCGCGACCGCCTGAGTAAACTACTCGCTGTAACGCGGTAGGATGTGGTTAAGCGCGGGAGGGTGCGGCCCAAGCGCATGCCAGGCGTGGCCTAATCGCAGTAGACGTCGCCTGCTACTAGGGGCCACAAGGGGCGCCCTAATACGTGTAATTGATCGCTGATGACTCGATAAGGGTATAAGTCGCAAGAAGCTGCGCGGGCACAATGCTGATACCGTCGTGCAGGTGCCCGGGCCCGCAAATCGACCCACCCGCGACTCGGTCGCCGAACTATCAGGACACAAGTTGCAGCAAGTTATTTTCACTAGGGGGGCGTTCGCGCGCGACGGCGGTTCAGCGGGCTGCCTGATGGTGCGAGGATGCCTGGAGCGGCGACCTTACATCCTGGCGGCTCTTCCCCATTCTTGCATCGCGGGATATAGCAGGGTGCCAACACAAGCTCCACGCACGGGGGGTAATTCGCGACCCTACGAGTCACGTCAACGTGGCGGGCCGGGTTGCACTTTCAGTTGGGTGTGAGCACGTCCAAGTGTCAAGCAGGACAGTCTAACGCGTCAAGTGCTTGTGATTAGGGGTGGCGTGGGGTGCGGTCGGGGCTCAGAAGAGGGCCGAACGCGGCCGACGCGGAGCAGGGGGCGGGAGGGGGCGGGAAGGGGAAGCCAGTCGTGCCACTCCACACACACGTCGAAGGGAGACAACCCGCACAGGTGCACAGCAGTCAGTAAGCCGCTTAGCTTAGTGCAGAGGAGCGAAGGCAGAGGGCAGAAACCTGGGGAGCCGGCAAAATCCGGGTGTACTACGCTATTGACAGGTTGCCGCCCCACCATAGCTTCAGCCCTAAACTTGCTTCGTTGACCTGAGAAGAAAACGCCTCAATCATGCTACGTCGGCGCAGGCCCCCGCCTGGCGGGGTTGCTGCAGATGCATTCGGTGAAGAAGACCTCAAAGGCCAAAAGCAACGCCAGCGGGCCCTCAGTGTCAGGTAGGTTGCCGAAAACAGGATACCGCCAGGGCTTTTGCAGCCGCGAGGGTCCGTGTTCGCAGGAATGTCTGGCGCGCTGGTCGCGTTTTCGCGTGCAGCGAGTGCCAACAGAGTCCGTGGACTTGATACCTGTCCACCAGCAGTCGGTGCTGTAACCAAAACCCAGGCGTCGCGGGTCCCTACCTCAGGATGCTGCTTCGGACGCTGGACACCATGATTTGGGGCGCCCTGGCCCCAGCGCCCGATGTGCGGACCGCCGAGTACTCCGAGTGAGGCGGGCGTTGGGTGGGAGCTGCTTCAGGCCGGAAACGCAGCGGACAAGCTGTGCGGAGGAGCGCGGACTGTGGCGCCATAGGGGGGCACCACTCAGGGGGCACCACCACGGCCCTGAGACACCGGCGTTGCCCGCTGGCAGCCAACAAACGAACGCTTGCCCAACTCATCCCACGCTGCCCGTCTCTTGGCAACAGGTACCTGACAAGCAAAGTGAAAAACTACACGATAGGGTGGCACATCTTCCGGACCGTGACGGAGGGCATGTTCCTCGTGGTGCGTGCTGTCCGTGGAGGGGGCTGCGCTTTGGGCACCGAATGGCGGGATCGGGTTCTCAAGCGCAGCTTTACTCGAACAGGCAGGCCTCTGTATATCGTCGACCGCAGGGCCCCGCTCCTCTTTTGGCCGCACCTTTAGCTGTCGTCTGCGCTGCTGTGCCAAGTTTGTGGCTTCGCCTCGCCCCCTCCTCCTGCCGCCCACTAACCGCCGCAGTCCAACGGCTTCGCCTTTAACACCATTGTCGTGCAATTGTTCTGGTCCATGTCGGTCGGGTCCGTGCTGCTGTACTTTTTCCGGCGGCCCACGTGGCTGCGTCTTCGGGAGAGACTGTGCGTGGGCATCAACATCGTGTACGGTGGGTACCGGTATCTCGACTCGCTCCCCCTTCTGCCTCTGTGTGCCTGTGTGCTTGTCTCACGCCTGCCCTTTCCGTGCAGGCACAATCACTGTCCTAAAGATCTATAATCTGGTGCCCAGGCTCCCGGTGAGGGGTGTGCGTGCCTCTCCTGGCGGGGCCGTTGGGATCCATCTTTGGGGCCTGTCAGGACCTGGGCGGACGTACTGCGTGCAGCCCCGGGGGCGCCACACAGCCGCCTCCCACCGAGCAACATTCGGCAGGCGTGGCGGTTCATTGAGCGCCGAGCAAACATCTTTCACTGTCCTCGCTTGGCCTGGCCCACAAGTATCGTTCGCGTCTCCCCTGTGAATTCACCTCGCAGAACGCTTGGCCTGTCCCACGACTGGCCTAACCAAGTTTCCCTCGTGTATCCACCCCACGCAGAACGAGAACAACTATCTTTTCAAGCACTGCTTCCTCACCATGGCGGATGCAGCCTTCTCACAGGTGGGGTGTAAGGCTCGGGGTGGAAGGGGGGCTTGCAGGGCGTTGCTCGGCCAAGTGCGGACGCGGACCTCTCAACGGGTGGCAGTTTTGGCTGTGGGCCGCCGGGGTTTGGAGGTGCGATAGCAAACGGCGCATTGCCTCAGGTCACTCTGCGGGGTCCGCTGGCCGTAGCCACTGCTGCAGCTGTTGCCTGTTCGTAGCGCGAAGTGTGGCGCTTCATGCCGCTGATCGAAGGGGCCGTGGGGCGTCCCCGGCCGGCCGGCCTCCTCCTGTGCTCGCCATCCTGCCTCCCAAGCCCTGACGTGGCCGCCCTGCTTGCCGTCCCAGACTGCCGTACACAAGCAGTACGTGGTGATGTTTTCCGAGGCGCTCGTCCGCTGCATCGTGTGGAGGCGGTACAACGTACTGCTGGATCTGCCCATGCCAGCCGTCATAGCCGTCAGCGTGACGTGGCAGGTACGGAGCAGAGGGACAGAGCAGAGGGACAGAGCAGAGGGACAGAGCACAATGGTTCCTCGCCGGAAGCAGTGGGCAATCTCTGTTGGAAAGGCCCCAATCCAGCATTGGGACTGCCCATCGCTTAGCTGTTCAACTGACCCCGCCCACCGCTCGGCCCTATCTCCCCCGTGCCCCAAGGTCTGGCTCCTGTGTTTTGCGTCCATGCTGCAATCCGGACACGTGGAGGCCTTCCGCCGCGCGCGCTCCGCCGGTACGGCAGCATCGGGATCTGGATCTGGATCCGCCGCCTCGGCTTCGACCTCCGCTGCCAGCACCTCTACGGCCGCGGCCTCTGCCGCGGCCCCCGAGGCCTCTGCCGCGGCCCCCGAGGCCTGCCTCCCGGCCCCTGAAACCGAGGCGGCGGCGGAGCCGGCTCCAGCGGAGCCGGCTCCAGCGGCCAAGGCGGCCCCGACGGAGCTGCCAGCGGCAGCGTCGGCAGGGCCCTGGCCGGTCATCGAGTCTGCGCGTCTGGCGCCGCCGCTCCGTCGGGACGCCTCCCGCGAGGCCGCCCGGGACCGGCCGCAGCGCTCCCACCGCAGCAGCGTCGAGGCCGCACCGCCGCTCAGCCCCGGCGCGTCGTCGCGTGACAGGTGGGCTTGCGGCGCGCCTGCGGCTGCGGACGCGGATGCCGCTCCTGCAGCCAGTGCCTCCCTGCACGACTGCTCTGTCGAGCTTCCCTGTGTCCGTTGCTGCTTACTCAGTCCTCCCAAGATGAGACCTCTTCCTGACCTCCCCCGCGCTCTCCCCCGGCCCGCTCCCCCCACGCAGCCGCCCCATGAGCCCCGCCCAGGCGCGCTACATGCGCGCACTGCGCTCCCTCACCCGCGGCCCCTCCTCGTACGTCCTGCTAACGCACCACCGCAAGCAGGTGCGGCCCGGAGCCGGCAAAGGGCGCCCTGGGAGCATGCAGCAGGGTTTGTGCCTGTGTGGGCCCTTAGCTCTTTAGGATCGTGGTGGGAACGACCCGCGCCCGGGCGGTGGCGACGTGGCGTACAGAGCGCCTCTCTTACGTGCCCCCGCCCTTTCCTGCCCCCCAATGCGCCTCCGTCCCGCAGGCCCCCGGCCCCGCCGCGGCCTCGCTCCAGTTCTACCTCCCATCGGCCTCGCCCGAGCAGCTGCAGCCCGGGGGCCAGTGGCGGGACAAGCTGGCCGCAGCAATCGCCGAGGGGTGGGTGCCGGGGTTGAAGACGAGACACTAGGTTGGCCTGCACGCTGCCCCGGCCCAGGTGGAACCAACTTGGCATCATCGCCTGCCTTGCATTGCTTGCTTGCTGCATCGGGGCGGGCTTAAGGGTCTCCGTCTTGTATTATGCAATCTGCCCTGCTTGACCCCGGCCCTCTGCCCGGTGTCCGTTGCGCCCTGCAGTGCGCCCGGCTGGCAGGTGGTGGGCGCGTGCGTGCGCAAGGGTAGCCTGATCGTGCACGTGGACCTGGTGGGGTGGTGCGGAAGCGGGGGGGGAAGGGAGGGGGCGAGGGAGGAAAGGAGGGGAGGAGACCCCCTGAAGTTTGGCGAGACCTGGTGGGGGGACAGAAACGGGGGTGGGGAGGTTGAGGAAAGGGAAAGCAGGGGGGGCAGAGGGCGTTGACAGCTGCATACGGTGGAGCCGGCCCAGCCCTAGGGAGCCCGACGGCATCCACCAGCTCTGTCAGAAACGGCCCTTTGCGATTGCGTCCTTGCTGACTCGTGCCCCTAATCCGCTGCCCCCCCTCCTTCGCCAGGTCTACCAACCGCCGGCTGCCAGTACCCTCGACAGCTCCCCCGAGGCCTGCTCCTCCTCCTCCCCCTTCTTCGCGCCCCCTGGCGCTGCCTGTGGCTCCTCCCACCCCAGCAGCCTGCCCTCCGGCACCCCTTACCAGGTGAGCCGCCCGCCTGCTATCCCTCCCTCCAATCGCTCCAAGCGTGCGGCAATCAGACATTGCACTTAGTAGCGTCTGAACTCCAAGCCGCCCGCCTTCTGTCCCTAGCGGTAGTAAACACAGCGTCACATCCGGTTGCTCTTGCTGCATATCCTCCTGCGTCCAGTTTCCAGCGGCCGACGCATGCCGTGCCCCAGCGCCGTGCACCACAGCTGCCCCTCCCCACCATCCCGCAACCCAGTCCAACCGCAACCCAACCACCCGCCCTCCCACCCTCCCAATGCTCCGAAAATCACCCTCCCTCCCAACCTCCCAACCTCCCGCCAGCTCTCCCCCGAGGCCTCCCTGGGCAGAGGCGCGGCCCCCGGCGGCTGCCTCGAGAGCGGCTCGGGCGGTGCGGGGTTCATGTTCACGGGCGCAGGCACCTCGGAGCCGCCCTTCCGGCCCTCCACCGACGCTGTGGACGGTGAGGGGGCAGGGGCTGCAGGAAACCGGGTGGTGGTCTGATCACGATCGATCGGCGTTATGTCTCAGAAGCTGTGTTGGTTCCGGGCTTTGGGTCATACCTGCGATTCGCGCTGTCGGTTGCTTACCAAACCACAACTCGCGCGGCCACAGGCATAGTAATGCATTACACGCATCTTGGGATTGGTGTTGCTTATGCCATCAGCACGCAGAGCCGCCCACTTTGGTACCACGCTAACTGCCCCGATCCTGATGCCTGTTGCCGTGTCTACACAGCTTTATTGGCACTGGGCACCGAACTACATATGGTTCTGCATTGCACGCATCCTGGGGGTGGTTTTATTTTGTCGTCGCTACACAACCGCCCGGCTTGGCACTAGGCTAACTGCCCCGATCCCATCCCCCGATTCCGTACACCGCAGGCTTCGTTGCCGGCATGAGCGCCGAGGCCCTACTGGAGCTGCTGGGTCTGCCGGCGGAGCCGCAACCGCCAACCGCCGCCGCCGCCGCCGCCGCGGTCTCCCTGGGCACGGCCGTGCCCATGAGCGTGCAGCGGGGCGGCCTGATGGCACACCTGGGCTCGCGCGCAGCCGCCGAGACGGCCGTAAAGTGTGACCGTGGAGAACTGCGGGACGTGTGTGGCCTCCACACCTCCACCCCCACGCCCACGCTGCTGCCGCGCGCGGCCCACGCGCCCGCCAGCCCCTGGGTTGCGGAGGAGGAGGAGGAGGGGGAGGGGGTCGCGGGGGGCGTGGTGGATGGATGCAAGCCGACGGGCCTGGCGGCGGCTGGTGCGGATATCTCAGAGGTCATGGCGGCTGAGGAGCCGGCGGTGGTGGAGGCCAAGGGTGGCGAGGTGGCGGCTGAGAAGGAGGCGGCCCCTGCCCTTGATGTGCCGGCGAGCAAGGCCGGCCCTTCGACTTCCTCCTCCTCGCCCACCTCCGAGCCCGAGCCCGCCGGCCCGAATTCGCTGGGCGCGCATGATGCCGTACAGCTTCCGCCACGTGCTACCCTGGCGGATGCCGTGTGGACCGCGATCGCGCCGCCGGCCGAGCTGAGGTCGCGCGAGTACCTGGATTTCGTCGCGCACCGCGTGGCCGGGATCCAGATGTCGTACAGTGGATTCATGGTGATCATGGGGCTCTGCTTCTGGATCATCAACCGGGGCGTCGGTGAGTCCTGGGGTCCGATGGCTCGACCACCGCAAAGCGCTTCAGGCCGGGTGTGGGCCTTCAGGACAGGCCGGCCCCTTTGCCCCCTGTTCTCGTTCCCCACCATCTCCCACCTCGCCCCGGGCCTCAGCACCCTGCTCCTCTCCGCCTTGCCCCGCCCCCAAGCACCCTCCCCACCCCTCCTCCCCACTCCGATCCGGAGCCCTCCCCACTCCTCCCCACTCCACCTCTCCTCCCCACTCCTCCCCTCTCCTCCCCACCCTTCCGCGACCCCAGGCGTGCACCCCGGCACCATGACGGCCCACCTGGGCGCCGAGGTGCTCTCCCTGCTGGCCGTGGGCCTGGGGGGCAGCGGCGCCTGGCGGCGGCACCGCGTGGAGCTGGTGTACGCGGGGGTGGCTGCTCGCACGCTGCAGATGCTGGGGTGCATCCTGGGGTTCATGCCGCACATGCTCAGGGTGAGAGTGGGGAGGGACAGGGGGGCATAGGGGAGGGGAGGCGCAGGAAGCTGCGGGTAGCTGCTTTGGCAACCGGAGGGGGCGCGGGCGGGCGGCCTAGGTTGATCGGCGGCTGCTTCGGGGCACGGCAGAGGTGTTGGCAGAGGGGTGCGGGCGGGCGGCGTGGGTCCAAGGGCCAGCAAGACCACCCAGGCTGGCTTGGCCAGAGGGCGCCGAGGGAGGGCGCTGGGCCTTCACGACGCCCGCCCCCACCGCTCTGCTCCTCCCCCCCCCCCCCCCCCGCACACGCACCGCAGGACTCGGACTGTGAGTCGGGTCGCTGGGTGCAGAAGGTGGTCCTCATCGGCACCCTGCAGGCGGTGTGCATGCAGGTGCGTGCGGGGCCGCGAGAGGGCGCAAGGCAGGGCAGGGCAGCGGGGTGGGATGGGGCGGGATGGGGGCGGCGTGTTGTGGGGCTACCGCGGAGCAAGCAAGCCACTGCATCCGAAGCGTTCAGGCTGCTGCGGTGGTCCACTGATCGCGGTGCTGATGCCCTGCCCGTCCCCATTCTTTGTCCGTCCCCGCAGCCCCCCGTCCTCTCCTTCATGCTCGTCCGCCTGCCGGCGCTGCTGCTCTGCATCCACATCCACGTAAACGTAAGCGCGTGTGGGGGGTTGAGTTGGAATAATGCTCTCAAAGTAATGCTACACTGCTATACATGTGCAAGCCCGAATACCCCCAGGACCGCGACTGGCCCAGCCACCGCATACAGGAGTCAGTGCCCTTGACACCGCTTGGCGGCTGTCCCTGCCGGCAGCTGCCTTACCTGCGGATGATCTGATCGCCCCTTCTGCCCTCTGTGTGCATTTGCAGATGTGCCGTACGCACCTGCCGCTGGTGTACGGCATCATCCTTCACGCCGGCCTGGAGGCCTCAATCTTCATGGTCCTGGCAGTACTGCAGGTGCGCGTGTTGCAATCTGGGCCTGTATGACAGTACGACAGCTGACTGTGTACCCGCGCTAGGCACCTGTCGAGACGACGACCACGAGCGTGCATCCCACGGCCACCCCTGGATCATGAGGAAGTCTCCTCCATCGATCGCCTCACCCTTGCCGCCATTTTGCCTCCCGCTGTGCCCGCGCCCCCACCCCGCCCCTCCGCCGCAGCACCGCCACCTGGAGGCCTTCCGCCTCAGCCGCGCCGCCACCAAATCGCACAAGGGCGCGCCCTCCGCCTCCGCCACCTCGGCCACCGCCGCCGCCGGCCTCGACACCGCCGCCGCTGCCGCTGCCGCCGCCGCCACCGCGCGCAGCTTCGCCCGCCGTACCGGCTCCTCCTGCGGCTTTGACGTCACTGCGTCGCTTCCCACCTTCGCCGCCGGCACCACGCCCGCCGCCGCCGTCGACGCCGCCGCCGGCTCTGCCGCCGCCGCCGCCTACACCGCGTCGCCGTTCACGTCGTGCGCGGCCCCATCCGACCCTACAGACGTGCACCTCAGCTGCCCGGTCATTGCCATCGGACCCCGCCGGGTCGCCAGCCTGCGCCTCGACTTCACCGTCGCGCCTTGCGTGTTGGACGAGCTCCAGGTCAGTTGGGCTCCAGGCACGTGCCTTGTCTGCAGGTCTAGCATGTTGGCGAGACGCCTAGCGAAGAAGCGGCGAGGCAGCCACTGGGTACAGGGGTGTTGGGGAACTGGGAGGGGCCCGGTTGGGCTGGTTCAAGGCAGGTGGAAGGTACTCGCTGCGGGCACCTCGGCGGTTGACGGTTGGATCTGTGCGGTCGTTGACGGTTGGTTGCCCACGTGCAGGTCGTGCTGCGCCACGTGGGCCCCACCGCCGTCGCGTCGGGCCTGCACACGGCCCACTCGGCCCGCGACGTTTCACATTCCCTCGTCGCGCCCGCCGCCGCCGCCGCCGCGCCCGCCAACCAGCCCGCCCCCTTCGCCGCCGAGCTCTCCATCTGCGCCGCCCAGTCGGACGCGCCCGGTGTCGTACACGTCGAGCTGTGGCGCGGCCGCCGCCGTGTCTCTTCATCTCCCGCGCTGCTCGTTGAGGCGCCCAAGCTGGGCCCGGAGCCTCGCGCCCTCGAGATCGTTGACGCCAGCGTGACGTCACCGGTGCCTGGCGGCGCCGCCACGTGGATCCATGACGTGTCGTCGTACACGGCGGGCCTGGCGGCGCAGGGCCACGGCGCCGCCGCCGCGGCCTTCGTGGAGGAGCTCGGCACTTGGCTCTCCCAGGTGGGCCCGTGTGCTGGGCCCGTGTGGGCCCGAGCGATGCCTTGCCCTTTCAAGCCAGCTTGTGCGCCCTGGCTGCTCGAGGGCAGTTTCCCGCTGCTCCCGCGCCCAACCCTCCTCAACCTGATCGATCCGCATCCATAGCTTATTAACCCTCGTACTTGTCGTACCATTCGTACACCACACCGCAGGTGGCGGCGCTGGAGCGCGGCCTGCGCGCCGCCGACCAGCGCGTGGCCAACGTCCTGTACTTCCACGGCAACCCCGCGCTCGGTGGCGAGTACCTGTTCCTCAAGCCCACACACGCTGGCGGCGGCGGCGGCGGCGCTGCCGCCGGCGGCAGCGGCGGCGGCAAGCTCACGCCGCGCCGCCTCAGCGGCCTCGACGGCGCGGGGGCGGCCTCTGCTGACGTCGGCATCAAGGCCATGCTCCTGAGCCAGGTGGGTGGGTGATTGGGTGGATGGAGGGTGTGCGTGGGGCCTAGGCCTGTGTCGTGGCCTTACGATTGAACGGCTGAACACCGTACCCGAGTGACATCCACACGCGCATCCGGCATCCTCCCATGTGGCGCCCGGCGTTGACCCTTTGCGCTTCGCCCCTGCGCTCTGCAGGGCTCCATGCTGCTGGCGGTGGCGGCCGAGGCGGGGTGCTGCGCCCTGGCCGCCCACCTGCTGAGCGCCCTGACGGCGCCCGGCGCCCTCGCCTGCCCCCTGGCCGCCGTGCTCGAGGCAGCCCGCACGCCCCTGACGCAGCTGCCGCTGCTGCACGCCGCCGTGCGGAGCGGCTGCGAGGCCATGGTACGTTGACCGTTGGCCGTTACTGCCCAACCGCTGCTGGCCGTTAGCAGTTGGCGAGTGGCCGCTTGCGGGTTCTCTTCAACCGTATCGGTTCCTTAACATGTCAACACCTTACGCTGAAATCCTGTTGCTCCCAACCACTTGCAGGTTGACCTGACGGTCTCTTGGATGGTGGGTGCCGGCGCTACGGAGGTGTGGTCCATGGAGGCGGCCGTGCAGGCCATCTCGCTCGCCCCGGGCCCCGGCGCCGACGGACCAGACGTATCGGGTGCCAGCGGCGCGGGCTTCCGCAGGTACGGCGGCGGTTGGTACGGGCTGGTACGGCATAGTTCCGCATCGGAGTTCTTGCGAGGGGCGCATTGCGTAAGGGCTCTCAGGGGCTGACGATCTCCTTACAATGGCACTGGCCGGTCTCATCAACTCCCGATTGCGCCCGCTCACTACAACCGCAGGTCGTTGGTACGGCAGCTGTCAGCCGCCGCCAGGGCGGGCCGGGAGGAGGCCGCCAGCCGCACCGCCACCGCCGCCGCCGGCCTGCGCGTGCGGCCGGTCGAGCGAGACCTCACCGCCGGCACCGCAACCTCCGCCGCCACCGCCGCCACCGCCGCCTCGGCGCCGGACCCCACCTCCGGAGGCGACCGCTTCCACGGCACCCCCGCCGCCGCCGTCAACGCCCTCTCCGCGGCGTCCGCCGGCGCGACGACCGCCGCCGCCACCGATGCTGCCGCCGCCGCTGCCGCCGCTGACGGCGTCGCGGATGCCCCGGACGAGGACCTGGGCGCCTTCCGCATCGTATCCTTCCAGGGCCTCCGCCGCGCTTCGCCTCCGCCGCCGCCGCCGCCGCCAGCACCACCGGCCGCCGCGGCAGCAGCCGAGCCCAGGGTGTCCAAAACCGGCGCCGCGAGTGACGACCTCGGCGCCGCACAGGCCGCCCCTGTTTCGGAGGGCGCGGGTGCCAAGACGCCGTCGGGGCCCGCTTCCGCCGAGGCTGCGGCGATGGCTTCCCTGATTGACGGCGGTGTGTTAGTGGTGACGCCCCTGCACCTGGCCCTGGCGCTGGAGGACGGCGGCCGCATGGCGACCCACATCGTTCGCACCTACCCCGAGGTACGCCCCACCCCGCAATTCTTTGAACCTGTGATTGGCTGATGTGCTGACGTCGTTACGACCCGTGTGCGGCGATATATTCTCATACGCTGCCCGCGGCTGCCCGGCAGCTGTCTCAAGTTGACAGAGCCTAAGTGCTGGTTGGCTGAGGGCTGGCCTCATTCCAATCTGTGCGCGGCGATATATGCTTGTGACATATGCTCCCTCCCCTTTACTCCGCTGCGCCCCCCCTCCCGCCCTCTAGGCCTTCGAGGCCTGGCGCCGCCACGCTGCGGAGCTGACCGGCGGCGCGTTCAGCGGGCTATTGGGCTCCCAGACGGGCAGCTCCACGCCCCCCATGATCGAGACCATCCCCGAGCACGCCACCTCCTCCCCCAACAACGTCGTCCCGCTCTACGCCGGCCTCTCGTCAACCCGTGCCTCCTCCACGGGCCCCCCAGCCACGTCCCACAGCGGCCTCACCCCATCCACCAGCAGCCAGGGCCAGCCCTTCCCCGCCGCCAACGCCAGTGCGTTGGTGGGCGCGGGCCGGGCCTACGCCAGCGTGCCGGGCCTGGGCGGCGGCGGCGGCGGAGTGTACGGCACGGGACGAGACAGTATGGACGGGGATACGGCGCTCAACAGCATGAGTCTGTCAGAGGTGGCGTTTCTGGAGGGCGTGCGGTGGGTGGACGAGGAGACGGACTGCACCCGCGGCAACCGCGTGGGGGGCTTCAAGATCACAAAGATGTGAGGGATCTGGATCTGGTTATATTATAGGACATTGGCGGATCATTTTCAGAGCATCGGATGGTTTGAGGGAGTACGGTACACATCCAGCCCGGCCCCTGGATGATCCAGGGGCTGGGACTTCTGATTTAGAAGCTACCTCCATCCCCTGGGAAAGCTGTGCAGAGTCCCCTGTGGTGACGGTTTCAGCTGGAGTGGTGCGGGAATGCATGGCCCCATGGTGAGCTATGGGGCCACACTGAAGCATCGAGGGTCAGTTGCATCGTCCCCAAAGTACGGCAGGACGCTTTCGGGCTGCCGTACAGATCTCAAGGGTGTGCCGCTGCGAAATTGCCGTTGCGGCCTTATGTTGTCACGCACGCCAACTTCGGGCTTGATGGCTGAGTGGTGGCAGCAGGGCGCTCGGCCCGTGTGAGCTGATCTTCTCTCGTTGATCACAAGTTGTCCCACCGCCGTAGTCGGGCAGGAAGGTAAATTAGCATTGGAGAAGCTCCAGAAACGGAGCTGTGAGGGGGCCCAGGCGAAGCGTCCTGGGTTGTATGGGGGGTGTTGGTAACGGCAGGTTGATGCAGGCCAAGGCGGGGCTATGCCTGGAGGAGGCCAATTCGCCCAATGTTACTCGTGTACGGAGGAAGTTTTGGGAAGTACCGGTGAACTCGGGGGAAGGATTAGGGGGCTGGCAGATCAACAGGTGTGTCCGATGTACCGGTGTTGGAGGGGCCGGGGAGGGGTCACACAAGGTCGGCGGCGCACAGGTCTTCCGCCCTTCTGCCTTGCTTGGCTCCAGAACTGGGCATGGTCAGGATGTGCGCGCTGGTCGTCTGAGCTAAAGAAGCTAGGCACCGATTCTGGGGATCCAGGCGGTGATTACCTTTGTTAGATCTACCTAAAGAGAGAGTTTGCGCTTAAACTTACGGGTATGGGCCCGTGTCTCGGCGTGGGGGCCGCTGGCGCCTGTTGGCAGGTGACCATTACCGTGCCTTTGTGTGTTCCCTGCACAGACGAGGAGACTCGTCTGACGCATCCCTTGAGTAAATCGTGTCTTGGGCGCTGATGCGGCTGCCTGAAACGGGCTGTGAGAACAGGCTGGCCTGGCCTCTGCAACCAAGAACCGGGGTGAAGCTGCTGAGGTCTTAAGTTCCACAAGAGCCCTGGGATACCCCTTCTGTGCCTTTCATCTGTCCCATTCACACTTGTATTTCTAGCTAGGGACAATGTGCGTGTATTGTTTGTAGCCAGGCCGCTGTCAGGAGCTGCCTGGAACGGCCGCATGGTGGTTCAGATCCTGGCCGATAGCTGGAGGTTTTGCTGTCAGGCGCGCTGCGGTTATGGAAGTGGTCCCAAAGAGCCCTCGTAAGCCTTTCTCCTCACTACTATCACCGACCTGTTGGCTTCATGGTGCTGGTCATGGCAGCACGGATGATCTTGGAGGCCGGATCCGGGTGCGGGTCCAGGCGGCTGGGGCTCGGGCCTATTGCAAGCCCCAAACGGACCTTCCGGGGTGCCGGCGTGCCGCCGACCTCACAGCGCTAATGCCCAGGGTGGGGGTCGCGCCTCCACCCCTCTCAGTCTCAGCCTTCGAGCCACAGCAACGCTCCCCTCTTGCCCGAGCACTAGGGCTTGATTGGTCTCTTGTGCTGATGGCCATCCCAGGGCCGCACCCGACAACCCAGACAACCATGCATTCCCCGGCCCACTCTGTCGCTATCGGCAGTCCGAATGTTCGGCCAGCTTTCATACCACCCTTCGGCAGGATCGTAGTACGCACCAGCGCCGCGGTTTTCGACTATGACACTAAAATCTGAGGCGTTGGTGGCTCTCTTGTAAACACCTCAGAGCATTCAGACTCTTATAGAGAGGCAGCCATGCGGCGGCCGTACACGAGCCCATGCCGGGCCAGCCGGGCCGGGTGCGGCTCGGGCTGGTTGGGGCCAACCAGGGGGATCATCGGGGGCCAATGCGATCCCTCCCGCGACTTCAGTCCCATTACTACCTGCAGATGGAGGGCTCATCGGCGGGCAAAGCCCATCTACTACCCCTCCCCCTCACCCTGAAGCTCTTTCCTCAAACCCCACACGTGCTACGGTCCTCCTCCTAGTAAGCGCGCCGAGAGCCTGCAACCCCTTCCATCCTGTATCAAGCCGCTACAGAGGCGTTCGGTGTCGACACAAGCAGGCCCTGCGCCCGAGCTATCGCCGGTCCCATGCCCGGAACCGCACTGGTGCTCCGCTGGGGCCCTGCAACGCCCCCCGCCTCTCCAGTCTCCATCTATCGCCGGCCCCACACGTGGTGTGGCTCGTCCTCGTGTCGCTTCAGCAGAACCTTGTAGCCAGAGTCCCCGGGCAGGGCAGCGGGATCGTCGCGGCCGTACGTTGACAGCACTTCGTCGTACCTGTACGGGATGGGAGGCGGAAGTTAAGGTCAGATGGCAGACTGGGAGACCGGGGAAGCCTCGTTGTTTCCTTGCCGCCGCCTCAGCGGCCCGGGCACACCCAAGCCCGAGCGATCGCCCTCGTCGCTGAGCCACCCACCCCTCGATGCCGCCCCACGCCTCGCCCACCCAGCTAGTCTGCCTCCCGCCTGCTACCGCCCCCCTCTCCTCCTGTTCGGCAGCCTGCCATGCCCTTAGGGCCTTCAAACACGCATCATCCACTCACTTGCAGTTGCGGTGCGTGCCCGGCCATGTGGCCAGGAACTTTAGTTCCTCCACCAGCGGCACACACACCTGGGAGGGAAATAGGGTTTTGGGTTTCAGGGTTTCAGGGGTAAAAGAGATTGGAGTAGAGTGGGGGAGGGGCATGACCCATGACGGCGCCGTCGTCAGGGAGGTGCGCAGGCGGGGAGCATGGTCAGCAGTACCGACTAGGCTGGGGACACCGCTTGGCTCGTAGGCCAGGCGTTGGGGCCCCTGCTCGGGGGCCTGGGGGCGTGGAGCCCAAAAGCACTCTTGAACGAGCCCCTCGTACCTTGCGCTTATCGCAGCTCGTTGTATACCTGCGGAGGCGGGGGGGGGGGGAGGATTACGGTAAGGCCAGGTTTGGCACGCCAGGGGCCCCGCATTGGTGCTCCACCGCAGGGGCTGATGAGGCCACCCAATGTACTGCCCTGTGGCATCGTGGCAACCCGCCACACGTATGCGCCTGGGTTGGCAAGTCCCAACTGCGCAAACCGCTAGACGCCTTCACGCAACACGCCGCCGCAACAAATGTGTGGCCCCTTCCTCGCGACCATTCCCCCGACTTCGCAGCCTCACTTCATGTGCTTCCCCAGCTCCGAGAGCAGGCGGAAGATGTAGCAGAGACGCGCGGAGCGGTTCAGGTTGCGCAGCGCAAAGGTCTGCGCGGCCTGCGCTATCTTGTGGGCCTCGTCATCGTTGGCGCGTGCCCAGTCAATCATCTGGAGTCGAAGAGTCAAAGGCGGAGACGTGTTGGGCATGGGGTGGATGTCAGTTCCGTACACAAGTGGTTAGGGTGGTTAAGGCGTGCGCCACGTGCGTGCCTGCCGTACCGACCTCAATGATGTCGTCCTTGTGCTTGACCATGTACGGCACGTAGTGCACCCACTCCTCCATCGCGGGGTAGTACCAGCCGTACACGAACCCTCGTGCCTGTGCGGCGATGTACGGCAATGCGGGGACGACGTACCAAATGCTCACGACAGGCGAGGAAGGGCTGTGGCCGTCAGGTGCATGTAGCCATGATACCGATGGTGCTGAAGATTGCAGGCCGGCATGAAGCGGAGACGTCCAGTGCTTCAACGCAATGCCCGCCCTCGACCCACCTTGAGGATGAGTGACCCGAGCACCAGGTACTTGTCAAACTTGGAACTGATGGACCAGCCTGCGTGCAGGGTCGGGCGGAGGTGGTGTGACGTGCTAGGGGCCTACGGCATGTGGATCAGCAGGGCGTAGGGAGCAGGCCTGCAGTAGCTTTGGAAGGGCGAGTGCGAGCTAAAGCGCCACGAGAGGGACTCGTGCTGAGCTGGGTTCAAGGGCGGCGCACTACAGAGAAACACGTGATGGAGCCTGGGCCGCGCGCATCGGCGGGGAACCGCTGTGGCCGGCATGGTACGACCCCCAAACGTGCGCCATAGCGCTGACGCCTCTTGATCCCCACCCAAGAGATCAACCCTTCACCGCCACGCTCACCGTCCGTAGATACGATGTACCGGTATTTGTACTGCTCGTTGAGCGGTACGGAGCCCGCCTACGAGAGCACAACAGAACATGGCATCGAAGGGAGCACTCACTTGAGTGACGGCCCGGAGCGGCACAACAATACCAGTCCGCCGCAGCGACATCCTAATACGCCTTGAGGCGGGGGCCCCTGGATTCGAACGTGCTATTGCTACCGCCGGCCTGCGTCAGCACTCCCGTCCCTCCCACCTTGGCCCCGCCTGCCAGCTCGTGCCCTAGCGCCGCCGTCAGCATCTTGTCCGTGTGGTTCTTGTACAGATCTGCCAAGGCACGGAAGGGGATAGGGACGGGGAAAGCGTCTCATACAACGGAGAGGCACGTCCGGCAAGCCACAACCGGGCAAGGGCTTCGTCATTCCGCCAGGCCAGGTAACAGTCACGGCCAGCGGAGGGCAGGCGCCGGGGCCCGACCCACATGAGGGATGCACACTGAGGCCCCGAGGCCTCGAGACCCCAACGTGTTCCGCCCCGTCCCCGCCAACTCACTGCTGAGGTACTCGCGCGGGCAGGGCACGGGGGAGCCGTCCGTGAAGGTCACCGCCGTACCGCCGTAGTACCAGGCACAGAACACTGCGGCGCAGCGGAAATGAAAGGGGGCCAGCAGGTGATTAGAGTCAAGCGACGTACTAGTTCTCTGCAGGGCAGTGGCGCGGCGCACGTGACGGCTGGGAGCTTCTCTGCACGTATGACCCCAGCTGCGCCAGGCGCCGCTCACCGTTCCATCTCCCGAAGCCGACCTGCGGGTTTAAAGATGAAGAAAGGGGCGGCAGGGTTTGAGGGTCTGGTACCAGTAGACAGCCGGGCGCTGGAGAGCCTACCCATCTGCCCCGTGCTTGCCTTTTCCCGCTGGTCCCAGGGCGCCTCCATCATCATATCGTTCATCTGGGCAGGGGAGGAGTGGGCGGGCGTGTGGGCGGGGGAGCAGGGCATTCCGTGGCGCGGCAAGGATCGGGGGCTGCATCTGCAGCGCAAGCACTCTTGTCCAACGTGCGTGTGGCTACGTGCGTGGCTCCGGACTGTTAGAACAATGCCCTGAGGCGTCCTTGACCGTTACCCTTCCCACCTGTGACATGAGAACGTCGAAGCTGTCCTTGGGGCACCTGCGAACAATGAAGGCCGGGATGGGTGCAACGATCGTACTAAGCGAAATGACTTACATGGCGTCGCTTGCCAATGAGCCTGTCAGTAGTGCTACACCTTGCACAGCTGACGCCGTATCCGCGCCGTATCTGTGCCGTACCTGAACGCCCCGCTGTACGGCACCACCATGGCTCCATTGCCGGGGAAGGTGGCCCAGGCCAGGATGGGCGGGAGCTTGTGGGGCGGGAAGGGCCAGGATGCCGCCGTGGGGGCCTCGGCCGTGGGCTTCAGGTTGGTCTCTGCGGGGGGGTTGTCGTCGTGCCTTGAGGGCGACCGAAAGGGGGAGAAGAGGGGACGTGAGAGGTGGAGCTGGGCAGAGCGGGTGGTGAGGACCCAGCACAGTATGCCAGACCCACCCACCAGTAGGCAAACTCCAGGTCTGGAAGCCTGAGCGGTTAGAACGCGGGAAAGCGGTGGAGGAGTGGGGTCAGCACGGCAGACACAGGTGGGTATCGCACTTCCCCGGGCCCTGGGCCTCCCTCCATGCTGCTGCGCAAGCATACGGCTGGGTCCCCATGCAGCCCCTATCGAGTCCGATGCCATGCTGAACAGCCCGCGTCCATCACCCCAGCAAGGGCAGGGCATCCCGTGGCCACCGGAAGACACTAGGTCCTGAGCGGACCCTGCGTCTCTGCGTTCGCACCGCCCCTGAGTCTCACTTGTACAGCTGCGCGGCGGGCCGGGCCGGGGCAAGGGATGGGCAGAGGTCAGGATCCTATCGCTTGCAGTTTCCCCGAAGGACCCAGCGGAAGTGGCATAGCAGAAACTGTAGCGCATGGCTTGCGGCCCATACACTCCAGTTCCTCGGCTTGCCATGCACAAGCCCCTTCCCTCGGTCATAGCCGCCGCCGCCAAGCCTCCCTGTCCAGACCTCAACCCCTGTGCTTCTCGCCCCAGCCCTCATCCCCGACGCCCCCCTTTCGCCCACCCGTCACCCGTCACCCCCAGCCCCCAGCCCCGTGCTTGGCTCGTGCCCTGGGCTCCGCCTTGCGACTCGTTCAACCACACATCACGGGCCCCACCCCATCGTGCGCCCGCCCTTGGTCCCACTGGGCCGACATTTCCCTGCATGCACACCAACGCCATGGCCTGTCCCAACTGTAGGCCCCACGGCTCTGGGCCTGCCCTGGGCCCGCCCACCTGGCTGACTTCGTACAGCTCCACCAGGAAGCCGATCAGCTCCACCGCCCCGAACCCATTGACGGGCATGAGATTAGTCACCTGCGGGCCCCGAGGCAGCCCGGAGGCAGACACATGTGGGGTTTTGGGAGAATCACGGTTGGGCCTGTGCGGAATCCCGGTACGTGTTGAGAGTGAAAGTGGAGGTGCCGGGTCACGGAAGAGGATGGCAAGCAGCGGGCAGGGGAGGGAAGAGGCCCCAGAGGCGGGAAGCTCCGGCCGTCGCACCACCCCTAGCCCCCTTCCCTCGCGTCGGCAAGGCAAGCGGGCCGATAGTGGCGCCCGCAACTCTTCACCAGGCTAAGCCCGAGGCTAGCAAGCGGGGGGCTCCGGTGTGGGTCGGGCACTCACGTAGACAACGCCATCCTTAATCATCAACTTCTGCGCCTTGATGCACGCATGCATGGTCGCCTCCTTCTCGCACTTGTTGTGCAAGGAATCCACGACTTCTATGTTGATGCCCTCCTTTGCGAAGATGGCGGTCAGGTTCTTCGTGCTGCGCGAGGCAGAAGTCGCGGGTGTGCGCGAGGGGTGCCGAAGGTGGGGAGCGACAAAGCCGGGGTATGACACGAACCCTGTGCCCCAAGGCGGCACACGTGCCCTTCCCGGCCCCTGACCCGGCACACGCGCCCTTCCCGCCTCACAGCTGCTCTATGACGGGGTGCAGCAAGTCACAGGTAGTCCGCTTCTCGGGCCTCCACTCCTTGTGGTTGGCGATGGAACCTGGCCCCGCTCCCCGTACCGATGGAAACAGGACCGCCAGGCCTAAGATGAGGGCAGCTGCCCATGAGTGCAGCCTCAAGGAGGAGGCCTTCATTGTATGGATGGTGCTAGTCGCAGCGTTGGGGCCCCTCAGGCGGAAGGAAGCTGCATGTTGCACTTGGAGTCGCGCTCTACGCGGTATGGTCAGAATGTAGATCAAGCGACTGAAGCACCAGCGCAATCAAACGACAACGAGCTGGTCACTGCAGTCTGCAGACAGCGCGCTATATGTCCGATCGCGGGGTGCAGTTTGCAGCGCCCGGGATGATACCCGCTGTGCGCATCACCCTGCTGTAATTGCATCACTTGTTTGCCACTTCTGTTCACAGCGACTGCACGTTTCCCGCCACGGTCTCGAAATCGTGACATGGACTGGCAGCAGAGCCGCAAGCGCACGGCTGACGGCCATCCCAAGAGCTAGCTCAGGCCACTCGTGCTCTACAGGTTAACTTGACCGTCGCCGGGCTACGCAACATGGACATGCGCGCCAAGCTGCGATCGCCGACAGACAGCTGCAGCTGACGTGGTCGCGCGTAAATGCGGGTGCCACTCTGCCGATGAGCTCCTTGACTGCGGCCCTCTCTGGGCTGCAGGAGCAGCGGCGGAGGCGCCTGGCCGTGGGGGCACTGCTCGCCGAGTACGCCCCTGAGCAGCCCCAGCGGGCGGTGCGCAACGCACAGCGGGCGGCCGAGAGGGGCGAACCAGCCAATGCATCCCTGGACCCTGATGAGACTGACGGCGCTGCCGCCGCCACCACGGTCAGCGGGCTACCGCGCCGCCTGCCTCTGTCGCAGCAGGCCGCCCTCGCCGCCCTGCGGCGGTCCCACCCCACGGCCGTACTCTGCACGCAGCCCCGCCGGGCCCTGCTGTCGCACGTCGGCTCCGCACCAGCCAGCGGCGGCCGTCGCGCGTGGCACAAGCTGCTCCCGTGGCTGCTGCCCGTAACCACCTCCTCGCCACCACCCAACAGCCTATGCGACCCACGTGCTCCCGGGCTGCCCGCGCAATCCACCCGCCACGACAGCACCGGCCCACAGTCACCCCCATGCGCAGACCCCGCGCCCACCAACTCCAACGCGATTGCCGGCGACCTTCTGAACAGCAGCGACACCGCTGCAGCACGGGAGGATGCCTCCGCACTTGCCGGCGCGGAGGTCGAGGCCACCGCAAGCATGGTCCTGTGCCTGCTAGCCCACGATCCCAACCTGGAGCCGGACCCTAACGCCAGCAGCACACGCGCAGACGAGCCTGCCGCCCACGACACCAAGTTAGGAGGCTGGGACTGCGACCACCTCACCCAACCGGCGCCCGGGGAAGAGAAGCAGGTCACGGACTTGTGGCAGAAGCTTGCGCGGGCTGGCATCGTGCTGCAGCTGCAGCGGGGGGGACCAGTCGAGTCCGGCGAAACGGCAGACCTGGAGCCTGCGGCCGCATGGTTGGGGAGCCTAAGGCCAGAGCACATGACGACAATGATTAAACAGGCGATGATGGTGCAGCAGCTCGTGTGCGACATGGCTGCGCGTGTGGACTCGGTCACTTCGCAGCTGCCGCCAGCCCTGGCCTTGCGGTGCCAACCCAATGCATGGCGGCGGCTGGACATGCCGGCAGCGGAGGCCCTGGCGGCGTTCAGGGCGGGGGGCGTGATCGGGGCGGAGCTGGAGCCAGGGCTGGAGGCCCGGTGTACTCAGCTGCTGGAGCTGGCAGGGCGGTCAGAGGAGGTGGAGCAGGTGGGGTGTGGGAGCAAGTGGAACAAGGTTCCTGCCCTGAGCTCTTGTGGCCCGCTCGCCCCAGTGCTTACGCTCCCGCTGCCACGGCCCTACGTCCAGGTGGCGAGGCTTGCGGTGTGGTGCAGGGTGCTGATGGAGGTCGAGGGCATCCTGCCGGCCGCGCGGCCCCTAGTATGCGCTGCCGCGGGCGCGTGTTATCGCGCCCTCGAGGTGAGTCTTGATTTGTCATTGTGTGCGTGTGTAGTTGGTGTCGCGGTTATCAGCCCAGTGTTGCGTGTGACTTGGTGGAAGGGCATTGGGCAAGTCTGAAACTCTCGGGACTCAGGTCAGATCAGCGGCCTCCGTGACACGGAAGCAGGCGGGGCTCGCGGCCGCCGTCGTCCGTAGGGGGCACGCAGGAATGCCGCACCTTTTCGGGGCCGCATACATGCTGGACGTCCGGGGACCTGCCCCAGAAGTCAGGACACGCCGCGGCTCCTCAACTCGCGTTGCGGTCCTCCCCCCGCTTCCCTCGCCTGCGCCAGGTCATTCAGTCGGCTTCCTACGCAGTATCAGCCTCGCTACTATACTACGAGCTCTGTGCTGGCGTCATGCCCCCGAGTCCCGGACAGAGACAACAGGCGGCCGCGCTGAACGCCACGCCGTTGTCCATCGACCACCTACAAAGCGTCATTTCTCGCCAACTGGAGCATCCCGCCATACCTTTTGCCTGGGCGCAACACCTGTTCATGCTGCGATCCGGCGATACGGACGCGAGCCATGCAACGGAGCGGTACGTCTGCACCCTCGACCTTGGGTTTCTGTCGCCCAAGGTTCGTGAGCGCATGGCTCGGGCCAACCAACAGCTTCCTGGACAGACACCGGACGCAGCCAACCTAGACGCCCAAACCGCTGGAAGTGGTGGCGGCTCCGCACACGGTCCGTCAGCGCCGCGGGCGGCACCGCTGGCGGAGGCGAAGGAGCCGGGGGTGGCGGAGAAAGCGGCGGAGGGCGAGCCCCTGCAGCTGGGACCGGCCGAGGTGCAGTTGGCCCGAGATATCGTCGCTTTGGTCCGGGAGCTGGTGCTGCAGCCGGACCTCAGGGCCCTGCGGGAGAAGGACACGCCTCCGGGCAAGGGCCCAGCAGCCGCTGACGGCAGTAGCGGTGGCAGTAGCAGTGGGCGCGCGTGCGCAAGCCACAACGGTGGCCGAGAGGAGGGCGAGGCGGACCCGCGTCCTGCACCCCCTCACGGGCAGCAGGACATGCCGCCGCCGATTCGCTACACCTTGCCGTCGCCGGAGGCTTGCGTGGTGTTGACGCTGGCGCTCCTGGTGCCCAACCAGTTTTTTGCCATGCAACCGGCCGTGTTGACGGCGGCAGCAGGGGGAGCGGGGGCGAGCGGACGAGCCGGAGCCAGCGGAGGAAGAGGGCACGGGCGAGGACATGTCCAGGCAACCCTACAAGGGCCCGTGAGTATTACGCAGTGGGGAAGGAGGGAGTGTAGGAGGACGGAGGAAAAAGGGGACGGGAGCGTCGCCGCACTTGCTTTGGACGAAAGCGCAGGCAGCTCACCGGCCTCCCTCATCCCAGCGCGTGAGTAGCCCGGATGCCCGCTCCTGCTGCAGGCTGAGACCGTCGGCGCTCTGGACCTGGCCTTGTGGAGAGGCTTTTGTGAACCAAACATCGGAGACCCTGCCGGCCCCTTCGACCGCAAACAGCTTAAGATCTTCCTCGTCCGGGCGAACGGCAGGTGAGGGCCGGCAACGGTAGCTTGGTTTACGGAATACCCAGCCGTTTGCGGGTACGCAGGGGTTGGGTCCGCGTCCACTCCTCATTAACCGCTCCTGCGTGGTTCCGTGTCTCTGATCTGTTATAGTGTCGCAACCGAGGCGAGGGAGCTCTCGAGCCTCCTGCTCAAGCGGCGGCAGTGCTTCTGCTGGGTCCAGGGCGAAGGCGTTGCGGGCGTTTGGAAGGCGCTGCAGGTGCTGGCGAAGGTGAGGCGGCCGGCGAGGGGCGGGCGAGAAAGGCAGTGGCAGTAGGTGGGGCAAGATGCCAGTGCAGAGGCCAATGGCGCGCTTCTGTCTGCAGCTGTTGCGCCCTGCCCCTATAAACCGTGTGAGCATGGACACTGGAGCACTGCTGCACTGCAGAGAGGGGGGCCGCAAACGACTCCGCTTCTTCTGGGCAGCTGCACACCACGACTCCAGCTTGGCGCAGGCCGTCCACCTGCCCACTCATGACCAAGACCAAACCCGTTCCCATCTTGCCCGCCCCAGGTTCGAGCCGAGATGCTTGCGCTGGGGCGGGACCTGGCGGCAACCGTTACGTGCGCGAGCTGCTTCGGAGATGGCTCGAGCGAGCTTGAGTTGGCTGCTCAGGAGCAACGCGAGCGGGAGCGGGCTGCTGCGGAGGAGGAGCGGCACGCAGGGAAGCACGCCAAGTCGGGCACCGCAGCACCTCCGGACCTTGTGCCCACCCCGGCCGGGCTCAGCATGCGCGCTGTGGCAGAACGCATGTCTCTGTGTCTTGCGGACTTGGCAGGACTGCCTCCACCGGGTGCCCTGGTGGCTCCAGACCAGGCGGTCTCGCCAGAGCAGGAGCTGACGTGGCAATACAGTGCGGAGCAAAACGCGTGCCGGCTGCTTCAGCGCCTGCTGTGCAAGGGCGAGGGCGGGGGCCCGAGCTACCGGGACCGGGTGCGGGTGGAGTTTGCGGTGTTCGAGTGCGGGCTGGGCAGGCCGCACGAGCCAGTGCTGCCGCCCATTCCGGAGAAGAGGAGGCTGGAGGGGTTGCGGATGGCGCTTGGGGTGGGCACGTGAAGGATTGCTACTAACGTACCGTATACTTACCGGTATGTGCATGGTATGCTTTGCATGTACAGAATATTAATCCAACCATTCATCTTTCTGTCTCGGAAACAGAGTACTGCTGCAATGTGCGGATACTTCTAGAGGGCTTTCACGCCCACCACGCGGCATAGCTGCACGCATAGCGTTGCCCCTGCGTCACGGAGACGTTTGGGGGCTTGACACACGGCCGTCATCTTTGGGAGTGCCAGAGGCAGAGAGGTCAAGAGACTCAAGACGAGGTTTCCTAGCAGCGGGTGGCTCTGTTGCCGGACCGGCGCTAGTGCGTGTGTGCGGCCGGAACTACTCAAGGCTTGAAGGGCAGGACTGGCGCGATGGCTTGGGTGGACATGCACACCAGGGCGCACCCGCTAGGAGCCTAGGAGAGGGTGCTCAAGCGGGCAGAGGCTGGTTGTGTGGCCGCGAGGACCGGGACAGGAGCGGGTTTGCCGGAGGGGTGGGGACCCCTCCGAGCAGGCCCACACAGGCCCGCCTGCTGACCCAGGGTTCATACCGACGGGAACTTCGCTGCAGTATTCCAGAGTTGAGCACCACTGTTTCATGCATCGGTAATCTATGCTTCACCCCTTTCAACGCTGTGACCTGCGCTGTCGACCGACGCACAAAGGCTTGTGCAGCGACACCACAGAAGCCAGCATCGACACATTGCGAGCAACAGCAGCACAACCTGAAGGCAAGAATACGCGCCATACCGCTCGCTATGTCTTGTGAGACAAGAGACAGCTTCAAAACTTTCCGAAGTGCAACTCTTCCCCGCAGCCTCTTTAGGAACCGCAAACCTTACGTGAATTACTTACATATGCAGTGAGCTGGTGCTCCTGCGTCAGCTCTGCAAGATTGGACATCCAGAGTCTGCGCGGGCTCGAGCGCGACCGCTACGCTGCCTTGAGGCGGCGTCGCGTCGGATGCAGAACTCGTCACCATGAGCGCTGTTGCGGCGGTGCTGCTGCGACGGCAGGAGCAGCGGCGGAGGCGCTTGGTCGTGGGGGCGCTGCTGGCTGAGCACGCTGCGGAGGAACCCCAGCGTCCGGCCAACGGCCCTCCAGCTCCTGCGGTGAACGGAGGCCCAGATAATTCGGCCGATCAGGCAGCGGCTGCGGGGCATCATGACGGCCCATGCGCTGGCTCCAGTACGGGCAGCCAGCCGCTGGCCGCCTCAGCGCAGGCCGCCCTCGCCGCCCTGCGGCGGACCCACCCCACGGCCGTACTCTGCACTCGGCCCCGCCGGCACCTGCTGTCGCTCGTCGGCTCCGCACCAGCCAGCGGCGGCCGGCGCGCGTGGCGCAAGCTGCTCCCGTGGCTGCTGCCCGCAGCGGCCCCGCAGGACCCAGCTGGCGGCAGCGCCGAAGGTGGACTCACAGCCGCCAGCGTTGAACGCCACGGCCCTGCGGCTGGGACCGACGGCGAGGATGAGTCATCGGACGAGGGCGTAGGTGACATGGTGGCTGCGGAGCTAGGGGACACGGTCGCCACCATCGCTCGCCTCTGGGCACATGATCCCGCGCTTGAGCCGGGCCCCGACGCGGCGAGCCTCCAGCCGACGCCGACGCCGGGCGCGCCCAGGGCGGACGTTCTGCAGTGGTGCTGCGATTGCCTGGTGACGCCGGCCGCGACCGAGCAGCGGACCGTGAAGAGCGTGCGGGGCTTGCTGTGCGACTTCTTCGCCGTCATGAGCTCCGAAACCCAGCCCCGCCCGGCTGTGCGTGTGGCCGCCACAAATATGGTGGAAGACCTCATGCGTAGCCTGGAGTCCAACCTCGCCATGCAGAGGCGAATTCGGGAGGAGGTGGAGGATGATGACAGGTTGCGCAAGGAAGCTATAAACACCTTTGCTCGTGACCGCAACCTGGAGTGCTCTGTTGGGCGCTGGAGGGAGTTGGACGTGCCGTCGAATACCCTGGCGACATGGTTGCAGCAGGCAGGCTATGTGGAGGCTCTCGGGCCGCACGGCTTCGACCGATGGAAGCGGCTCCTAACGGCAGTGGGCTCGGTGCAAGGAGCGGAAAAGGTGCGTTCAGGGGCGGCCACAGAGTCCTGCGAGCTTTCTTGCACGAGCTGAGCTGCCATCAGCAGCTCTGCAGCACGCTTGGGGTCTGTGCGAGTGGTCACCACGTCTGGCCCTTCCGTTTCAGGTGGCTCGGGCGGCGCTGTGGGGTTGGGTTATGCTGGTGTGCGAAGGCATGCTGGTCCCCACACGGCCGCTGGTCTGCGCTGCAGCAGCGGTTGGCGTGCGCGCCCTGCAGGTAGGGCCCTACCTCGATACGTCTCTGCACCAGTACCCGTGTCGGCGTCTCTTTCCGCTTTCTTGGGCTTCGCACTTGTTGCTAAAGTAGGGTCAGCACACCCTCACCCCTGACCCTGCCCTTCCTCTCAGGCCACGGTGGATGCACCCGTCTCCGCAACCTTTCTGTACTACTGCCTGTGTGCGGGCACTATGCCCGACAGCCCGGTCGAAGCGGACGCTGCGGCTGAAACCACGCCGGGCGCAGGCCCACTATCCTTGGAGCACGTCCATTGCGTGATCAGACGGTTCAACGACCACCCGGGCATTGCCAGGGCCTGGGCGGACCTCTTGTTCTGCAATCGGGCCGGCGGGCAGCTGGGTCCAATGGGCGAGAGCAAAGAGCGAGTGATCCACGCCGAGTTCGCTGACCTGGTCCGCCAGTTTAATGGCGATTTGGTGGATGAACTCGAGGGCGAAGCGGGCGCCTCAGCCCGCGGCATGGGTGCCGACGACGGCGGCGGCGGGCGGGGCCGTGGCGGTGGCGCCGGTACCGGCGGAGGTGCGGCGGAGGCGGTTGGCGGAGCGCAGGCGGCCGAGCGCCGCGCAGCCGAGGCGGACAGCGGCGAAGCGGTGGACCTGGGGCCCAACGAGAGCCAGCGGGTGTCCGAGCTGCAGTCGGCGCTGAGGGAGCTGGGGGCCCAGCCAGAGCTGCCGGCACCTGCGGGCACCGCGGCGCCAGGCCCAGCCCCGGGCCTGGGCCTGGGCCTGGGCCTGGGCCCGGGCCAGACGTCGGTGCCTCCGCCAATCGCGTACGCGCCGCCGACGCCCGAGGTCGCGACGGTGCTGGCCGTGGTGTTGATCGCACGGATGAGGGACAGGAAGGGCTTCACGCTGCAGCCCTGCGTGCCGGGCTCGGCAGCAGCCGGCGACAGGGCCCAGGCGAGTGGCGCGGGAAGCGGGGGGCCTGGTTGTGTTTTGAGGGGGGTAGCAAGGCACTGAGCCCGGTAGAGAGGGTCCCTCGCACGAGCTCCGGCCTGAAACTGGCTTAAGTGTCTATCTGTCTGCGGGTTGACGCCTTGCATGACGTACATGTCCCAGATGCTGACGTGGACCGTTACGGTACCTCCCTTGCGCATATGGCACCGCAGGCTGGGGCCGGGGGCGCCGCGGGAGCCCACGCGGGGCCGGAGCTACATCTCTGGCGCGGCCGCGAAGGCCTGCCCGACGTCCATGGCGCCACCAGCCATTTCAGCGGCATGCAGCTCAAGATCCTGCTCATAGCCGCAAACAGCAGGCAAGTTTCAGCGGTATGACTTGGGCCCGCTCCTGCGTCTGGCGGTTGTCATCTGGTCTGCACCCCACCTAGCTGACAACTTCAATGTTCAACTATCCGTGCGCCCTGTTGCCTGTGTTCCACTGTTTCCTTGTAGCATGGCGACTGAGGCCAAGGAGGTCTCCGCGGTGATGCTCAAGCGGCGGCAGTACTTCTGCTGGGTCCAGGGCGAGGGCGTGGTGGGCGTTTGGAAGGCGCTGCAGGTGCTGGCGAAGGTGAGTCAGGGTCGACGAGGGTCGGGCAAGGAACAAGACGCACGATCTGAGGCCGGGTTCGGTTCACACGGGCCCCTGCATCCTCATGCTAGGCCTCCTGGGTCTCCCAAACTCCCTTTCCGCTGCCCCTTTGCCTCAGGTGCGGGCCGAGATGCTGGCGGTCGGGCGAGACCTGGCCACGTGCCCCGTTGCAACCAAGTGCTGCGGCGACGGCACTGGCGCCGACGAGGTATTCGCACACCAGGAGCGCGAGCGGCACGCGGAGGAGCTGAAGAAGGACCCGGCCAAGGCCAAGGCCGGCAAGGCCCCCGCCGCCGACGCGCCGCCGCTCGTGCCGCGCCCCGCCGGCGTCTCCATGACCGACCTGGTGCAGCGGTTGGACCTTCTGTTGGAGCGGTTGGCGGCCATGCCCGCGCCCCTGCTCGGCCAGGCGGCGCCCGCCGCGCCCATGTGGGGGGCGGTGCAGAAGGAGCTGCGCTGGTGCGCGCAGGTGGAGACGGACTTGTGCCGCCTGCTGCAGCGCCTGCTGTGCAAGGGCGAGGGCGGGGGCCCGAGCTACCGGGACCGCGTGCGGGTGGAGTTTGCGGTGTTCGAGTGCGGGCTGGGCAGGCCGCACGAGCCCGTGCTGCCGCCCATGCCGTCGGCGTCGGAGAAGAGGCGGCAGGAGGAGCTGCGGAAGGCGCTCGGGCTGGGGAAGTGAGGGGCCGGACGCTGCCGGATGTAGCGTGAGCCGTCATGGTGGGAGCGCTCATTGGTGCTGGACACGTGCGTGCGACTTATCGTGATCATGTTGCGATGCGGCGTGATGTGGGTTGACGGGGCCTTGCTGGGTGACGCAGCTGACGGAGCTGACATCTGTAAAGGAGCTTTCAACGGCCGAGGGGTTCTGTGCTCGCAAGGGGCCGTGCAGCGTAGTCAGGACGGCCGAGGGGTGCCCGAGTCCAGAGTCCAGAGCTGCGCCCGGGGCACGCGCCGCTAAGCTCCCAAGCTCCGGCCCAGCCTCTAAGCGGCCACGGCCAGGCCCCTGGCCAGGCCATGCAGGGGCCATGCTCTACAGAAGCAGCGGGATCCCAAGTTCCTTACGGAGTCCCTGGTGCCCCGTCACGCCCCATGCTTGCCCATACGCCCGTGCGCCCGTGCCAGGCCGTGCCCGCGTGCCGTGCATCTCGTGCGCCTCCATAGCGCAAGGCAGCCTCTGCGTCTATGCGAAGGCCCATGCATACGTTAGCTTGGACGATACTAGACTGAACACAAGCTTGACTAGACTGAACACAAGCTTGCGAGCCGAAAATTGTGCCCATCTCGGGTAGCAGAAAGGAGCACAAACCAGGGTCCTCCGTTGCCTCAAACGACACATTCGTCATTTCATGTGATTTGTGGGCCCATTCCCATCGCCGAGGCTACCTATGCCGGGACATCCATGTCGACGAGCACAGCTGCAGTCAGCCCGAAAGAGCATTCGGGCAGCTAAAGCTGTGACGGGAGCTGCCGCTGTATCCAGCGGTGAGCTCCGTGGCAGCGGGTCTGCTTGGGCGGCAGGAGCAGCGGCGGAGGCGCCTGGTCGCAGAGGCCCTGCTGGCTGAGTCTGCCGCTGAGCCGTCTCACGCCAGGGGCAAGGCCGGGAGTGGCGCAGAGGCGAAGGGGCGCGCTGCGGAGGCACTGACGGAGGCCGGGCCGGGGCATGGCGGCAGCGGCAGCGGCACCTGCGCCGGGGGGCCCCGGCTGTCCCCGTCCCAGCAGGCCGCCATGCTTGCGCTCTGCCACTGGCACCCCACGGCGGCGCTGGCAGCCAGGGCCAAGGCCCGGAGGCGGCAGCCCCTGCTGATCCCCAGCACTGGCGGAATTATGGTTGTCAACTCTTCCGCCGCCGGAACTCTCGCCCGGCCGCTGGCCAAGCCCCTGCCCTGGCCGCGGCCTCCTCCTTCCATCTCTCCGTTCGCCCCCAGCCCAACTCCCCACGCTTCTGAGCCTCCTCGCCACTCTCCAGACTTCGGCTCTCCTAGCGCCCCTCCCCTGTTCCCCACCGCTTCTGCCGTACCGCAACAGCGACCACCAACGGCGATCGCCACCGGAGAAGGGCTGCGGGCCCTGGCCCAGCTCGAGGCCGCGCTGCTGACGCTCCACGGCGATGTCGGGCCGCTCGTGTGGCCCAACTTCTTCGCCGATGACAGCCGCGACGACGAACCCCCCAGCAGCAGCAGCTGCACCGCCAGCAGGAAGGACGGCGAGGAGGGGGGCAGCTGCGGGGAGTGCGGGGAGGAGCATGGCAGCGTCACGCTACAACATCCGTGCGGCCGCCTTCTATGCTCACCACCCATACCTGAACGCGTTGACAGTCGATGGTGAGGCGACGTGCGTGGATTCCAACGAGCTGCGGCGCAGGCTGGAAGCGTGGCTGGGCGGCGGGGTGGCGGCGCCCAGCGGCCGCGGCGGGGCGGCACCCAGCCGAGGCGGCAGCTCGAAGCTGTTGGCCCGTGTATGCGAATACTGCCGACCCAGATGGAAAAACCTGCTGTACGGTGTCGTACACGAGCCGCATCTGGAGGCGGCGGTTGAGACGGTGAGGGACTGGCATGGCAGCAGTCGCGGGCAGCAGAGTTCGCCTGGTGCGGGGCGAAGGGTTGCGCTAGCTGTGCGTTATGAGGTGTTGTCAGGGGGACACGGTTGCGTCCGACCCACATAACTATTGCCGCGTGCTCTACCGCCAGAGCCTCTTATTCGCTTTTGCGCGCTGACCCACACCACCTTCCTCTTGACTCCCAGGTCAAGGGCGCCGCACTGCTGGGCCTGATGCTCCTGGCGCCCGGGATCTGTCGTGAGGCGGTGTGGTTTTACGAGCCGGTGACCTGCGCCCTCGTCTATGGCCTCATGCAGGCATGCCAGGTGGGGGGTTTGCATGGTTAGAAACGGGCATCACGCAGGGGGCAACGTGTGGGCCAGGGGCAGGGGGTAGCGCAAGATGGAGGGCAGTTGATGTGGCCTTTTCGGTTGCGCGCTTCGGCCGGCCGACCTGCGCCGCAATCAGAACTTCCTTGACCCCGCCGGTCACGGTTCGGAGTAGGATCCTGCCGCCACGTGCTCTACCGTGATGCCATCTTACCCTCTGCGGCTGCTGCGCGGCGTGCACCTCCTGCCTCAGGACCTGAACCCTGGGGCGGCGACGTTCCCGGGACTCATCGCTGAGGTCCTCGATGACGCCTGGCTGGCCCCCGCCCGCCGGAGCCGCAGCTTCAGCACAGCCGAACCTGGGTATGGCGCCGCTGGCCGCGCGGACGATCTGGAGGAGAATGGCATGGGCCTTCGGGCCCTTGTGCAGCTCACGGCGTACTGCCCGTCGGTACCGCTTGCATGGGCCCGCCTACGGGAAGCCTACATGAGGTGAGCGGCCCGACACACGGTCCAGACGATCACACGGTCCGACGCTAGAGGTGATGGCGATGAGGCCCGGCCGGTTGGTGGGCGGGCCGCGTCGCTGGCTGAGAGCACCATTGCTCGAGTGTCGGTACCTGATTTACGTGAGGCGGGGCAGGTGCTTGCGAGGTGTCGCCGTGACGTTCGATTCTGTGCCGGATTCACACGTACCGTCCCCTCTTTCGCGACTTCCACAGCATGGCCAGCGGTTGCACGGACAGTGACGAGGACGAGGAGGCGCCCCAGGGTCCGGCTACAGCCGAGGAGGCCGTCTCGAGCGCTGCCAAGGGAGTCATATCCGCGTACGCCGCTTCCTTTGTGCTCGATGGGGCGGCGATCTGGCCTGGCTCCAGCGGCGCCCCGGGTACGGCAGTCGGGCTACCATCTGGTGCCGTACACAGCGACACGCCCGCTGGGATCGCCGTGGCAACTGCCCCGAAGCCGGCGACTGCGCCCGAGCCGGCCAGGGACACACCGTCCGCAATCTGGGCAACGGCCGTGGCGTCAGCTGCGGAGGCGGCAGCGGCAGCAAGTCACAATGGCGAGCCAGTGCAACTGCCACCCGACCAGGCAGTCGCCGTGCGCGATCTGCTGACATCCCTACAACAGGCGTGCTGGCTCGCACCCGCCGACGTGTCGGCATCAGAAGCTGGCAGCAGCAAGGCCGCTCCCGCTACCACGGCCGTGGGCGGTGGGCCGCGCAGGTCGGCGCACCCCCAGCCCCGGCCCCGGCGGGACCCTCAGCAGCCGGGCAGCGGTCCTGGCGCCGGCCGAGGCCCCAGCCCCGCCGCAAGCGCAGGCGCAGGTGCATGCCTGAGCCTCAGCCAGCCGGCCCTACCCGTTCAGCCCTCATCTCTTCACCCGGTCCCGCTCTCTAAGACCACCCTGGCCTTGACCGGGCCAGAGCTAGCCACGCTGGCCCTCCTGTGTCTCCTACACAGTCGGCCGGACGGCAAGCTTCTCCTGGGTGCGGTGTGGCAGCCCCGGGTGCCGGCCACCACAGCAGGCGCTGGCGGGCGTGCTGTGCCTGCTGCGGCCGCGGGGCCGCAGGCGCAGGCCGCGCACAGCACGGGCCTGACGCTGGAGCTCGTGCGCTGCCCACTCGTGTTTACGCCGATGCAGGCGGCGTGGAAGGAGCGGTATGCTCCCATTTGGGATCGCGGCTCGGGAGAACGCGCGGCCTTCAGGCCCAGCAGCAGGTGGGGGCACCCGAGCAGCGACCGGGAACTGCGGGGAGGCAACCCAGAGCTTGGGGGCCGGTGGTGTGCCTCCCGACTTCTGGCCTCTTCCCACGGCCATCTCCCTGCCAGAGCCGCCTTGAGCCATGTTCTGCCTCCCCAGCCGGGTTGCGCTCCTATAGGGATAGCAAGGTTGCAGCAGCTTGAGTGGGCCGCGGTCGGAGGCTCTTCCAGGGCTAAGCAGTTAACGCCAGTGCCCCAACGGGGCCCCCTTCCCGCATTCCCCTTGGCATTGCAGTGTCGCCGCCGAGGTCCGGCGGCTGCGGGACGCCCTGCGGAGGGAGTACCTCACGTACACAGACGGCGAGGGCGTCAGCGGCGTGTGGAAGATGCTGCAGGGCCTGGCAAAGGTAAGCCTCTTGCGTAGAATCCCTCCCTCTCAGTGGCTGTTTGGGGCTGCAGTGCGGAGCTGCTCGGACGCTTGAGTGGAGAACACGCGTGCGCAGAACGTAGGCGGAAGTACCAGTACCTGGAGCCTTCATTGCCCCACGCCGTACACATGCCGTGCACCCAGGGCAGCCCCCGCGTGTGAGACATGCCTGCACTCTTCCGTTGCTCCCTTCCGCAACCCGCAGCTGCGGGGAGAGATGCTAGCTGCCGGCCAGGACCTGGCGGCTGTCGTACTCGGATTGGACCAGTACGGCGACGGCTCGGGCGACGCGGAAGCCAGTAATTCCGGTGGAGAATCCTCCAGATGCAGCACCGACGCCGCTGGTGAACACGACCAGGGGCGCGCTGTGCCCCCTGCCGGCGTGGCTATGCGGGAGTTGGTGAACCGTGTGGGCTTGCTCCTTTCGGGCTTCGTCGCCATACCGGAGGGAGGCCGTGCGGGATCGTCATCCAGTCAGATCTTGCAATCCATATGGGTTACGGAAGGGCAGCGCTGGGCTGGCATGGTCGAGCAAGACATATGCAGGCTGCAGCAGCGCCTGACGCCCGGGGCCGAGGGCGAGGGCCCGAGCTATCGGGAGCGTGTGAGGGTGCAGGTGGCGGTTTACGAGTGCGCCGTGGGCAGGCCACACGAGCCGGTGCTAGCGCCCATTCCGGAGAAGAGGAGGCTGGAGGAGCTGAGGAAGGCGGCGCTGGGATAGCCACCACAACCCTCCATGGGGGGTCGAACACTTGGCAGGAGAGGACCGGACTGTGCGTGGAGGCCGGACCGCCGGCACTGTGGGGGTCCTGTGCTCGCAGGGGCCGTGCAGCGTAGTCCGGACGACGACGGGGGATGCAGCTGAACGCGTCGATGTAGCCGCTGCCGCAACACGAGAGAAGAAGGCGGGGTGCCAGCAATGCGCATCGGCACTGTGGGGGACTGGGGGTGTCAGGTCTGGGCAGGTGGTGGTCAGGGGTTATGGTGGTGGGGCGATTGGGGGGAATGGGGGCTCGGCGCATAGTGGGGCATGGAGTGTTCGTGTGGCAAGGCTTGGCAGTCCAACAGAAAGGCCGTGCATGAATGTGGCAGATGCGGACCAAGCGCTGCGAGACGTAGGCGGAGGACGGGCGGGGATCAGGACGTCAGGCAGGGTCAGGCGAGTCAGGGTGTACACGTGCGCGTCGAAGTCTCGATTTTCCCCATGTCCCGGTTTCTCCCGCAAGCTCCGCATGTCGTTGAGGGCAGGCAGCGACAAAAGCGGACTAGGCAACGCGGCAAGACATTGGAATTGGAACCTCGCCTGAAACCGCACGCGCGTATCAACCGCGCACCATTCTGGCACCACGCTCAAATGACAGCAGCGCTGTTTGCTGAGCGCAATAGTTCCATCAGCCAGCATCTTCCTGCGATTACGCCTCGCGCCAGCGCGTAACTTGCGCGGGCTGTCGGAGACATTTGTGCTTGGCCTTGTGTACACGTGCTTGATAGCCGTCCGCTCTCTGTCAGTCTCACCGAGAGCACTGACCTAGCAAGCACGTCTTCGGGCGTGGCTGGTGCGTGCGTAGTCTCGGCTAACCATCAGCTGCAGCTGGCTGCGAGCGAGAAGGCGAGACCGGTTGGCGCATAGTCGTACGCGATATAGGTTGCGAGCTCAAAGCGGTCTGCGGTGGGACCTGGCGCTGCTGGCGCTGGCGGTCGATACGTTCGCTCGACAAGGATCGTCGGCCATGGAGCTTATGAGCTGCTCCGGTGCAGGTGTGTTGTCGCTGCAGCCTGGGTTCAGTGGCAGGGATGGGAGAGCCAGCTGCAAGGGACCGGGGGCTGGGCCCTGTGTGTATCAGGCCACCTCACTTGACGCCCGGCCTCGCCCTGCCCCCACCGACCCTTTACGTCATGCACGTCATGCCTCCACCTGCCTCCACAACATAAATACGTGCAGGGTTCTACGAGGGCACGGTTCGTGGAGGCAAGCCGGTCCGCCTTGCAGCGCCCATCCCGATCCCAAGGAGCCCGGCGGGAAGCTCCTTGGGCGGTAGGGCGCCTGTGCCGGTGCCGGGCCGGGGCGCTATCTGCGTAGTCGCGGACGCAGGGCCGACTGGCTTTGGACCGGAGCTGCCTGTGGGCACCGGCCCCGGCCCAGCCTCTGCACACTCCTCCCTGGCTGCCAGCCTCAGCTGGGAGGGTGAGGTCGCCGCTGCCGCTGATTATGCCGTCGCCTACTGCGGCGGTGCTGCAGTGCCGCCGCCGGCGCCACTCTGCGCCCCGCCGCTTGACAGCGTCTGCTCCAGCCCCGTGCACGGCTTGATCCTGGTCGAGAGCGCCAACAGCAGCGGCAACAGCAGCGGCGCCAACAGCAGTAGCGGCAACAGCAGATATAGCAACAGCGATAGCAACGGCGGTAGCTGCCGGAGCGGTGACGGGTGCGGGTGCGAAGCGGCCGCCAGCGGCCGGGGCCCGGGGCTCGACGCTTGCCGGCAGGGCGAGGGCCGGGTTGCCCTGCACCCCATCTTGGCGGCGGAGGTGGCCAAGGCGCTCACGTCTTCTGAGCTGCCTCTGTGGGAGGGCCGCCGCCGCTCGGTCGGTGGGTCCCGGTCCCAGCGCTCTGTGTGGGATGCGACTGCGCCTACGCCCGCTGAGGCGGCGCCGGGGGACGTCAAGCTGCCGCTGTCACTGGTGGAGGCGCCATCCCATGCGGAGGCGGGTGATGGGTTCCGCTTCCCGCCCGCTGTCCAGACCACAACCGGCGCCCCCGCCAGCTGGACGCGGGCTGTGGCCTTGCTGCCCTGCTGAGGTTGTGCGGCGCTCGCTTTCGTCTTCTCAGTGGGGTTTCTATGACGTTTCTAGGTAGGTCAAGGTAGGCGGTTGGGCGTCACATACCAGGCTCGTGGACGCTCGGGGCTGTTGCTTTGGCAGCTGACGGCTGCTGCACATGAACTTGGGGGCTGCTTTGTCGATATGGACCGCCTTGCTTTTAAACACTGCTATGTATTGGCTGAGCTTGCTGGTGTGGCAATCGAAGGGCTTCTGTGCAGAATGTGAGCCAGGGGTGGGAGCTGCTGTATACTGTGACCACATGGAGGCACAACAACTTGGTGGTCGCGTCCAAGGGTACTGCGGGAGTACGGCGAAGGTGTGCGGCTGAGCATAAACTGAGAGGGCGGACTGCTGGTTGGAGAGCATGGCTAGATTCCCGGGTGCGTGCGTATTTCTTGACTGCCCAGATGGAGCAGTTTGATATGATCAGACTGGTGAGCCTGAGCTCAGTGAGCTGCGCTGATGTGGTCGAGCGTGCCTCTGTGCCTCTGTGCCTCTGAACTGCCCTGTGTTCTTCTGGAGCCTGTCGTACTTGGTAAGCCTGGTAGAGCCTGAACTGCGCTGATGAAGTCGAGCGTGCTTACTCTGTTTTTGAAGTGGCCGCAGGGGATGTGTTGCCCCTCGCGCAGAAGCGGGCTGGGGTGGGATTGCTTTGGCAGACGGCAGACGAATTCCATTGTAGCGTGGGGGGCAATGGCGCAAGGTCAAGCAGGAAGGAGAGCTAGAAAGGCGCCGCCATGCGCCTTCGCCCGTGCGTGAAGATATCCAAATGGTACGGTCGTGTGCAAGGAAAGTGCTGTTACCAGACGTGCGTGCGTGTGTTCAGAGGGTTGCGTGCTGTTGATAGCCATGCGTATGCGCGCAGGGGCCGCACGGAGGCAGCCGTGTCCTCCGAAAGCGGCCGTCTCCTGTTGGGTAAGTGTTTTGGCCCGCCGCTACGCACTGTATCTTCAATGGTTGGGAACGTAGGGGTTGCGTACTGATTTTGTGCAATTGGATTCGCAGGCTCACAAGAGAGTGCGGGGTGGGAGGGGTGGGGCAGGTGCGAGTCGAGAGGTACCAATATCATACTATACAGGTTAATACACGCATATGTCGCGTTGATTGCTTCGCAATAATCGAGCCTTTGTTGTGCATGAGAGCGGACGTGCCTTTGGGCGGGCCAGCGGTCTAGGCAACGAGCACCGAGGCACAAGACGAAGGGTAGGCAGCGGTAGGCAGGGGTAAACCGTGCGCCCGGGCGCGCAGAACACGCACCAGGTCTGAGATCAATTCTGACATTATGATGAGTTGAGGACCAAGGGAAGCGGGAGGGGCTTTAGAAGGCTAGCCATTCCGTGCTGAGGGAAACGGGCGGGGGTCGGCGGGGGCCGGCCCTGGTCAGTCGCGGGTACCCGACCCGCGGTTCACGGTTCCCTCATGCAGCCCGACTTCCCAGGAGAAGTGCGCAATTGCTTCCGCAAGGCATACGGGCATAGCCATAGAGCTGCGAATGCCGCAGCGTGTTTCGCGCGACTGTGACCTAAACTCGACCGGGACGGCAACACAGATGCAGCTAGGCGCATTCACATATCGATCTCGCTGATGAAAGCCACGAGGTAGCACCGCTAAACAAGGAAGCCAATCGAGCTAGGCGCGAAACGATCCGCAGCATCCCGTGTGTTGGCACGCAAAGGCCACCTGCCTTCTCGCTGCATACAAATGATAACTGCGACGCATTGTCAAGATTGACATTTGGCAAGGTCGCGGTTCAGCCACAAAGTCGTGGCATGCGCGCGCGCGTCGCTTGTTGCTCACGAGCGTCGTCTGCGCGGTAGCTATCTGTCAAGGGCGCAGCTGCTACGACGGATGCTAATACAGTGATGAGCTCCGTGGCAGCGGCGCTACTTGGGCGCCAGCAGGAGCAGCGGCGGAGGCGCCTGGTCGTGGAGGCCCTGCTGGCTGAGTCTGCCGCTGAGCCGTCTCACGCCAGGGGCAAGGCCGGGACTGGCGCTGAGGCGAAGGGGGGCGCTGAGGAGGCACCGACGGACGCCGGGCTGGGACATGGCGGCAGCGGCCCCCGGCTGTCCCCGTCCCAGCAGGCCGCCATGCTTGCGCTCTGCCACTGGCACCCCACGGCGGCGCTGTCAGCCAGGGCCCAGGCCCGGAGGCGGCAGCTGATGCCCAGCACTGGCCCAAGTCCAGCTAGTCCCTCCAGCCTCTGCGCCACGTCTGCCGGAGCTCTCGCCCGGCCGCTGGCCAAGCCCCTGCCCTGGCCGTGGCAACCTCGCTCGGGCAACCTCACGCCCGCAGCGGGAGCCGTGCCTGCAGACTCCTGTGACGCAAACCCCTACGAAGGGGAAGCAAGAAGCCCCAGCACCCAGGCACGGTGCGAGCCGGTCCCGGCGGGGCGGAGACCGCAGCAGGAGATGGCGGAGGTTTGGCAGGGCTTGACCGACCTGGAGGCAGCGCTCTTGCGCCTGTACACAGACCTTCGGCCCGGGCTGTGGTGTGAGGCCACGTACGACACAGAGGCGGCCGAGGCGTGGATCTGCAAGAGAGCCGGCGAGCCGGTGCCTCCCCTGGCGCTGCTGCTCTCGCTCGCGTGGCGCGCCGATTCAGATTTTGTGAAAGAGACCCACTTGTTGGCTCAGGCCGCCGCCGACAGAGTGTCGCAGGCAGACGTCAGCCCCCCGCTCACCGCCCTCCTGCGGGACGGCGAGGCTCAGCTGAAAGAGGTTGAGCGTTGGGGCGACATATATGCGAGGGAGGCAGCCCGCTTTTTCAAACAGCACCCGTCGCTCGACGTGCGCTGCGGTCGCAGCGAGGCGAGGCGGCTGGGGGCACAGGACCTGCTGACACGGCTGGAGGAGTGGCTGGGAGGCGATGCCGGAGAGCCCGGGACTGGCCGGCGGCTTCTGGCGCTGGTTCCCGAGCAGGGGCCACGGAGCGAGTGGCGGCACCTGATCGCGGCGCTGGTGGGCTGGCACGTGGAGGATGTGGAGCCGGTGGGTCTGCACTCTGCAGGCGTGTGTTTAGATGCTCGGGGTGTGTGTGGCCTCGAGGAGTGCTGCACGCCTTGCGTTAGGTTACCATGGGTCTAGGGGTCACCATTAAAACACCAGGGGCACGAGGCCCTCTCTGCACTGCGCTGCTCCCCCCACCTTCCCCAGCTGCCAATACGCTGCACTCGCTTCCGCCCTCCTCCGTGCCGGGGCAGGTGGCTCGCCATGCCTTCATGGGCGTGCTGAGCATGCTGCCCCTGTGGGGCCCCAGCGCCAAGTTCTCTCAGCCCCTTGGACTGGGGCCTGCGAGCATGGCAGCGCTCCACGCGGTGCTGGAAGCCTACCAGGCAGGTCCTGTGCGCGTGGGGAAGTGTGTAAGGTTTGAAGCCAGCTGTAGTGGCCAGCTATAGCAGCGCTTGGGCTGATGTGGGTCGGGAACTTTGGGTCGGTTGATGTGGGTCAGGGCGCCGAGACGCGTTCGTGTGGAATGAGGTGAAGCCTGAAGGTGCGGATGAGGCTCTGTACTGCCCAGCCCATGACAGTGTGCGTGCCATGTGCCATGGCCCCCATGTTCCGTACCGATTATGCTCACCAGAGGGCTCCGACCCGACCCACATCGTCCACTCTTTGCCTGCCTGCAGGTTGCCGCAGAGCGCCACACGCCGCCTCTGTCGCCGCTGGTACTGTGGCGGCTCTTTGCGGTCGGCCGCTACGCGCCCCAGCACCGCCCCTCCGCAGCCGTGCGGCTGCGGCAGCTGCGGGCCGAGGTGCAGGGAAAGGGGGGGCTCGAGGTCACCGCAGAGGGCGATTCGGATGGGGATGCGGACTCTTGCGTAGACTTGCTTGAACGCCTGGAGCCGCCCGTTACGCTAACACTCATGGACCTTATGGAATGCCTGCTCAAGCACCCGGCCCAGCCCTTTGCATGGGCACACCTGGAGTCCCCCATGTGAGCCGCGGGGCGGCCGGTTGGTGTGGGTGGTTGGCGGTTAGCGGTTGGCGGTTGGAGCGGGCACGTGGTGACTCGTGGGCAGCTGGCGCGGCGGTGGCAGACGTGCTACAGCGGGGCCATGCCGCAGCTCTATCCTGCGTTGGAATTGTGTTATCCTCCTTTGCCGCCTCAATGGCTCACACGCCCTCGTCCTCACTTGCCCCTCCCCTCCCCGTGCTTTGCCTGTCGACTTAGGATACTGTCACTGCCCGGCGGGGGCGAGACGGAGGAGGAGGCTATGGTGCGGCAGGAGGCAGCGCGCTCGGAGGGGCGGCGGTTAGTCATGGCCACGTGCGCTGCCATCGCCGAGCGTGAAAGCGGCATCCCTGAGTCTGCCACCGAGGACGGCCTGGACGAGCACGGACGCGCTGACGTCAGCAACGCGGCGGCTGCGATCTTTAGTAAGGACGATGACGACAGCAGCATAGACTGGAGCGCGTACGAACTGGAGGAGCTGCCGCTCGGCCCTGACGTGGCAGTCGACTGGGCGGATCGCCCAAAGGATGCCCAGCGAATCGAGGGGCCGACAGGCGAGGCCATCACTCTGGCCGAGCCAGACCGCGCGACTGTTAGGGCCCTGGTGGGGTCCCTACTGGAAGCGCACGCCCTGGAGGCCGTACCGACGGTTGCACTCGAGCCGCCGCCAACCGTCGGCGTGGCGGGCGGCGAAGGCCGCGGCGCTCGAGGCGGGACCCGCAACGGGCGGCATCAGGCGAAGCAGCTCGGGCCCAGCCCGACAGCGGCGGGGCCCGGCGCCGGGCCCACGCAGGCCCAGACCGCCGCGCCGCCGCCGTCATGTACGGTGGAGTTCGGCAGCCCCGAGCTGGCGGCGGTGGGCCTGCTGTGCCTGATGTACGGCCCACATGGTGACCAGGAGCTTGCGGGTATCGTACTGCAACCACACCTGGGCGTCGCCCCTGCTTCGGGCCCCGGGCCTGGCGCGCATGGCGAGCGGCGGGCGGCCGCTGCCGTGGCGGTGGTCCGCGCGCCCAAGCTGTTCGGGGTCATTTCTAAGGTTTGGGAGGAGCGGTACGACAGCAAGCGCATCTTTGAGGATGCGCTGTACATCCAGGCCGGCAGCAGGTGCGCTCGGTTGCCCTGTGCTAAGACGCGCGTTGCATGCGGTGCGTGCACTGCAGCGCGCTTTGGGCTGGGAGCACGAGCGGGGCGGTGCAGTGTAGCTGTCGGGGCGGCAGGGACGCAACGTGGCAAGCACGCCATCCTGGTCACACACAGCGATCTTGACCTTGCCCCGACCTGACCCTGCCCTGAGCTTTTTCCTCACGGCTTCTCGCCAGCCGGCCTTGTCTCACGTGTCCTCCGCCCTGGACCTTTGCCCCGCTTGAACGCAGCGTAAGCCTCGAGGCAAAGCGCATGTGTGAGCGGCTTCTGGCGCGGCGGCTGGGCTGCGTGTGGGTGTACCCCCGGGGCGTGGGCGGAATGTGGAGAACGCTCCAGGTACTGGCCAAGGTGGGTCCGGGGCGTGGGCGGCTGGGGGGGGGGGCACACAAAGGGCAGGTGCCGCGCGGGCAAAGGCCGGCTTAGAGTGACCTCGGTAGGCAGCTGTGCGTGGGAAGATGATGCCGGGGGTTCCATATCAGATCAGCGAGCCGCGATGACATTGATGGGATGCGGCGGCGGCGCGGCGGCCACAGCCGTACCTCGCTCGCCGCGTGCCCGCACAACCCACGTCCACCCAGTGCCGACCCCTTGACATGGTCTGTGCCCGGGCCCTCACGCAGGCCCGGGCTGAGATGCTGGCGGCAGGGCGCGACCTGTGCTTCTATCTGGCCAGCCTCGGCCGATGCGGCGACGGCTCCGGCTACTGGGAGCAGGACTTGCAGCAGCAGCAGCAGCAGGCCGGTGCCAAGCCGCGAGGCAAGCCGGGCAGGCGGGCTGACAAGGACGAGGGCAATGCCGTGGAGCTGGTCCCGGTCCCGGCTGGCGGTTATCCCATGCATACGCTGGCCTACTGGACGGGCAACTACCTGCGCTGGCTGGCGTCGCTGCCGCCGCCGGGTCGCTGCAGCACGACCACCGCGTCGGGGGGTGACGTGGTGGAGGCGATTGACGTCAGCGAGGAGCTGATTGGGCATCACGCCGTGGAGGAGGGCGCGTGCCGGCTGCTGCAGCGCTTTTTGCCCCTGAAAGAACACGGGGGCCCCGGGGCGGGGGACGGGGGACGGGGGCCCCGGGGCGAACACGGGGGCCCGGCCTATCGAGACCGCATTGAGGTTGAGATCGCGGTGTACGAGTGCGGGGTGGGTAGGCCGCACGAGCCGGTGCTGCCGCCTCTGACGGAGTGGAAGAGGAAGGAGGGGCTGCGGAAGGCGCTGGAGGCGGGGTACTGAGGCGAACGTGGGCGTGGAGGGAGTTGCTTGCCCTGCACTGCGAAGGTGTGGGCTGCGCTGCATTCATGGGGACGTTGGGGTGGGCTGTGAATGTGCGGACGTGTGGCGCCAGGAAGCCTGTGCTTCCTCACGTGCCAAGGCCTCGAACACCTTGATATGTGCACAAGCATATCTGCGGCAGCCTTATGGCGCATTGGCTCGGCAAGCTTGCCTTTGCGGTGTCCTTGGCTCCTTGCTTGCGCGGGGTGGGGGGCATAGCCTCCATACAGTGCACTAGCAACAGGGCTATCTAGCACTACACGGAGCGGTATGCGCAGCAGATGTAGTCGGGGATGCGGCTGAGAAACGGCTACGCTAGAGTAACCGGCATGCTGTTGACGGTGTAGAGCTGTGCCGGGTACGTCTAGCAGGCTGATACAGGTCCTATGGGAGACAGGCGCGAATAGCACTTTCCTGAGCCGCTTGAAGAAGCCCCCAGCCGTGAAGCGTGCCGATCGTCTATGGTCATCATGCGCGAGCGCTCACCTGCAAGCGGTAGAGACGAAGTCGACGAGTCAGCTGCAGAACTAAACGACCGTAGAGTGCGGTGTGTGCAAATGCGAGCTGGGGGAAAGAAGCCGGCTGCGGCACGCCGCCTGAAGGCTGGGAGCTCCGTGCTGCCGTACGTGGCGGGCGGAAGATGCTTCTACGAAGATACCCCTTCCCGAAACCCAGCCCGTGCGTCTAGGAGTGAAGCGGCGGGAGAAAGGTTGGTTTGGGGACCTAGGGCAATACGATTGCCCGGAAGGAGGCCAGCGGGAGCGGGGAGCCGGGAGCGGGGAGGCGACACGTAGGTGTGAAGTGGGAAGTAGTGTAGTCTGAGGCAGCTGCGCTCGTAGACGCTGGCCGCACCGACCGGTCGCAACTACGCTTACGGAGCTGCGCATGGCTGGACGCGCTGGCTGGGCAGGTCGAGCTGGTGGGCGGCGAAGTCGAGGAGTCGTGCGAGCGTGCCGAAGCGACAGGGACGTGCGAGGCGTGTGCCGCTGAGGGTGGGGCCTGAGGCGTTGGCTGAGCGCGGCGGTCGGGGGACGGCGGCAGAGCCGCAGGCACAGGCACGGAGGCGGGAGGGCTGGGGCCCGAGGGGTGGCCGGGTGGGGACGACGGGCTGGGCGCCAGGGCCGGGGCTGCGTTGGTGGGGCGGCGAGGGTGAAGCGTCATGCCTGTTTGCTACATGTCCGGGCTCCGCTGAGCTCCCCAGTGATGACAGCCGTTCCAAGAGATAAAGCGCAAAATACCAAACTACCAACTGTCCTGCAGCGATAAAGAGGGGACAGCAACCGTAAAGACCAACAACGAAGGAAAAGGTCACAAGGCGGGCTGGTGGCGACGGAGCCCTGCTGCACCCGCTGATCCCCGGCTGCCCGCACACTGGCCCCGCCCTACACCCGTACAACTGCCCGGCCACGCTCCCACGTAGCCTGTGGCCTGACAGGCCGGTCTCCCCCGCAGCACAGAACTCCAGAGACGACACAGGACTGGGCACCCGCGCCCGGCAAGGCGTCCAGGGGTGCGCCAGGGGTGCGCGGGGTGGACGGTCGTCCGCGCCTGTCCGCGGTGGAGCCGTGGAGGTTGGTGCGTCGCAACCGGTGTCCCATCCCGCTGTACCCATCAGCAACTCTCGCTTACAAAACCACACGATTCAGTAGAATCAGGCGCTCTCGGCACAGGAGTATGAGTACGTGCGCCAGGTGTCGCCAGCCGTAGTATTCCGCCAGCGGCCGATAGCTCTACAAGGATTACTTCTGCCCAAGGAATGAAGCGCGACGATGCTCTGCGCTTAGGCTAATGCTTAACACGAGAGGACACGAGAAATGTCTTGCAGACATCTGCGAACTCGAGGCCTGGTCAGTCGCTTACTGCTCTCATGCGCCGCTCTACTGACAGCCTGGGGACGTGAAAATCGCGGTAAGAAGGACCCGAGGAAGCGCCACGCCCGGGCGACGCACCCGCCCCGGACCGCCCAGACTCGGGCGGACGGGGCGGACCTGCGCCACAATTTGTCACGCTAGGCTGAAAGAAATTTCCATGGAGCTCGTGTTCGGGTGGGGTCCGTAGAGTCGGCTGCCCACGACACTATGTCTGACACGATAGTCGCCACCTTGCCACCCACCGCGCCGACGGTAACCTTCCCTGCTGGCGTCCTGGCGGTTGGGTTCTTCGTTGCTTGCAACAAACTCTTTGCAGGGTGGTGGGCCAGGCCGATATAGCTGTACATCGCTTTATCGCCGTACACCCCTCGCCCCAACCGTGCGTGCTCCCTCTCACGTTCCCTGTCAGACTCCTGGACGCCCAAGCCCTACTGGGGAGAGGCGCAGCTGAGGAGCGGGGCTGTGGTGCACACGCCCCAGCAGTTTGCGGCGATGATCAGGAAGCTAGATAGCGG